>CM017565.1:52664079-53230883 GCA_007844125.1 Sinonovacula constricta
TAACGTGACAGTAAACTGTAGTTTCTTGTAAATCATTTAGTAAATTGTAGAGTCTTTAGCATGTTTCTTAAAAAGAGGCTAAGAAGAAGGAATTTTTGGATAGGCAAGCAAACCCAGCCCAAACACGGATAGAAGATTATCTCATTAACGAGAAAATCCAGTGCAGTTGATTGGTTTATTGGAAATCTTTATTTTAATGATAATTTACTTAAAATATAATATCCGTACTTTCATGAGATACTGTTTTATAATGACTATGGACTTAATAAACGATTATTTATGTATAATTCAATTATATGTTCATCAGTATAACGCGCATGCAATCTGTAAGGCAATAAACCGAGAATACATTTGTAATTGTTGAATCAATTTTACCGACCTTAGTTATAATACAGTCTCGTTAAAACTCTTTATTGATGTTTCGGTCCATTCGGAACAATATTTACTAAGGATTACTTAGTATACTATGTAAATATCTGATACGTATTTGCTGGACACTATGTACACACACCTATATGAGCCTGTTATGAAAACTTTCATACATTTTCCAGATCAAATTGGTGATATGGAAGCGGTACAGCGGCTTTATTATGGTCTCGTTGCTGTTTTCAGTTTATAAAGCCAGATATCGCAATGTGACCTTAAGTGTTGAATGCGGCTTTAAAACCCATTTAACATTTTATAGCGTATATTGTCGTATTCCAAATACCTGCAACGTACAGTAAAGAAGCGATAATGCCATTTTATGAGAAGGGCAAGTAACCTCTCTAAAACAAACAAAGCCGTATCTTTGTACTTGTTTCACCGTCCCTGACACCAATCTCTAGTGATGAGTCGACAAATCTTGAGTGTTCACTATCGTTACGATAACGGTCAACAGGTCCAGTTTGAACCGCCTGCTTGTCTCATTATATAAGAATTCGAATTTTATATATATGGCACACGCTTGCAATACGGTAGATTATAAATGCGACTGATGATGTTTGGTTACCATCATACCAGCACAGGTAAATCTAACAAAAGAGATCATCAATATATATATATATATATATATTTAAAACCTTGTAGATAGCCAAGGGTCCAAGTAGTAAAGATTATTCCGTAATGGGTATACTTAAAATAAAATACGCTATTGTTATAGCCAAATGTCGAATGACAGACCTAGGGCAGTCCAAAAAGAAGCTGTTGATATGTGGCGTTGATTTAAAGAGAATCTGCTTTTCGTTATTAAAAAGCCTAACTGTAAACATCCAAAGTACACCAGCATCAATTGCGCATATTTCTAATATCGTTTTAAAGCAAACAAACACTTGGACCAATTTTTAAGCACTAAACTGACACAAAGAACCCATACTTTAAAATAAATATCAGTCACAAACGAATAAGAGAGCTTATTTAAATTCTCAGAGCTAAACAGATTGAACAGAATATCGTCAACTATTCTGGACCTCTGTGTCAATGTTTAAATCAATGAAAGGTCGTCCTGAACAATTACGTTCCCTTTGAAAGAATTGGAAAGTCACCACAGCGTGGTGAACAACTAATCTAATTAAATGTTAACATAGGTATGAGAGATCAATGAAATAAAACATCGTTTTCTAATTTATATACCCACTCACGTAAAAAAAGGTATGGTTTACATGTTATGCAGTACTGTTTAAAACATTTTAAAGACTTGAACATGCATGCAGTGAATACTAAACGTTCTGTGAAGAACTGCATTCTGTTGTCAGAAAGTTCTCACAAATACATAGGTACACATACACGTTTACATTCAATAATAATGTTCTGAAGGAGAGCGTGTGCGAAATGGTTGGTTGCATTTTCATAAAAGTTCCCTATCGTTTAATGTAGCATTTAGTTTGCTAAAGCTGCATTATAACATAGGAGACGTAGGTATGGGAGGAGGCATGAGCTCAATTAAATATACGAAATGTGCACGTATACAAGTGACGTGCGCTGATGCAAATTTGTTACGAGCAGTTGCGGACGGTTACGAATGCTCGTTAACCGAGTTCCAGGGAGCGTATTGTAAAATGCACAATGTTGCAAGTTGATTAGATAGGTTTTAGAACTTTCACTGAAAGCAGCATGCCGTTTCTTATCTCTATATTCAATATTATTTATAATCGACGGGACAACATTGTATCTGTGTGTGTGTGCGTGCGTGCGTGCGTGTGTGTGTGCGTTTCATTTGGGCGACAAATCTGACCTAGCGCATCTGTTTTAGGTGTTCCCCAAGCTTAATATTTTAGTTGTTATTTGTTTAGCTCATATATGATCTTCCCGAATATTTCTCACATGGCGGGTGTGTCAGCATCCTCTACCCACTCTACCGCTAGGATATAGCACTGCAAGCATATTACAGTGACATGCCAACGTAACTGCTGGACAACATTGACGCGTCAACACGTGAAGAAAGTCTTAAGATAGATACAAATGCATTTCTGCAAATGTGACCATGGACTTAACTTACCCAGTGATCTGTCCAGGTTTCCATAACAACGGCAGGACCGAGGCTGCGAGCTGGATTCATGCTAGCCCCCGTGTACTGGACCTGAAACAGAATATGTCACCGAATGAGTAACGCATTATCCAGAGGACTTACAAATACTGTGGTTTTAAGGATGCAGCTTTCAAATATGCAGGCATTTAAAATATAACAAAAAAAACTCTCAATATCGCAAAGATATCTGTAAAACACAATATAGAAAAAAACATTAAAAATCGTGTATGGTAACAGCTGATGCCATATTGGAATTCCCATTGTGATATGTCTTTTGTTATCTTTGTGTGCTTGCAATGAATACTCGGTTTTATCTTAGACAGAAACTTTCTCCGCAGACTAATCAGTGAAGAAACTTCGTACACATGGTTCTTTCTCCCAGAACAAACCGGTTTGTATACAAAGTTCCCACTCAGCATTAACGGCAACCCAGAGTGACATCAAATAACAAGCCAGTTTATGTGGATTCTAAAGCTTAATTACTCATTGCATCGATTTTCCAATACCAGTCACTCGTTTCCCAAGAATAAATAACCCGTCAAGACCGTCTTCCTTTTCGACTCTATTCGAGCAATGCCTGTATTATCAAATTATTCAATGAAAGCGGATTTTATTTCTGGATAATGTGAAGGTATTCAGTAGTAGGTGATTAAATGTTATGCAAAGATAAGCTGTGATAATATTGCAGCTACTGCTCGTTTTATTGTAATTAAAACGATCCCTTGATAACATTTGCACGTCTTTTCATAAAAAAAACTGAAAATTTGAGCCAATATGACACAATAAACAACACCCTAAACTTAAATAAGCTACATGCTTATTTTGATTAAAAGAAGACATTGGTTTTGTAAATATCAACCGCCATCTTAACACACTTATAAGTTTATAAGATGCACTGGTAAGTTTCGAAGGATGTATTGCTCCTATTTATAATACTCGTGGATGCAAATGACCAACATGGAATTAGGTACACTGAACATGAACAAATTAGTGATCTATAGATTCGATTTTCTAGTGCTAAAAAGAAAATTTAGGACAAACAAAACTTCTAGTCTTATGTTCCTCCTTTGAGTTAAACGTCTGTTATTTACGAACTACAGTAAAGATTAAATAACACAACTTGACAAATGTTTCTTCTCTGATGTCTAAACCTCTGTTATCTTGTCAAAACAAAATTAATCAAACGTTTTGCCGTAAATGTATGTGTGATCCGCGTTCTCAAATCCAAATGGCCTATTTTCATGGTATCTTAAACCACAGTCAGAATTAAGTCTTGGGAGGGGTGGGGGCACAATCAAAGAGATAAGGTCCTAATCTATGTACCTGTACATCTTGTTACTTCTAATGCAATCTGCTGATATCTTGTGATATTTTTTTTGTTCGTTTGATGTTGCCCACAAGTTATATGGCGAGCGCTTGAGACGTTACTCGCCCATGTACCCGATGATATATTACGTACAGTATAAGATTGTATGACACTGCAGAAAGCGAAACTTGATCAATCACATACAATGTTTGTTCTTTTCTTGTAAATTATTATTCTAAACGTGGCTGAAACACACGCTGATAGTTGTTAAACTTAACTAGAACTTAAATGCGGTATCACTTTGCATGCTAAATATTCCCTGTTTATACTTAAAGAGGAGCGTATTTGTTTTGCGCAACTGTTTATCTGTTTTATCATCCAATATTTACCCGTAGCACATCATTTTTTATTTGAAAATAATACAAATATAAATCATAGAAAGTGTGAACAAGAATATGATTTAAACCGTGATTTTTATCAAAAATATATCTTAAATTGAATTGTGTTTTATGCTGAATTAAAATGTTTTACAATGTTTAAACCTTTAAAATATGTAAGTGAAATCAAAATGATACAATTATAAGAATTCTCAACAATTGTCAACAGCTTCTAATTAATGACAGAAATAAAAAGAATGGAATATATTTGTTTGTTGTTTATAAAAAAAAAACTTATATTTTTTCTTCTCAATGTACAGATTTGTATGTGTTGGCTTGTAAGTATAAATATTTTCTTTATTAACATTAACCCCTACGTTAATTTCGAAACATTGCTGGCGTCATATTGTTGTCTCTTTTGATAATACCGAACAACAAATAACAAATAACGATGAGAAACTTGACCTTGTCTTAGTGCATAACAAAACAAATATCTTGTATATTAACCTTGGTTTAACCTTCGCATGTTTTCATAAAACCTTTAACAGCTTATTTTGTCTGTCTGTAATTATTTATTCTGAGTATAAGTGAAGTACAAATACGCAAATATTATAGAATGCGCCTTTTGTCATCTAGGTGTGCAAACCCAGACAAAACCAGACATATTTTCCCTGAAGCAAATATTGCAGAAAAAAGTCGAGATTAGTGTTTCATTTCTGACAGTGGAACAAAGCCTACACAGTGTCTGCGTATATCTCCAACTGTCAAGTAATTGGTTAGTTATGAGATAGCTGCACATGAGGAGTCTCATAACGGAAATTAATTTTTAAAAAACGAAAATTTATGGTGGTAAGGCTTCTGCAAATGTCATTTTACAGAAATAACGAATGATTATGAGAATAAATGTCAAATAAAGAAGCTATAGAATCTCGTCAACATTGAAATAACAAGCGCTTTCTTGCAAATGTCAACTAACACTGGGTAGGAAATATTTTATGGCCATGCAAAGAATTATCCTTAAAAGTGTTTATTAATAGTGACAGAAATCAAATGTCTGAATATTTTGGCGAAATAATATTATAATCAAACAAACATAGGTTATGCTCACAAATTTTGCTCTCGATACCAGCCGTTTATAATCTCAAACTCCTAACAATTAGTGTAAGCTATCATCCCATAACTGTAGACTTCATCGTTCAACATTTTATCCAGAAACTAGTACTATATCTGAAATGTCAGATTCAGATAAATACGCCATACAAATACATGTTAAGTCGCCAATTGCATGGGCCTAGTATTATTTTATTATTAGAACGTTGATTGGTATGCTAACAATTGCTTCTTATGGTAGGAAAAAGTCTACATAAATGGCACAGTTATATAAATGATCGTTGGTGAATGATATTCTATTTTTTCATTAAGTTACTCTATAAAACATTCAAAAACAATTGACATAACGCAATATAGGCACGTTGTGTGATATTCATAACAAAGGTTAATAATTATTAAGAGGTTGTTAAGACAAAACTAAACTTCCCCATTACAAATGCATTTTGATATACTTGACACTCATCAACTTTTTGAAATCATTGTTTTTTTACTACAACTAAACATATTTATGAAAATAATTTGATATTGACGTCGGGGCTAGCAAATCAACGTTTCCAGCATAAACCGGTTATTTGTAATTAAATCAGATGCTGCGGGAAAATGCCGACATTAAAGACAAATTGCTATCCAACACGCGCGTCTGGTAATATCTTCAAATTTCAAATAATTAGCAAGCACGAGGACAGAAATAAATTGTCACATCATGGTAGAATGATACCAGTAAGATTCTGGAAACAGTAGTTGATGACAAACACACAAAAAACGAACTTCGTGAAACAATGAGTATTTAAGGAGTGTTTGTGACAGCATGAGGCTGAAAATGTCAGCTGACAACAACAAGTACCCTCTGACGCAATTTCCTTTTAAGAGGAAAACAACATTTCTGCAAATATCAGCTAACAGCCAGAGTGCCTTTAAAGCATGATATAGTATGACCTATCCCTCGACTATAAGCTTCATATAGCCACACCAAGAGAATGTCTATATATATCAGTTGAATAAAACAAACATTAATTAAATGTATATTTATATATTGTATATATAATAGTTGCTGAATATACCAGATAATTTATGTCTGGATGCGTGGTCCGTTTAGAGCACGGAGTGCTGGGAGCCAAATCACCGCGTAGCTTTATGGTTGCTTATCGTCAACGTTACCAAAGTGTGGAATCATCGCAAGTCTGAACGCTTTGGAAATGTCAGGTCCATGCAAATTGGCACACTTAAGTCACTTATCATATTGGTGAACTTTGGAATTAATTTAGACCGCTTTGGTTAATTGTTATACAAATGACTGTTTCAATGGTGTGTTACATGTCATCATTGATGTCCGACTCCTATAAGACTGTACACCCCTTGTAATAAGAATCCGATTCTGAATCTCGCTTGTACAATAGCTGTATTTGTATTTTGGGTTTTACGGCACATCGACATTTGATAGGTCATACGGTGCCGAATACATTGAAATTTAACGACAATCAGGTTAAAACTATAATGTGTGAGTAGAAATAAAATCTATCAGGTTAAAATAATGTGAATGATAATCGAAAACAGGTAAACACATTAAACGGTTTAAAATGTATAACGTTTGCTAAATAAACAGCTTATTAATAATACCAATCCTGTTTTAAGGATCCGCATTATAAATGCAATGAAGCAACAACAACACATCGTTCATTCGATAACAAAAGAAGCTTTACTTTACTAGACGTCATAAAACGTCGTGCTTGAGAGACCAACTGACCAGTAGTTTAATACAAATTATGATATATTAATAAAAATACAAATCGTTTCCGAGTTTGCCGTTTTATGGAATCTTTTTCTTAATATCTTGGGGAGGAGAAAGAGACAAAAACGTCTCACCATTTATAAACAGATCTATATACATTAGTTAACAATATGAGGAAATGAAAAGGAAAAGCATGATCCACATTTGTAACACGGTCTGCGACTTATGTCGTGCTTTTGTTCTTCTGTAAAAATTGTAAGATACTTCATATATTTTAATAATCATATAACAACCGCAATCGTAAGGTGTTGGGATATGATGGTATATTGCCAAAATAAAAATAAACTTGTTGTCCTTGCAAAGTATTTTCTCTGGATTTATAATGCTCTTTGTTTATTATGATACAATCAATTAATGGATTTTATTCTCACTTGACCATCTTTAATGAAGTGACCTGGAAATAATTAAAGTGAGTAGTAGACGGCACCATGCCGAGCAGGAACACTATGAAGATCAATCAGCTGTAACTACGTGACCAGACATGGTCCCTTTAAGTTGTCCTAATTGGTCTACGTGTTCGCTTGTCAGTAGAAAGGTTATTTAGAAATGTATTAATTTTCCGCAGCTTTTTCCTATCACGTGGTTGTTTTGCCTGTCTGTGTCATTTTTCTTTTCTTTTACAGATATAATTATGTTTAACTGTCGGAAATTAACTGCAAACTGACTTAGTCTTTGTTTGCAAAACAAAATCGCCTTACTAATACAAACTAGTTTTAATAATTTCTTGCAACATCTGCATCAAGGAAATAATAATCAGTAAAACCAGTTTAATACTTCATGTCGCAGATGTTACAAGAAATTGTCTGAAATCTTACGAAGGAACTAACTCAGCAAAGAGCCTGTATATGTCGCTTAACAACACTTGAAAAATTCATAATAAATGAGAAAACTGTACCGTCGTCCGATTCAAGTTTCGACCAGTCAACGAAAAGTATTAAGTTCAAATAACTCGTGTTGACAATAACGGGAAAATGTACAAATGGCAGTTAATGACAACAATAAATTTCCGCAGCAATGGAATGTTTGGGAAATAAACATTCTTCCAAATGTAAGCTTGTATGGTGTATATAATCATATAACCATAACCACCATCAATTATTTCATTCAAATGATATAATTAGTAGTGGAATGTCTGCATATAGCATAAGCAATCAAAACGGTTATATATCAAACAAATTATGCATTCTCGGTAATGGCGAGCTATTTAAGGAGTATAGACGATGCCCTTTAACGTTAGATAGTCGAAAACATATCTCAGCACAGTTTGAGAGTCAACTATCTAATGTTAACAATTAACGTATATCTCTGGTCGATTGGGAAATGTCAAACGCATGCAAATGTGCGTAATAGTGAAGTCAACATAAATACGACTCAAACGGCATTATTTGGTTAATTTGAATGCCACAATGGAAAATTCAACCTGAACGGTTGCGCGTGCGCGTGTAAGTGTAAGTGTAAGTGTGTTGAGTTCCATTCTGATATCAATGGACTCATAGGCCCCCGACCACAGCAGGATGAAACCTGTGGCTCTTAAGGGACAACAGCATGAAAATACGACACACTTTTGAGTCTAATGACAACAATCACATTATCAACGAGACAGCATTGATGCCAAGCATCAAAAGTCGCAGTCGACCTCGTGTTCCACAATGGAACAATTTTGCTTAAAAACAATCCTACCTAGAAAACCTTGTTGCTATTAAAAAGATTTAAAATGACGTCAAAATATTATGTCTTGAAATTATATGCAGTAACAAAGGGCTTTTGAGGAATTGGAAAATGTCCAAATACAAACAAAAAAGACCATAACATTTAATGTGTACGTAGTAGATCGTCGTAACACATGCAATTAAAAATAAACAAATCTTACATTTGCCTATGGAACATTAACAATTTCAAGTGACGTGTTATTTTGTAGCAATCTTTCAAACTACAATCTTATTTAATTCTGTTATTCACCGAAGTCGAATAATAACCGAAATTAAATGCATGAAAGCGCCGCACTTTACTTGTTAATAGAACAGCATGGCGCTATCCATACGACTTCTCCAGAAACGTTAACATTTAGATGCCGATTGTCGGCGACAATAATCCATAATATCTAAAAGTGAACACACTTCATGTGAATATGGTATCCCAATGGAACAATAAATATGGTTGCTAGACTTACATACTCTAAAGAGGAGTGTAAGAGGTGGATCGCCAGCAACCGTTATTGACCAACTTGTTAAGGATTCTTGAAAAGATAACGAGAGCCTCAATATTGTTGTAACAATTACAAAAACACGGGGCCAAATGTGTTGTTATCAAGTCATTCATATATTTATATTTATGGACCAGGGGCCTGATTATCTGTAAGGTTAGGTGTAACTATGGACGTTAAAATGTTGACCTTGACAGCTTATGTTAGAGTTTGTAAGCAACTATGTTTATACGTACATTTAATTACAAATCGATCCTTAGAATAGCAGTAATATATAACTCCTATTGATGAACCAATTAGCATAATTGGTAACTAAGTCTCATACACTCCTTTGTGCAGTTTCTCTAGAATCATCCAGGCAATTGTTTATGGTGGCATCTAAATATTTGGACCAAATTGTTATTTCCCGATAAATTAAATAAATTATTGATTCCTGAAAAAGAACCCGCGAAATGATGTTGGTTGATGTACTACATCTATGTGAAAAGTGAAGCTTTACACTCCGCTCGTCATTACAGGCATATATTTTCTACCTGAGCCACGCTGTACAATTAACTACTACTTTAAAACTTATATTTAAGATCACGTTCTTATATCATCAGGCTAATCCGGTCTGACGTCGATATCTTATGCATTTTAGCAGAACCTTTACCATCCACCGTGCTTAGTTATGGGATTTGTACTGTCTTCAATATGAGGATGTTTACAAAAGCGTTTTAACTGAACCTAAAATGAAACTTAAGTATAAGTTTATGCAGGAGAAATTCACATTTCCCACCAAAACATGGCAATCATATTGTTACATGTATTAGATAGTAAACAGTCGGAAACCACACGGAAGCCAGATTAGACTTTACCGTATGCTGTCACGTTATATGAAATGAAATGCTTCGTATTTTGTAATATTATTTTTATTAAAAAAAAACTACGTAATTGAATTTATTTACTTTTTAATGCAATATTAACTTGTTTATCTAAAACAATAACTTAACTGGTGAAAACGTAAACATTGCATAATCGCCTACGCCTAGATAAGAAGCTTCCGACCAAAGTAATTTACATATCAGTGATGGTGATTTGAGATTTGCCTGCTTTGAACTATAATAAACCAAATGAACGGCTCGATCTGTCAATATCTTATATCCCATTAAATTATGAATCTCCTTGTGCATAAATCCATGCCGTTTTTCTCTTCATTAATTGAAGTTTATTATTGTATAATCATAGATTGGAATTTAAAATGTCACTAGTTACTAGTCAATCTTCTAGATCCGCGACTAGAGTCGCTGACCGAATTACGCACACAAAGTACATACATGTACAACAGGTTCATGTTCTCTTTTGCAGTTTTAACCGGTTTTGATTTCCTTATTGTAAAGCATGACAATACCCAAAATTAATAACTCAAGGTGGGGTTTTATCTGAGACCATGTGTTGTTTTTAAGACAGGCGGAACTAAATCCTTTTGATCGACCGCTTGTATTTATTCACACTGTGAGTCGCGGGGCATAATGGTCTTATGTATGTTTGACGTATTTGGTATTTGTTAAAGCTATTGTCACGTATCATGGATCACATATGATTGGCACGATATCCAACATCTTGCCCTTGAAATGCATTTTATAAAGTCAAAGGATCTAGTTGGAACGAGTAATATTGGGAAATGCCATATATCCCATAATTCTTTTTCCTATTAACAACCATAATGGGTTTAAATGAAATATATAACATTTAGCATACAAGTTGCCTTATCTAAGACAAGCAGATTGTATAAGGCTTACTTGATCACACCGAAAGCACAATGGTTTTTAACCTTTATACGATAAGTATCTATAACAACTGTGAATATAGGCACAGTCAGTTAAACGTCTGCAAGAAAATTTAAATACCCCGCATTGCCAGATGTGTTCAATGGCATATATATACTTCACATAGTACAACGTACGCATGTATTACATAAGTATACATGCGGAATTGGATGTTGTGTACATAAGCACGTCCGGAGTAAAATCACGACATAGTTCAATTAATAGGATTGTTCTTCACGATTAAAAAATGCAGTAGTTTTACTTCTTGGTCTTTGAAATTAATCATCTAGAGTTATTATTCTACATTAATTGCCATGATAAATGAAACTGCTATTACCATACGTTTGTCAGTTTTGTTGGCTGCTTCACATTGAATGGTTTATAACTGTTCTATAATAAACAGTTACGCTATATTTTAGATATGCACCCAGTGTAGTGAAAGTCAATTATTCAGGGATATTCACTACATGACTTAACCCGATTGTTTAAAAGATATGTCACCAAAAACAGTCCAATAAAAACCCTTACGAACTTTAATGTTTAGATAGTTCAGAACAATGAAATAAAGTTTAACACCTGAAGAGGAAGTGTTTTATTACAATTATTGTCTTCCTCTTGAAGGTATATATGGTTAGTGATTACCAGTGCTACCTTATAGAAGTACGTACAATTGAGTCGAGCTAACTAGCTGTCATTCATTCATCCATGATTTTGGCTGACTAGTCATGATAATCGCCCTGGAATTTGGTGATGTACTTACATATAGTTAATGTTCAATATCGTATATGTTAGTGTAAAAGAAAGAATAAACGTGTTCATATAACAGTTTACAGTTAAGTAAAACAATGCATTATGGGAGAGACATGGTTATGGAGATCTGACTTTAACCACTAACATCTTTATACGTAATTAGTTCAGGTGCCAGTAATTCCGAAACATTGAAATAACGATTTAAGATAAAAGACAATGTAAAAGACAATATAAACACACGTCTAACGACGAACTTTATCAACTGTTACATCAACAGTTTGTATTACAACTGTATAGTTTATATGTTACTAGCGTCCTGTATAACTAGAGCCAGTGTGTTAGTCAAACTATCGTATCTGACTTTACTGTAAAGTTTTATTGCAATTATATTCTGATTATGTCATGAAAGAAAATGATTAAACATGTTGGCTATTTTAAGTTACCTTTGATTCTATATGAAACAATATAATCCCCAAATAGTGGACATTGTTTCTGTGAGTTTAGACTTAATAATTACCCGTGATAGGTTAATCTTCTTGTTATATTTGTTATCTGTAGTCCCTTGTCGTCAGATCCTTTCCGTACACTATATAAGAAGTAACACATAAAGCTAAGTCGCTGTTGCCAAATCGTTTTAGAGTCGCTTTCAGTTTTACAACGTATTTTTATATAAAACCTATCATAACTTAATTATAAAGCTGTGTTGTATATTTTTAATCAAATAGTAAGTACCGAAAAGATAAAAGGATTAATACGTACTTTTTAAAACCAGTCAAAGTGGCACTTCATAATGCTAAAAAACTGTTTAATTTCACCAGTAACTGTTTAAAGTGTTAATATAATCATAATTTAAATGTAATTTAAAATTGCTGATTAGTTTAGAATTCTCTCTAAATCTGCATGTTTAACGGTAAAAATAAATTACACCGTTATTCGTAATGTGTTGAATCTTCAGATATGACGCAATAACGTATGATCCTTATGGGTTTGGCACCATGTATTTTGCCTTCTAAGTATTCTAATTATAACATGAAAGAATTTGACGAGTTGAGGGCGGTTTAACAAATAACTATACATGTAAATGTTGTCTTATGACTAACGTTGTTAAATATGTCTGCGTTACTTAAATGACGATGCACTATTTGAGTTTCGTTTTAGCTAATACCGTATAGGGAAGTATCAGCCCAACCTATAACCGGGCAATTCTGGGTTTTTAGGTTTTTATCGTACTTATATACATGTATTTTTTACACCACATGGTCAGTTGTAAACACAAAATGCCTAGTATGACACTTTACTGGTTTTAACGAAACGCTCATTTTCTTTTATTATATTATTAACATGGGTGCGTACGACTTCTAGTTAAGCTGAATAGACAGACGGGATAGGCACAGAGAGACATAGACAAAGACAAAGAAGTACAAAGTACTGTTGGTGAATTAGTTCGGTATAGGTGCATGTAGTCATACAATGTACATATCATGTTTAATTTTACATCTTCAATACTTCGGAAAATAATGTTTAGCATGTTATTTTCAGTAGTCTGGGGTCTTCAGATATATCTGAACAAAGCTATACTGATCATAATAATTCTCTGCGATGTATTTTTAAAGAAAAACATACAGAAGAGAAGGTTATATACACCCTTTCAAACATAGTGAACGTGCGTATGTATACATGCGACAACAGCTGTGACCAGCATGTGTATGCATGGTCAATAATACATGTACCAACGTCAGGTATGTTCAGTTTAGCGGAATACAATAATGGGAATGTTGTGCATCGATGGCTTTTGTCATTTTCGTCCATACCTAAACGACTTGCTGCAGTTGTCAGCTGTATTGATTATGTAAGTCAGCGCGATTAAGTGATGATACTAAATGATACATGCGCTTCGCACGAACAAGGGGCTTACCATAGAAAGTTCACATTAATCGAAATCCCCGAATCGCTTGATTTATATTAAGCTAATGATATTTTTAGCACAAGGTGTTTTATTCATAGTTTTGAAAATGATGTAAGCAATATAAAAACTAACTGTTTCCCCAAATCAGAAAGCGATAGTTCATTTACTATTTCATAAGCGAATGAAGGGCAATGTCCAGATTGTTTCCAGTAGAAAAGAAATGGCTTGTCACTTTCAAATAAATTATAGTATAATAGCACCGAACTTATTTACACATTTTCCCGCGGGTGATAATGGCTAAATATTGCTTTCGGTAGTAAGCGCGTTTATGCAATATGTCTGGTTTTGGTGCAAACAAAAACCTGTAGGCTGCCATAGAGGTTCCCCTTTTAAATCTAGTTTGTGAGCAGTTACCAGTACAGTAACTAACAACGTAGAACTGTGAATAGTGCCTCTTTCGGTATTTCTTATACAATTTAGTACTCATTAAAAACCCACGGAATATTTCACCATATTTCGAAAAAATAACAAAAACAATGAAGACGAGAGCAGCCGACCGAGATTTCAGAAGTATGCAAATTAGATGTGTTTCAAAATTCCTAATATTGCATATGTTAAGCTATTCCACACTGGACCGTTCCAAACTAGCTGATTTGAACCAATCAGAACGCGGGTATTAGTAAGTAAGTACCTTTATAGGTGCTCACACGATTGATTTTAAATTAGATTGATTTTAAATGGTGTTTTCGAAAGTGAATAGCGACTTGATGCCTTTTTCTGTCGATCGGAAAGGCCTTTACAGGCTACAGGTGTACAGCCGTAGTTTACAGGTAAAGATTGCAATTAGACATCTCCATTGAAAGAAAACATGTCAGCAGACAGCAAATGTTACTATGGACTTGGAACGGTGAACATATATGTGACAATAATATTACTAGTGCCATAAAGATGCGACACACCTCGAAATGTTCATGGAAAATATTTTTGACAGTTTCAGTTAGGGGGTGGGGTCCAGAATCCCGTCTATCCCCATTAGATCCGCCCGTGAAGCTGATACTGTATTCACACCCATGGTATTCAATAAACAAATAACCGAGGATGTTAAGATACTCTTTGTAATTAAGAATGGCTGATGGATGCTCAATCCCCTTTCTCTAGGATGGTATTCAAATACAGACTTTTTCTAACAAGATAAAATCCATTAAAGAGATATCATTCTCCTTTTGACATTAAGTTGTCATGGTAACGTTATATCTTAATTAATGCTGCGTGGTGACATAAATTGAAGGAAAACGGGAGTGACTTTAGTAGTTCTTTTGTGTATTATAGAACAACATCTCTGCATTACAAAGGATTTTAACTGTCACAAATTCCACACAAACATATCCAACCGTTCTAATTATACACCGATGTCGTCTGGGTTCTTTAAATTAACATGTTTTGTCGCCAAGTTAAATATATTCTTAGGATAGGAATCCCGTTCTTTTCAAACTCCTCCGATTACATCCTATTATCTTCTGAGGTTTAAAAAGCCGTATTTATCTGAAGTTTCGTCCTAAGGCTAGCCTGAAATAACCATGGCTAATGCAATTTGAAAATAAGGCTGTATTAAGTCGCCACAAGGCCATTCATTCCTTCATTACGCCTTATATGTTGTTAATAAACACATTATATGACAACGTCAGATGTATACAATAACGGCATTACGTGTTCTTGTTTGTATTGGTAAATAGGAGTCCCCTGGCACTCACGGATACTCGTATAAACTCAACTTGATAATGTTTACATTATCAGCAAGCCCATTTCAAGCAAAATATGGAAGACAGGTTATATCATTTGTTATATTAACTATGATGGTATAAGATAAGTCACAGTGGTCTAAGACACTCGGCTCAAGAATTGTTAAAGAACCATGGATCGAGCCTAGTATGCGGAAATATTTTTCTTTCAACATTTTTTTTTCATTTTTGTTTTATTTGTATTTTAGATGTATGAGATTGCATAAAGTATTAATAATCATCAATGGTATATTATAATTTATTTATTCATTTGTTGTTGTTGTGTTTTTTCTTACTGATGTGTGAATATTTTTTTTATAATTTTGGCAGATTGTTGATTTCTGTTTGCTTTTGCTTCTTTCATGTTTCACTTCTTTACGCAGACCTCTATATGTTGACAAGGTCTGAAGCAAAGTTGTGTTGAGTAAATGTGTACAGAGATGTTCATGAAAATCACGAAGAACAAATCAAATCGACATTATCATGCGCAGCCAAACGAGACAATAAATACACACCTTGCATGGGATTCGAATTTGGCGCGCGTTGTTCGAATCTCGGCGTCGTTACTTCTGTGCCATTCCATCAGACACAAATACAAACTTCAAAAATTATACAGATCCTCTTACCTGTAGACTTTGTCACGCACTCTTGATTTGTATACACACCCCAGTTGTAAACAATGGGATATACATAATAAGAAATGCATTATAAGATTAGAGATACATTACTCGTTAATCAATAGTCAGTATCTGTCGGTACAATAAACTGGCCCTATGCTGTAAGTACGAAACTGGCCAACTCATATCACTGACCTCCGAGGCTCAGTGGTTAAGACGGATTCTCAGTTCCAGCCTTAGTGAAGTAATTTTCATGTATTCATTTTATTTACACAGATTCCCACAATGTGTCCCTGTACGTTCATCGAGATTTGTGTGAGTTTTCCCTGCTATTGCTTGAACTTCGAATACACATTTGAGAATCAGTCTCATACTGAATGAGTGTATTGATTCAACACTCTATGTGATGAGTGTTGAAATGTAACGGAGAATAGAAATAAAAGTTTATCTACTCCCGTAAACATAATTCAACGAAAATATTTATATAAAATAATTAAATGTTTAATGAAGCAAAATGAACCAACTCGTTGCGAGACTCGAACTCAGATTTTCAATATTAAAGTCCCCTAATATATCCCCAACGTTTCGTATACATTTACTTTACAATTATAAGTATGCAGCGGACTTTGCAAGCTTCGCTTTAATACATCGGAAGCACCCGAGTGTACCAGGGAACATCGACAGTAACTTATGAGTCTCGTTGTGATAAGAAAACCTTTACTTTGCCTTCTTTTTGTTATCTATAATAACGTTTAACTTCAAGTCATGTTAACATTTGAAGTTATTTTAACTGACATATTTTAACAGGAACAGCTCAGGATACAATACCGCTGCACCACTTTTTACTTCTTTCTGCAATTACTCAAACAGTTATTTGACGTCGTAAACTGTTTGCAGAAACAAATATTATAAACAACGACTTGTTATAAACATTTAACACGTTATGATTGTATGAAATATGTATCGCATACTTTAAGGTTCGGTAAGTTGCAAGACTACAAACCATTGAAACATTGTTTAAAATCATTAATTATTGCCACTATAAAACTAACAGCGGTTTGTGACTGTTAGGCTTGTCTTCAACCTCATCACTAAAAGCCAAATCAATAATGAATATGCTACAATGCCTCAGTTACGGGACATAAGAATATAATGTACAGTTGAAAACATAAAATGGACATTGGTGCATTCATGTTTGGGTTTGGTCATGAAGAACATCTACCGCTAGTTCAAGAATGTGTCAAACCCCGACCTGTTTTACAAATAAATTGGGTACTTTCGGTTGATTTCTATGATAACAGTGTATTCGAAAGTTTAGAGCCCTGGTGGTGTAAAGTGAACCGTAAAGCCTTCATCAACTGGCCATGCGCCTCGTGATAATTATACGGTTAGAGGCAATGTGGCTGTAACACGGATTGTATTGTTACGGTCACCAAAGGATTCAATAGACCAGTAAAAACACCCCTTTCGATGCCTTAAGGGCTTTAACCTGCACAAATTGTACCGAGTGAAATTACTTCGCCCTTTTATGTGCAGTTTATGGCAAACAAGACTATAACGACATGCCTCCTGTTGACCTATGATAAGAATTCCAGTTGTAACTGTGGGTTTGATGTCTACCCGATATAATAGTTTACGATTTGTCAGCGAAACCTTGACATACATATTTTTCAACAGACGAGGGTGGGATTTGCCGGCATTTTTGCCGATACTGTGCAGCGACATTTATATCATTATAGCACAGGTGCACTTATGAGGTGCCCAGGGACTGAACCCGGCCGGTCCATTATACTGACACCGACTAGTTAGGCGTAATGTTGTCCCCTTAGCCCTGAGCGTTAGGAGGGAAACCACTATCAACTTTAAAGTATTTGGTTTGACCCGGCCGGGGTTGGAACCCGCGACCTTCCGATCCGAAAGCCGACGCTTTACCACTCGAGCTATTGCGGCCGGTTTAAAAAGATGAGGTTTGCATAATTAAAAAAAAAGTTCATATTAAGCATATCGACATGCTTGTGTATAATGTTGTGCTGAAATAATTGACTTGTTTTTACGTCCAGGCTTAGACAACACACAGATGTTCTTAAATATAGAAAAGAACTCTTCTTAAATAATTCTTATTCCATAAAAATGGATTGCATGTCATGACTTATTAACTTACACCAATAAGTTGTAATTACACTCTGGGTTTGACATTGCCTGTTTACTGTCGATATCTGAAGGAAGTTATGTATGGTTTGCCTACCTACCGCATAAAGTAGTTTTAGAGCACACCATTCCAGTGTCTCTAATATTAGTGCACGGCGATTTCAGACCTTTGTTTTTCGGGTTGATTAAATAATTAAGCGTGACTAATTCAACTGTTGAAAACTTGTTGCCGTTTTTTTCTTTTCATAAATAAATAAAATATATCAGCTGACGATCTGTGAATTGTTGGTTATGCGCCAATAAAAGGGTCTGTCACGCATAACGACGCAGCATATCGATACCATATTTGTAAATCACATGAATTGTACCGCAAGAACACTATGTATAAATAGCATCTGATGACATTCTAACTGACCGATTTCAATGGCTCATTGACGAACTAAAGTAAAGGACAACGTTAACGTTAAAAGTACCTCATGATAGTTGTGTAACTTACGTCTAGACATGAACAAATTGTAAAGATTATAGTCAATCGATAATCAATTAGACCTTAGTTTGTTACTTACTTCTAAACAATACTGATGTCAAATAAAATAAACACACAAGGGGTGAAAGAACCTGAGACGCATCGCAAGTTTGCAAAAAAACGCTTTCTCTTTTAAAAGTGGTATCCGACAAGTTGTCTTTATAAAATACATGTGACAATATTTCTTATTGTTTTGGGAGGAATTTAGGCATAGATTCTGCATTAGCGCATACTTTTTTTCTATTTCTTTTTAAGAAATGACGATTTTAACACTACCTTAATTGTTAGGCTGTACAAACAGTGAAATACGACACTATAAATGTTCTTTCTGTCCAAATCTATAAATAAGTTTGAAGGGGATTTCTGCTTAAAATAAATATCGACGTCAGAGCGTACTGCCCTGATAATGATATATTCGGTCACGCGACTTTCTTACTATACTAGTAATAATAGGTAACTGTGCATCGTAGCACAGATAGGAAATACACGTTTGTACGACGAGAGGGTTATTATGCCTCAATTTTCACATAGATAAAGGACACCAATAAACAGCATTTCGTGGGATCTCTTCAGGTAACACTAATTTATATGGTTGTTTGAGAAAATAGTATCAGGCGCAAACTGTCGGATACCGCCTTAAACAATATTGTAAGTCTTAAACTAAAAATGGAAAAAGGGACTAAAATTCAGTCACTCATTCATCTCTTGTAAAGCGACTGTGTTTAATTGTATAAAGGCGTAGTGATGTATTTATAGCAGCCATTTTTCTTATAAGCTCATGCACACAAAGCAACGATGGTGCCGTCTTCTTCCTTTATGTCGTGCATGCTCTTAAATCTCCTGTCTCTATGTCTGGAACGATGCCATAATTAAGCAAATTCTGAGAAAATGTTTATTTTTATTATCTCATTAGTGCTGTAGACTAAAAAAAACAATAAGCTACTCACCGCCCATAGATGGCCAATAGTCACGGAAAGTCCAATGGTAAGCGGGAAACTTCCACCAAGATCTTTTCTATGAGGATCACACGACGCAAACACCGTCAATACAAGCACAAACGTAAGAAAGAACTCAACGCCGAAAGCTTTGCCGGTGGTCATGCCGATGTTTAGAGTGGTGCAACCGAGGGATCCAACCTGGTCGGCTGGTGTCATGGCGTAGAGAAGTCCTGCACCCGCGATAGCACCCAGGGACTGTACCAGGAAGAACAGAATGGTTTTGAGGAAGCTGATTTTACGAGTAATGAACATGGCCCAGGTAACGGCTGGATTGATGTGGCCGCCACTTATGTGGCCAATGATCCAGATGGCGGTAGCGACCGTGACGCCGAAGGATAGAGCGATCTGAACTACGTCTTGTGAGTCTTTCTCCCAACCTTGAACCGTGGACCCGATTCCCAGCATGACTAGAAGTAATGTCCCAAGAAACTCCGCAAACACGGCCTTCCAGAACGGAAGCGACCGGAAATCATCCAAACTTGTCCCCATCATTCGTTTAAAGTAACTCTTGTTTCTATTTCGATTCCTTGATTCACTTGTCTCCTGTCCCTCACTCATGAGTTCGCATACCAACTTCTGCAATATAAAAGAAGAACCACACTACCAACAGTTCGGGTTTTAGCCGGGATGGATCGATATAAAGCTTAATCTGGTTCGCACTGGTTTTGGAGCATCCACAAAAAATAGTAACAGAATTACAAGTGAACAAAAATGCCACTGCACTGAACGTGTCACCGCAATAAGTCAATATTTTAATAAACAAATGTTGTGTGTGTAAAATAGTTATGTTTCCCTTTAAACTTAAAAGATAATCCTTTGAATAGGTCCTATTTGTTCTGCACCAGCAATACCTTAACAGATTATGCACTGCTTATTCAAGCCGAGTGTGGTCGCTATATGACGATGGGTTATATGATATAGTCCCTCGGCTATGGGTGCCAAGCACTGAGGACAAGATGCACCCGCGCGATAGCGTCTAGAACTCCGAAGTGTATTGATTCACGTCGACTCCTAGCCCGGGATAAATAATATCCGGCAGCTGATCACGGGAGTGGATATATGGGCAATCGCAGTCCGACAGCAGGCGAACAGAACGGAGCGCTTAGCGATAATACAATAACGGCTGTGGAACTGGAAGTCCAGGCCCAACTCGTACTTGATAGAGAGGTAGTTTCGCAATCTGTACCATTTCCATTTGACAATTTGTCTGGTTAAGACATTCTGTTAGCTGCACGTTACAGTTTTGTTATGCTAAAATATCACAAAATGGCCAGATAAACTGATTATTGTAACTAATATTTATCTTAGTGTTGTAAGTGTGGTTGATAAAGGTGCATTTGCTATCAAAGATTCATGTCTAGTTGTAATAATGCACACTGTTCAGTGAAATGTACTCCATGTAATGCGTATGTAAAATAGATATAAATAAGTGTATAATTAAAACTAGACATAAATATTTTAACATAAATGTATGGTTAAAATGATAAGGATGAAAGTCCAGAATATTATAACTGTAGTGAAGATTAAACAGTGAAGAGTAATGCACACAAAGAGTAAAGAGAAGATTTTCGTTTAACACGCAAGTGAGTGACAAAATGAATGTATCACCCAAATACCAATGATGTGTACAGTAATTTTCACAATTTATGTTGTTGTTTTTTACCTTGTTATGATGTAAACTGTGTTCTTATAATCTTCAAGAAATGTCCCTTTTATATTTATCCAAAAGTTTCGGAAAAGGCTACGACCGATCCGTTAACACAGTCCACCGTGAATCAAACATTCAAATAACAATTTGGCCCCGGGGTGGGAGACCCGCCCAGACCAGTTGTGACGCGAACTGTTACACAACAGTGTATCCCACGGACAACTAGTCCTTAAGGATTAAATTGTATTATCGGTGATAAAAATGCTGTTTCGTTAAGGTCAAAAATTGTATGTGTTTGTTTCCATTGTAAATTGTTATTGTATCTACATGACGTAATCGACAATGATCGACAATGCAGCATTATCATTCTGGCTGTTTCTGTCAAGGTCAAATTAATCCCGTATTTTATGATAGAAGCAAATTGTATTTTACTTGTCATGAATTGCAGTGCAATAAATACAAACAAAGCAGTATATTCATTTGTTTACGAACAATTATACAGATAAGATAAAACTAAAACTATGTGCTAATTCGTTTGAGTTACTAAAACACGGGGACATCTTTGAGACGGCTACAGCTTATTTTAACAAACAATTTGCCCTTATTCAGCGTATTCGAATGCTTACCTCCAGATAACGCAAAACTTTGTTCACACATTTTTGTCATTTTGCAACTGCAAAACAACAGTGGCATATAAGTTATATCGCCCATTTAAATTTTACCAAAACAGAACTGAAATATGTCACGAAAACCGCACCGCAACTTGTTTTTTTTTCTTGAAAAGAAAACAAACAAACACATTTTATATACTTATTTATATTATTACTTTTTAACCCATATCATGTATGTATATACATATACATATGTGACACCGGGCCAGCCAGTCGTAGAACTACGCTAATATTTGCTTGAGCATTAGCAAGGGAGCTACACCACTACCATCTTTAACGACTTTGGTATGTCGCGGCCTGGGATCGAACCAGGGGCCTCTCGTTCCTGAGCATGCTTCTTTAAGGAACTTAGATATAAATTTAATATGAGGTAGGAGTGTGTTAGTCCTGTATAAGAATAAATGTGTTTATATATCATGTTTGTATAGGGAACTATATATATATATACAATATGTATATTACCAGTAGTGGATTCTAACAAAGGACGAGAAAAAGTGGGTAGGTCTTGCATTATCGATTACCAATAAAAGTCAAGTAAAAGTAAATATACATAACCAAAAAGGTCTCAATGTTCGTTCTATAAACTTCTTTTACAAATGTATGTTTTACACTTAATATTCAAGATAGAATTTAAATAGTAAATGTATACAAAGTTTGATTTACTGGAATGTATAGTTAACTTTAATAAATTAAAAGGTCCGTGATTTTGCAAAACAAGACTCGAATATACAAATTCGTTAATTTATTTTGGATGCTCATTTTTATGAATACCATTCCTTTTCTAAACGGCTGGTACAATGGAAACACACGTCACTATGCTGCCTTTTTGTTATATTGGTAAAGTTTTGCTGCAGCCTCTGAATGCCTTAATGCCTTAAGCATTAATTGGTTTGACATATATTACTTTAGTACAGTCACTGGGACATATGCACATTACAATAATAAGACGGCAACAAAAACTAAATACTGTAGAATTTAAAAGTATTTGGGAATTCGTGTACCTGACAAATATATGTTGTTGTTTTTTATTTGAATGATGACAATTACGACACGTTTAAAGAAAACTAAATAAGAGGTTTACCTAGTTTCTGCATTGACTTCAAGTGCACATTATATCCAGTGCAACTGTACACGTCGTGATAGGTACATATCTCAACCTAGCTGAGATCTAAGATTACTTCAAGTCACGGTGACTCTATCTTGTATCACGTGATTAAGTACGTTATTTGCTTTGATATGATAAGTCTCTAGGGCAAACTGCATGTGTTTCCTCATACCCGATACACAGTACTGACCATTAAAATATTTGGTTGTTAAGGACGGGATGATCAGGTGGTTCAAACAACTCGTATGGCGATATTAAAGGACAAGATTGACAACAAGTACACCTTTGGGTTCATGTATATATCAATAACAAAACCAAGTTTCATGGGAAGTATAAAACAACCCCCAACCAGGAATGACGTTACATCTTGTTAAGGTTCGCCCTACTTTTATTGTAACTACATTCCACTTTACGACGGTCTGTGTTAGTGACGTCGGCTTTTTAAGAAAATGAGTCGCTTAGCAATAAATCAGTTGCTGGCGTGTTTGTTTTGAGTTATTAGGCCTTATTTATATAAATTATGTCACGTGAAGTCATTTCTTACAATCAATTAAGACTTGTATCCATATGTTTTGTGTGTCAGCAAGATGTATGTTTCATACAAAACCATATACTGTGTATCACTTAGATTGATTTGGTTCGAGATACAGGCTACCTACGTTATAACGGCCGTGTCAGCTGCAAGACCTGTTAGCTTGAAGTTATCGGCCCCGACCGGGTCTCAAACCCAAGCGACAAAGGGATTATTAAGTAACAAATGGGCGACCCAGCCACGGGGCCACCATTTTATTTAGTTGCAGGATATTGTGCAGTTTTACAGTGCCAATCGTCAGTATAAGACCAAGACATACAATGGAAGTAGGAAATGAATGTTAATATCAGTAACATTCTCTGTTAAGAATAGATGCACTTCGCAAAACGACATCTGTTATCAGTGCATCTTTATCCCACACTTTACTAAACAGAGATACTACTTAAAATGCTGTAAATATTTATTTTAAACTAAATATTCACATAAAACAGTGCAATTTATTGAAATTAAATATTACGCTGTAAATTAATTTAACTAAAATCAACTCACAATGCATGTAATTTTAAAACAATGTTTTTTTTTCCTATTTAAAATTATTTCCAAAAGCTAATAATTGCCACAAACACTGACATTGTGTATAACAGACGCCGTTTGGGCCTTGTTTTTTATCTGCATTTTTGCATATAAAAGTAATACGGTTGGATAAGAAAATACATAACATGTTTATTTAGTAGAGTTATATTTTAATATTCCTTGGAAACATATTTAAATCTGTATTTAACGACAAGTGAACTCTTAATGAGTGCTACTGATTGCACATCTATACAAATACATATGGAATATATGTAGATGTGATATGTCTATGACATATTTGTTTTTGCCCTTTTACCATGATCACACCGATTTAGTGTGAGCGAATTAGGCCAGAAGTACGCCTAGAAAGACCTTTCAAGATGGAAATGTGCCACTAATCATTATGCATCATTATTCAATGTTCCTTATAAAATACGTATATATTACTCTCAAAGCTCTAAGTTTAATGCGCTATCAAAAGACTCGTACTGACTTTACATAAAGACACATCTATTCTAAAAAAACGACCATTGGTGTATTCATCAACTCCTACAAATAAGACTATTATTATTCGAGTGCAAGTCATCAGTGTGCACGCATAACACCAATAGGCGTATTCAGATACATACGTTAATCATTCAAAAAGAAGATGTGATTTTCTATGAAAGAACAGCATGCATTTACTTTTGCTTTTAATCAATTTGATAATATATGAATATCAAAACGAGACTATTAATGTTAAATTTTAATGCAGTTTCAATTTTGCCTGCACTTTACCTCCTCGAATTTGAAGTAGAATGTGAAGGTAAATTTCAAGTAGAATATATCAAGGACAAAATGCAGCTTAATGTAAGATTTATATACACGATAGCGAAGGTAAAGATAGCGTAGTGTACAAGAGACAAATTTATAGTGAATAAAACGGTTTACTGGCTATTGGTTAGTTAGTAGGTCAGTAGTTATAGTACTAGTGTCAAATATTGTAACCTATATACCTAAAGTATTTACAAAGTGTCTTATAAAATGCTTTAAGAAGTATATACACTTAAATAATCTAAAGTTAAACCCACCAGCTCTAGTGGATGTGTTTATTACGCGAAGGCCGTGTATGTCGAGGTGTTTGTCATTGACATTAAAGTCTTCCGGAATATTTTTATTTGAATTGTTATTTTCGACATTATGCTGGTGAGTCTCTTTAAACATTAAACAGAATCCAAATTTCGATGACGTTAAATAAAATGCACGTGATGAGAAAAAAGGAGATAACCGCCAAGACATAGAAATACCTTAAAAGAAATTAAATGGTGTTTTTATAAAAGGTATTGTCACTGTTTATGATGACATTGAATGAATTATTATATGCCATAACATTTTAGCAATGCTAGATATCCACTCGGTTTGTGATTTATTAACTCTCAACAGGCAAACAAATCAAACTCTTGCAATAACAGTTTATATTTTTGTTATAAAATCATAATAAACTTTTATGTTTCAACTTCAACAACACAATGAAAACTTATATTGACCTGTAGAAACAATTTATATTGGCTATAAACAGTTTCGGGACACTCTTTTCAACTTGACAAGTGTTCATACAAAAAATAAAACACCAGTATGAAGACGGTTTGTATATATCCAGTCATGACAATGAGAGGGTGCATCGAAACCCAAAACAACGAATTGATGAGAAAAACGACGAGGATAATGACGTCAGCGGCAAAGACAATGCTTAAGATGTTCATGCTGCTGCTGCTGATGATGATGATAATAATGTGCTGAGGATGACGAGGATGATGAGTGCTCATAATGATGTGCTGTGAATTATGAAAATGATGATGATGACGATGATGATGATGATGATGATGATGATGATGATGATGATGAAAATGATGATGATGATGATGATGATGATGATGATGATGATGATGATGATGATGATGATGATGATGATGATGATGTTTTGAGGCCTTATTCACGCCATTCATGTAATCAACATACATACAGAGAATTCCCATTCTCTCGGTCGCGCCCCCAATAAATGTTATAAGGACCCTTTGAGGTGGTTTAAAGGCAATTTAAACTACAAAATGCTGTTAACGCAACTACAAAATGCTCTTAAAGCACACACTGTAGTTTGTGGGAGCAACCCTGACAGTTTCCCGATAACATTGCGAGCGTGTACATAAGTTTTAAGCCTTAATAAATTGGTGATATTATTTTGAAGGTTAATGACTCTTTTATTGACGCTTACAGAACTTACAGTTCGCGAACCTGAACTTCTTTTATGGTTAAAAATAAAATAAAATATGTATATAACATAAAACGACGCTTTATAATTGGCCAATGTCATGATGTAATTAGTCAATGCCATGCGATATTCACAGGTTTATGTTATACATATGCATTCACTAGTCGATACTTGTATAGACATGGTAAATACCATACATTGTTAACTGTGTTTCCTCTCCCCGCTTCTACCTGTAAAATAAGGTGCTCCGAATGGTGTGGAAACTCAACCTCTTATACTGTCGCGTCATTTACAGAGAGTAACGAACGATAACTCTGTAAAAGGATGGTGGAAAGCAGCTTTGATTGAAAACGTTATTCTTGGAGATGTTAAAACACGTTCATAAGAGAACACGTATACTACGTTACAGTGTCTTTAACCTCACTATGATTAAATGTAATGTCGATCTTGTAGTAAACGAAATAAATGACAAAATGTAAACATTGTAAATTGTAATGGTTTAATAAAAAAATCTAATTAATAGTTTTAAAACGCACCACGTTCAAATATGCTTCTTAAACTTCAGAATTGCTCGCATAAACGGGTGTTTTCGATTATCAGTCGAATGTTATAGGATATTACAGGGGTGTGATTGGTCAGATACGAAAAGGGAGGAAAATTTTCAGCGAGGGATTTGGGGGTCGCATGAGGCAAGGGGTCAAGGGGCATAGCCCCCCTGTGGGGGATCAGGGAGCAAAGCCCCCGAAAAAAAATGATTTGCAGCTTTAAGAAAATGGTCTTAAATTCTTCCAGAGACCCCTTCTCCAAAATCTCTAAACCATATTTTATCTTTAAAACCATATTTTGAAAGTTCAAGATAAAAAGATCATAGCTTTTTATCCTTCTTTATTTACTTACAACTAATAAAATGTATGCTATGAAAAAAATAAACATATAATATATAGATATATCCGAAAAGGAATATTTTCTTTTTCAAAATTTCACTAAATTTGGCCATCAAAATAGTTTTTATTTTGCCACATTTAAGGGTAAATATTTAGCTTAATACTATCAAATATAATATGAATTCAAACAGAGTAAAATCTATCTTTTTGTTTTCTAAAACTCTTAAAGTACTTTAAAGCTGTTCACTGTAAGCAGAGTTTGGAACATAGGAGATGACAATAATTAGACCAAAGGGGCTGCATAACAGTATGGCTATAATTATATTAAATAGTGTCATTTGAACAACAACAAAGACTAGCCCATTAGTAAAAAAAATAAATATTAGCATTTCTTTAAACAATCCAGCATGTTTACATGGGTAAGCATTATGTGAAGTCATAATACATAAACAACAATGTGACTGACGAGATGACTAGCAAAGCCCAAGCACGCCCACAAAGAAGATGCATGTAATTTTTGGATGTCGGAAATTCTTCAGTCAACAAAAGTTTCAATTCACTTAAGTATTTTACTTTAGAACCTAACTAGAACAACACGTCCTCGAGACCCATACGATATGGTTTTCTCACAAAGATTACACCTACACTTTCCTGGACTGTCGATCTTTCTAATAATTTGGGACAGAGCTACACGAATACCATCAAGTTCAATTAAACTTTCTAACCATTCCCATTCGAATTTGTTTTTTACATTCCGCATGTACATCTCTCGCCAAGTGAGAATCGTCCGTACGTTCAATAACCCGTGACATTTTCGGATTTTTTACCACTATAATTTTCTAGTTGTAAACACCATCAAAACTTAACCTGATGCGTTATCGCTGAGCTCCAGCTTTTCTGATTAGATGAACAGTCGGGTAATAACCAACGTAATCGCGCGCTACAAATCGTAAGTTTAATCGTGTCTACCAATCGGAACTCCTCGGATGAAATTGCACGTTACAAATCGTTCAGCTTGGTAAGTTGAATCGTACTTTTGTCTACGCCAATCGGTTTCCCCGGGGAATTCTGTCATCTAATCAGTCGCTTGTTGCGCAAATGAGGAACTTCAACCGATTCCGCGGTGACCGCTTCCCCCTACCGGAATATTTTGTGGATAATTATTTATTCGATCGACAAAATCTGTATTCATTTATTTTCTTTGAGATTTCACAGGAAAATCCTACAAGTTTTTAATATCCTAATGCATGTATTTGTTTATCTCACGAGGATCTTAGCCATTTAAACAATCAATAATCGTTAAAAATTTAGAGTATTTTATTGGGATTTATACCTAACTCAAACAAGAGATGTGTGCAAAACCTTACAAAAATACTATTTAAGTATGTTACCGTATATTTCATGTAAAACAGGGGCATACTGAAAAATTTTCTATTTGTCCAGATAGAAATTAAAGACATACTGTCAAGATATTAACAGAAAACAAACACAAGAAAATACTTCACTTTGAGAAAACTATTTGATAAAATGTTTATTTCTCTTTTTTGACGGCTATTAACTTATTACGTCGATCTATTATTTCAAAAACACACAGTCATAATAACATACGAAAAGTGCATCGTACAAGCTTATCAAATTAGGCCCATCAATTAAAAATCACATTGAAATCTAGGTTTTGAGACAACTTATCTTTATTGACCTATAATGTGTTTATCGTCTTGTTGTCTTGTGTTTCAAAAGGATGATGTTGATGATGATGATGATGATTATGCTGATGATAATAATGATGATGATGGCACGATGATGATGGGGAGAGGGATTATGGTGATGATGATGATAATAATGATAATGATGATGATAATGAGGAGGAGGAGGAGGAGGAGGAGGATGGCGGTGGTGGTGATGACTATGGTGGTGATTGTGGTGGTCAAAATGGTCTGAATTCTGCGCCTGCTGATGATGTTGGTGTTAATAAACATAAGTTTATATAGCTTTACACATGTTACGCCTACATGTAACAAGAAACGTATTGACAGCTGTGTCTTTAAATGTGAAATGAACAGGTTAAATCCCCCAACGGCCAACGACACCAGTCAAGCTGGGGTTTGATCATTGGATCGTCAAATTATTGCATTAATTGATTGATTTATGTTTATTTATTATTCATGAACAAATATCGAACCTCCCGCGTGATATATGTGTATTTATATATTAAATCGTGAGAGAGTGGACATGATATTGACACTTTGACTGAGGGTATGTCACAGGTGGAACACACA
The DNA here is from genome assembly GCA_007844125.1 of Sinonovacula constricta. Taxonomy (NCBI): domain Eukaryota; kingdom Metazoa; phylum Mollusca; class Bivalvia; order Cardiida; family Solecurtidae; genus Sinonovacula; species Sinonovacula constricta. The sequence continues at coordinate 52,693,842 of CM017565.1, forward strand.
TTAAACAAACGTTCACACTTAAACATCTTAGCCAGTATTATCATCGTGGATTAGCGAAACAGCCAGTGTTATCCTGCATATGTACACATGAGTATGTTCAATATAACAGTATTCTATAGTCTATTTGCTGAGATAATATTAAGTACTAATATGCATAGTGTATCTTACGTATTAAACTTCAATGCGAGCCCTAAGTTGTCAACAGAACTGAATAACACAATGTAAATAACATACTATCAGAACAGGTACATACGCCTTACGGTTCAGTCATTCTTTAAAATAGAAGGAAAATACTGTTGGTTTTTCATTTCATCTACCTGGAACTTATCTTGTTATTGGCGACGCGCTGGAGCGCGACTCCCATATATGGAATGATTCACTGACATTTGCACACGGTTAAAGTCTGTCTTGCGGACTGTTATAACCCTGATAAAGTACAGGTCCTAATTCGGTAATGGGCGTTCTTTTTATTATTTATTTTTATGTTTTTATATTAATTTTATATATTTTATAGTTATTTTTGTTCTTTTGTGCGCATGTAACTTGCACACAAACATAGCAAAAACGAGAGATTTTGTGGGGTTTTATTATTATTATATTATTATTATTATTATTATTATTATTATTATTATTATTATTATTATTATTATTATTATTATTATTATTATTACAATGTCTAAACTTTGAACGTAATTGTACATGGACTCTCGGTATGCCATTACATGTTTATTACGTAAGTAGCAAGGAATGCTTCTCTGTACGTCCTTCGATGTTCGGACTGCATGTTAACAAAGTGAAATTATCTAGTAGCCAAAAAAAAAGCTTGTAATACGCTTAACGTGTTCTTAGGAAAGAGGTTAAAGTTATGGAACTGGGATTGGAGGGTTTAAAATTCAAACCCTAGACCCTTAAATTTTTTAAACAGATCTTATTCGATTTGGATGATCATTAATAAACGTCCGATACACGAACAAAGCATTTATAAAATGCTTAAAGTAAATTCTTGCTCAAAGTTATGGACTTAGGATCGGAGGGTTCTGGGTTCAAACCGAAGATCCGACATGAGATTTCAGTTCTTGCCCACTTTTTATATTATTTTCAAAAATATTTTGCAAATGTAGAATATGTTTAAACTAACGATTACTATCATGACCACTTCTTTATACTCAGATGTATCAATCTGGGATAATATTAAAACTTGGTTTTCGTCATAATTCATTTGATATTTTGTAGTATTTCGGTGTTATATTAAATGACTACAAATTCACTTAACAGCATTTATTGTTAAGTTATATCTTTAACGTAAGTTCAATGTGTAATTATAACCACATCAGCACATAATTAGGTAATAGCTTTGCTTTGTGACAACAGTATTTCTATCAGGATCCATGACATGACAGGTCGTTCCGTTTACTGTTTCTATCAGTTTTTGGGTACATCCATTCCACTTTAAAATGTGTGAAGTGGGTTATTTTTAGAAAACACTTAACTCTGTTCTGTGTGTACATAACCCAGATACATTTACAAAATACATCCAAACAAAACAACTTTGATAATAAACAAAAAAATACTGAGAAAGAAAAACATAATAAGTTCCTGAAAAGTACTACCTGAACAATAATGATTCGTGTAATGTAAGGCTGCTGCACACGTGCATTTTCTGCTTGTTTACTTTAGTTTTATAGCTAATTTTAATCATTTTACCTTTTTTTCTTCTACATATGTAACATCTTGGAAAACCTATTGAATATTTTGTTTTAAACCATTCTATGATCTACAGCATGCAATCTTTTTCTTTATTTCATAGTTACCGAAAACTTTCCTATAAAATATGTCCTCTTAATTGCTCCCATATTGGTTTAATCTGTTTATCTGCTGCAGTTTTTTCGTCGCCTTTGATACTTTGCTTCAATGACTTTTCTTGTAAAGATAAATTTATGCTCTAAACATAATGTCACTCAGAAACAAAATATACAAGCTGACAAGACTACAGAAATTACGTCATCTATGAGGCGGATAATAGCATTAATTACTAGTTACATGTTCATACACATGTTCCTAATATCTTTGTGGTGTATATTTGTGTAGCAATGGCTTATGGTGGATATGTAGGGAGAAACAATGCAACATGACATACTTATGAGGAAAGAAATCTTTAGATACTTTCAGAATGGAGAAAATTGAGGTTCAATATGAAATGCATTATGTATGCACATAGTCTTTCTAAAGATTTTAGTTCCTACAGAGATACATTGGTATGACATACTATTCGAAAGAAAACTATGTTTACAAGTTTTAAAACATAAAGAGACAATCACTTCACAGGAGTCCTTTTATAAAGTCGTGTGAAAATATGCACGTGTGTGTTCTTGCGTGCGTGCGTGATTGTTATATAATCTTGTCGTAACTATGAATGGCTATGAATGGTTAGAACAGCTGATGTCGTCACGCACCGCAGCGTGTGAATGTCACGAGAAACTAATTAGCATACCTTCTTACAAATCAGTCCAAGTACCCGTTTAGAAACCAGGTAGGTTTAAATAGGGAAGGTACAAGTATTTTAATAACTGCACCAAGTTCAACAGGTTTAGTTGAGTTTAAGTCTAGGTAACTTGTGTGTGACAGGGATGGTTCATTTGATGCACACACTACATGTCCCGAGCATTCTACTTAAATAGGTAGTTAGTACATTGTGTGTTTTTTTAACATGGGCGACATGCGTCATAGGATGACTAGACAGAACGTTAAAAATGTTGTTTACTTTAAAAATAAAATTAGGAATGTTAGAATGAGAATATTATATTATTAGAATGACTGCAATGATCTTCATGATTGTTATAACGACGACGAATACGATAGAGATGATGATGATGAGGAGGAGGACGATGACGAGAATAGAGACGGAGGTAATGATGATGATGGTAATGGTGATATTGAGCATAATGATGATGATTATGATGATGATTACGTTTATGATGGTGATCTCAATGGTGACTTTGATAAGGATGATGGTGATGATGATAATGATGATGATGATCGCGATGATGATGTCGATGAGGATATTAATGATGATGATGATCATCGGTCGATAATGATTATGATTGTGATGATGGCGATGACGATGTTGATAATTATGATAACATAATAACTATGTTATATACACATTTGAATAGGTGGCTTTGTTTCCGCCAAAACTGACAAGAAATGTTTTACGGTTAACTTAACCGTTTCTAAAGGCCCGTTTCCATGAAGCGGAAAACAGACGCATTTTTTTCCGCGTGACTGCTCGGCGCCAAATACGCGGCGATCAGGGATGGACACCCCAACCCCACCCCACCAACCAGGTAAAAGAGCAGATTTGTGAAAACACATACATGTAAGCTTCAAAAATACTAAGCTTTTAATGTAAGTTCGTCTGTTGACTGCTTAAGTGGAAGTAGGGGTCCCTTACTGAGTATATATGTCTAGTATTTACTGCGATAAAGTTGAATGGATCTTGACTAATACCCCCACCCACACCCACCCCCGAACACACACGCCACAATTTTCTAGATCTGCCCCTGGCGCCGATTGAATTAATTTGAATGTTCATATTTCCATTTACGCGTTTTTAAGCGCAGAAAATTTTCGGTGCCGAAAAAATTCGCTACCCGAAACGATTTTTTTTTTCAAAAACCTCCTCAAGATAATAAGACATGAAGTTTAGCATAGCAGTTTTACACACACACACAAAAAGAAGTTAATTGAGCTCGTGAGGGGCAATAAGTATCTATATGACGCATCCGTTAAAGAACATAAAAGACCACACACTTCATTTGGAAAGTCATCGCCGAGGAGGTGAAGGAAGAATAAAATCTTCAATATCACTTTCTTCCAGATACGCAAGCAGAGCAAGCAAATATACTTTTTGTTACTTTTTTTGGCAATGTCATTTTGACATTGAACCACACGTGTATCCAGAAATCCTCATCATAATTCTGCGTTGTTTTCTAGCTTCATGGAATCAGGGTTTCGTCGCGGAAAAAAGATGCTACTTGGCGCCGATAAAATTGACGTTGAAAAAATAGACTTCATAGAAATGGAACTTAAAGTTAATATATAACGGCAGACTCAGTATGTTGTTTTAAAATTCAACTTATAAAACATTTAACGTGACACATTTTCGTCAAAACAAAGAGTCAGTCAAAGTTTACTGATTCTGTTTTGAGTTAAAATATTCTTCGTTTTTAAAGAAAGTTTTAATTGTATATATGGTGCGATTGCTTACATTTGTTTAAACAGATCCGTGCAAACAGCTGATATTCATATTTTACTGAAAATTATTGAAAACATTTTGATGCCAAAATTAATTCAGCTAACGAGTGTTCCTACATTTTTTCCATATCCATAATTTCAAAACACAACAAGAAAAGTTCAGTAACATGTAAGTTAATAAGATAGAAACGGTTCACAAATGAATACAAGTCTTAAACAAAGTAATTTCAACAAGCGATCACATAATTCCTGTTACACACATATAGAGCACTAAGCCTAGTGTGGCGCAATAGCAAATAACAACAATATTAAAAACATATAATAAACATAACTGCCGAGAAAACAAACTTTTAAGGATTCTGGTATAAAAATCCGTTTTGTTTTGGTCATGTGAAATACACCGCAGCGACAAAATACTGTTCATAACAGCGACGTCCAGCAGGAGGAAGACCCCAGACAATTGTCTTGGTAGAACCACCGGCACACCGCAGGTCCGCTGGAAGACCTTCCCACATTAAGTCCTCTCCGACTGGAACTCAAACCCACGCGTGAGAGACAAGAAGGCAGAGCAGTTACAATCGCGGCACAATACGTATAGGTAATGCGACATCAAATATGTTCAAGAGATTTTACTTGTTATTACAAATTTAAGTTAAGTGAAATACAAAAAATGCGACGAAAGTATACATTTACTTTTGAAAACAGATTCCCGAAACGTCCTGCAAACAATTTAATATGATACTTTTTTAACTAGGAGTGGATAATCATCTGTTTAAAAACATGTGCGCAGAATCTTAATTAAAGAACTAAAATCATTAATCGAATAATGAGCCACATTCGTTTTAATTCACCTTTGATCCATGCCGCTAAAAAATCAGACAAAAACAAAAGCGGACAAAAACACTTAAAACTACTTACATTTAGCGTCCATATTTACTCCAGATGTAGTATCGAATGACAAACACTTTAACCCAGTACTAACAGGTACAGCGGATTCGCTTGGTCAGACCCGTGACTGAATGTATTTTCCTTTGGATGACGCAATGAACTAGTGAAATGGGAAAGTCTCATACAAATAATCTCATTCATATAAGCATACTGCAGTGATTCCTTGTACACTGTGCCAAAAAGTTCACTGAACAATTTTTTTTTTAAATTTGTCTAAAACGTAAAATTAATACTTATAATATATATGATATGCTCAAATGAACTTATTTCTTTACGACTTGTTTTTGATTGTGGTCATATAAGGCTAATAAATTAAGCGGGTAGAAAGCTTTTTTTATTTGTAAAATAAAAACGAAGAAATTTATTTAAGATGTTTAAGAAAGCCTTCCCATGATGAACTTCGGCCGATATCGACACATTCGGTTCGCGACGGAAGCTTTCGTTTTTGTCTCGGTGAAAAACGTAATTTTACCAAATAACACTAAATTAATTGTTAATGTTTAGGTTTAATGTTAAAATGGTTCAAAGTTTGTTATAGAGGACAAAAATTTTGACATATATCACGTTTAGAGAGAAAATATTTTCAAAAAATGCGAAGTTCCCGTCACGTCACGTTTTGGGAATTTCCTGTTTGCAAACCGAAACAACTAAAAATCCAATGCCACAAGAACGTGATTTTCGAGGAAGATTTAAGGCACGTAAGCGTCCCACAATATGGAAACAACGCAGTACAACGTTATTAACGGAACACAATTACGCAAATGTGTATTTGTGCGATGCAGATACCTGTACAAATTTTATTTTATGTTTTGTCATTTTGCTCTTAGTGTTAATATCTCAGTGGGTAGTCATTTTCAAATCTTAATTTCTGAAGTTAACTACTGTAAAAATATTTCAATTTGTTATATTTTACTCAGTTATGATTGTAGATGATATTTATGTATTGTTTAGGGATGTACCTACTTTAATTTAAAAAAATAGGGTAATGTGACTTCGGCAAGTTTGGTTTTTCGAGATTTTTAGGTAATTTTCATATACTGTCGTTTACTTTTTTCACCAATATGATAGTTATTTTTTTAAATCAGTCATGATATGAACTTTTTTAATGAGAAAAATTATATCTGCAGTGAATTAATGCTTATTTGCATAGAAATTTGTCCAAAAACTTACAAAAGTAAACTTTTTTTGAAATCTTGTACAATTGTATTTTTCCGATACACAAAAAGTCGAGTCTAGGAATAGAAAAATGTGAAAATTCAAAAAGTACACGGTAAAAATTTGTTTAAATGTGTATTTCAATTAGACAATGTAAATACATCACAAATATTGCCAGTTTTAGTAAGTACGAATTTTTTTCCATTAGGCGAAGACTTCCTTAACTACAACTATGTTAAAATAGTCGTTCAATGTAAAATGATTTACAAACATTTACAATCAATGCCGCGCACGAGTTTCACATTATACTAACATTGCTGTATAGAAAGGTAAGATCAAATAAACGATCATGGTTTTTTGTTAAGGGTATGCTTCAAACAAGAAATAATCAGTTGCATCATTCAAAGTAATGTATACTTGCACCTGCTCACCTTTACACTCTAAATAGCGGCCACGCTCCTTTCAGAACATTGTAGGGCCTAGTCTCTGTCACAACTAGTAAAGAAGGGCCGAGTTTTAATATAATTTCAATCGAAAGAGAACTTAAAGTAATTATTTTTTTCTATGTATTTTAGTAAGCCAATATTTTATCATGATTGGAATGTATATTGTTAACAGTTGGAATATTGACATGGTCTCCGCTATGGTCACGTGCTTTGATTCTGACGACAGTCAGACGTGGCATGAATTAATTGTTGACTGAAGTTATAAGAACACAGCAGGACCGCAACAACGACCTCTTCCTGGTCCTTTCTTGCTGCGTATACAGGACGTGAAATGGATCGCCTACTGGCATTTCTATTAACTAATATAACTCCCTCTTGATCCGCTCAGACTTGAGCTACACAGTAGTCCAAAGGATACACTGATCATAATTACAGTGTTGTAAAAATTGTCCCAGAAGGAACTGTATTCATATTTTTTTCTGAATACGCTCTCACCAAATTTTCGGCAAATTGCCTTTTTCAAGAGTTAAACACAATTTCTGTCTCTATAGAAATATGCAGAGACAGAAATTTGTCGAAAATGTTGAGTGAGAGCGTTTTTAGAAAAAAAGGACCCTAATTAAATTAGTTATACAAAACAAATACAGCAGAACTGTTCTTTCAAACTTGTGATTGACATATGCATGTCTTTGATAAAGTAGACATTTTTTCTTGACATTTTTATTGATTAGAAATAAAGAGCTATCGATAGCTTTCAATGGTTCTAACGCTTCCTCCAGTCGCCGCGGTATATACAGTGTTACCATGCCGAGTGACGAAATACATGCACGATAACTGGGGCAACTTATTAACCGTTTGTTCTTAACAGATATACGAGCTTTTCGTTATTTATTTATATATATATTATATAAATTGAAGTTGAAATACTAGTTTGATTTGCTCTGAACTAGTGAAAGTCAGTTTATCCTAAGCTGATAATACTTGTAATCTGTTGTGTTGAAAAGGAAAGTTATACCAACTGTTAAGCCACCAATGACAGAGGTGATGTTTCTTTTCTCTTACATATACACTCTTAATAAAAAAGATGTTTGTTTTCGATTTCATCTGACATGGGACTGTTTCACAACTTATGACTTAGCACCTTGATAGCGCCTGTGTATCTGTCCGGTTCTAACTTCCTATTTACTTTGAAGGAACAGAGCTTGAATAAACATGAATAGAAACACAGCTTTTGACTGTTTAGTGGGAAGAGGAAGTTTGTTTTAAATCTTTAAATGGGACGGACACACAAAGTGAAACATTCTTGGTATTCAAAGGTGTGTCACACGTTGTCTTAATGGCTCTTTGCATTGTGGTTAGAAAACTGGAAAAATCTGGTCCTACATCGGCTTATTGATCGAAAGTCATGCGTGGGTGACATGTGGTTCTTATTATTAGCAAGAGAACATAACTGCATAATACATTTACAACCCGGACATTGCTTGAAAGACACAATCATTGAGTTACCCATATTTTACGTTTTATTAAGTTTTCTAAAAATTCATTCATAATGGAGGTAACTTAGTTATGAGAAAAATCATAGTTGTAACATGTTTATGGCCACATTGCAGTTGTTAAATAGACAGTCAATGTGAGTTTAAATTATCACAGACAATTTAAGATTAGTGAAAATGGACATTATGACATATCTTTGTTGGTCAAAATCAGTTCTTAAAAGCTTTAACTTTGATTATTGTCGGAATGTTATACTGTAACGAGTGCAGAGGTAGAAATATAAGCGTTTCAAAGCAGCCTCGCTGTGGGGTTAGTTATTTAGCGAGGCGGTTTATGCAGCTTCCCGCTGTTAAGCAACGGTTACCGTGGTTGTTGTACAGATGGGTGACCGTTGAAGGGCGCCGGCCTGCGTTACAATACCAATTTTACCATGTTATCAACCAAGGTATTTATTACTTGTAACCTAGTCCAATAGTTATCCTATTAAAAGATGTGTATACTGATTTTATTGCGTCATATGTCATGTTTCAAATACATAATGCTTATACACATGGGCATACTGATGCGTTTACATTTGGAAATAGTCCAGTCTAAGTGCGGTGCCTCTGAACCAACTATAGCACACAGTATTAACCTCACGTCTATATGTTCTCCTATCAAAACTGCCTCTGAACCAACTGTTGCATTTTTTTTAACCTCATGTCTATATGTTCTTTTTTTTATTGGGTTTATTGTCCCACAAACAGTATTTCAGTTAGGAGACGGTGTCCACTTGAAGCAGATATAGTGCTGCCTTCATAGTGTATAGCATGCAGTGAACACCTGGCATGATACCACATCCAGCCACATTATCCTGACACCTGGCCAACCAGCCGTGGAACTACCCTTATATTTGCTTGAGCTTAAAGGAAGGGAGCTATACCAATAATTTTTTATGACTTTGGTATGTCGCGACCTGGGATCGAACCCGGGGCCTTCCGTACCTGGAGCCGATGCTCCACCGATTGCGCTTCCAGGTCCGATCTATATGTTCTCCTATAAAAGTTAATGACACAGTAGAATGTCCACCTCAATTTACATATGGACCTTTATCTACTTCTAAACCTCAATCTTTTTGTGGTAAAGGGTATGGTCGGCTCTTTGTGCCACAATATACAATATGTAAAGAATGTTGCAACAATCTGCATTTGATAGCAATAAAAAACCAAATGGTTGAGTTTGAATCCATTGGTATTATTGACATGCTGCAAAACGAATGTGACAAAACTGTCTTTAAAAGCAAAACAATATATTTTTTAATATTCCGGTAGAACCTTAATATATTAAGTTGAGGCCCAGCAGTATGACAGAGTATTAAGTTGACGAGGTTGTTTTGTCAGTAGAGCATGATGAAATTAATTTTGATCCTTTCTTTAAAAATTTAATGGAGTTTTTATAGACATACTTTCCATATTTACAATCAAAGTGTATCATATTTATGTCTTCGAGGAACCGTATATATTATGTATATGGTAGAGTTTATGGCCCACTTGGTTTGCAGGAGTGTTGTCACCATATGTTATAGCTTGATAATATATGTTAGTGCTTTTGCCTATAATATTGACTGCTATATATTTTAATAATTTAGTCCAGGTTATGTTTTTCAAGAAATTATATATAAAAACACAATTCAGGAAGCAAGGCTCATCTTGCTACATTAGCCAGGCATTCAGCCACCCTGTACATAAACAAAGTTGGGTTTGCAAGAATCAAGTTAAAGCAGCCATATAAGGATAAAAGATTAAACATGGTTTACAAATAAGGAAATATGACAAAAAGTCCTATGAGCATTGCAACACATACCAAAACTTGAAAAGGCATATGACAAAGATATTCACATCCAAGAAAATGTAAAAGTAAGAACAAATCTGTGACGAGTCATTTAACAAATAGAGCAAACCAGACAGATACGGTATTGTAATGACAATGCAATAATATCTGAATACAGATAATAAAAATGTCAAGAAAATTATTTTCAAATACTTTTCTTAACTTGGGCTTGTATTTTTCCTTATTATAGTCAATAAGTTCAGCTTGTGGTTATTTTGAAATTTAAAGTTAAAGAGTAATATAGAGGGTTGCTTTAAATTTATGATCTTCCAGTTGAACAATGTCTCTGATAGATCTTTGTAGCTCTCGCTTCTTAGAAATATTGTTCTGGCAGGCATACTAGACAAAACATTATATATAAATCAACAGTTTATTAATACAAACTTATTAACAAAAAACTAAACAAAAATGTCAACATTTAAAGAAACATCAGAAGTAAACCAAATCATAAGTTTAAATAAATATTCGATAAAAGGTCTCAGTTAAATATACCCGCAAAAGTCATAATGGTACATAAAAAGTAACATTTTCTACTTATAGCATATCTAGTGCTGCAATGACTGTACTACCAGGCCATACACATAGTGTACATGCTCTCAACACAGGTGATTCTACATTTATCCCAACACCAAGTCCAACATTAAGGTACAGTTAATCAAGATAAAAAAGTAAAGATTTACCCATCTCATTGTTATCATATGGATACATTTCCAGTTTATGAATGATCTTTGCACAATTGCCAATTTATGGAGGAAAGTTATGGCATGACCCATTTATTTTGTTACAATTTTTTTCTGTAAACATTAAATAGCTGGAAACATGATTTTATTTGTATCATTTTATATAAATTAAATGTCAATATTTATATATATTGCGAGTATATTTCACCAGCACTTGCTACACTTGCATCATAGGTTCTGTAGGGTCACTTCCCCATCCTTGTATGCAGTTATTGTTCAATCTCTCACATATACCCCTGCACCCGTTCCAAATCCTCCTATGTAGTTATTGTTCAATCTCTCACATATACCCATGCACCAGTTCCAAATCCTCCTATGTAGTTATTGTTCAATCTCTCACATATGCCCATGCACCCGTTCCAAATCCTCCTATGTAGTTATTGTTCAATCTCTCACATATACCCATGCACCAGTTCCAAATCCTCCTATGTAGTTATTGTTCAATCTCTCACATATACCCCTGCACCAGTTCCAAATCCTTCTATGCAGTTATTGTTCAATCTCTTAAATAGACCCTGCTCCAGGTCTTGATGTAACTAACTCAAAGAGTGTTAGTATATTCAAGGAGGTTTAAGTAATTAGTATTGTGTACGCCTTCTCTTTAAACTTAAGATATATTTTGTTTCTGTCAAAAATGATTTTCCCAGTGGCAAATAAGCACATTAATGTAAACAGTAACACAATTTATTTAAAATTATTATAAAAGGAATAATGCTATCATTTAAATTGACAATATTTAGATAATTTATCTTTATCCTCCTTATATTTCACAAGTTACTGTGTAGCCAATTGGAACTTCTTTTTTCAAATTCCTGACGATAAACCTGATGCCACTGAATCACCTGACCTAAAGTACTCCAAGCCTGTGACAGAGGTACCGGTAAACTTCCCTCTCAACACTTCCTCTACAGGTTCTGTAGGGTTACCTCCCCTCCTATCTCCTCCCCAGGCAGATGAAATGTGATGGTATGAGTTGTCACCCCTTCCTTATTATCTGTCTGTATGGATGTCTGTATCTCTCCAGTGTCTGTTGTGATCCCCTGGCCTGTCATCTCTCCCTGACCAACTTGGTTTGTCTGAGACATTGCTGACAGCGCTGAGTAGATCAATTGAGCTGCTGCCGAGTCTGAGTGTACAAGACCATCACAGTTTGTCAGCTTGGCAAGATCTTCAGCACTTATTACACTTTCCCCAGCCTCATTCATCTGTACTTGCATCTCTAATTGTGTCACATGCTCGCCATTTGTCTGAATACTGCTGATTGGTACTTGAATCAGCTGACCTGAGGGCAGATTGATGTTCTGGTAAATAGTACCTGTAGGAACTCCATTCACGGGCTGTATATGCTGGAGTTGAGGCATGTTCACATCACTTGTGATAACATGGAGACTATCTTGTAGCACCATTGGCTGGTTCTTGGACCGCCGTGGACGAACATTTTTCTGTATCACTGCATTATCCACTTCCTTAATAAGGCCATGCTTGTGGTCCATTAGATGGTTATCATACTGTTGTTTGCTAACAGTACGAAATAAGCACTGGTTACAGTTGAACACACCTCCCAGACCAGGGTGTTTATTTTTGACATGAACTTTTAGTGATATGGCCTGGATAGCCGCATATGAGCAGTGTGGACATTTGTATGGTTTTTGTCCAGTGTGCCGGTACTGATGTCGGCGGAGAGAGTTGTGATCACCTGTAGAGTAAGGACACTGGTCACACCTGAAACAATTTATACAGTGCAACAGTTAATAGTGTGCTCATAGAAATATATGTGTAACAATTAAAATGTTTACCATTAAAAGTTAACAATAAAAAACATAGACACAATAGCAAGTGACACAATAACAATGAACTATTAAACTGTTAAATTAATAAAAATTGCAAATAACCCAGATTCTTCCCAATGACTTTGATTTAAGGAACAATCACCTTTGCAAAGCATGTAACTGTATGCCACTTTCTTGCCATAAACACAGTGAAATTCAAAACAAAGATGTTAGCTAAAGTTCCTTTTTCAAAATATTTTTTACTTGCAATGTTGTAAAAACTAAATCAAGCATAAACTTTAGGCTAAATTTTATCAACAATAAAACTGTAAATTGTTGTTTCCCTTAAATAGTATGTTAATTTGTTGTCATTTTACGAGGAATATCACCAGTTACAGATGTATATATGTATGGAAATTATCAGAAATGTCCACAGAAATTGCTGGTGCCACAATCATAAAAACCCACAACATGACTACACTGGTTGGATAGTTTAAGAAAAGCATCTATTGGCATTATATGTGTTATCAGAACAGTTTGAGTACTTTTTTTTATCAATTTAAATTATAATAATGGCTAGTTTGTTAGTATATTATTGAATAAATAATTAATGGGAAGTCCAATGTGTACTTTTATATAAAATGCTAAAAAGCATCCCTACATTGATGTAATGACGGTCGTTTGACTAAAAAGATAGACATTGTCCAAACCATTTAATTAGCACATAGTTACAAAGCAGCAAGTTTATTATTCAAATTTACTTCCAAATTGCCCAAAACTACTGTAACCATTTGTCTGTTATTCATATTAAACTTATTGTACTTTAAAGATTTAAAACTCCTCTGTCTGCTTACTCTGTCTGCGTGGTTTTGAATTCCGTGTTGAAGATCTTCCAGCTGGCCTGCGGTTCACTGGTGGTTCTACCAAAACATTTGTCTAGGGTCTTTCTCCACCAAAATAACTGCACATCACATAAATGATAAAAACTTGTTGCTGCAATAAATTTCTAAAAACGAACAAAACTAAAATTTTTTTAGTGCCTTCTAACTTTCTCTTTAAAAGAAACCTTTGGTTGAGGAACCAATCCTCAAGAATCTCAAAAAGATTATCAGTCATTAAGGACACATTTATGATCTAAAGGTTGACTATAAAGTGACTAATTTCCTGCAGTAATTGTATCCAACCCAAACTAACCAATCAATACTGGTATAAGGATAGCTATTCAACATTACCTAAAGGGTTTTTCTCCTGTATGGGACCTCATATGGAGGATGATCATGGCCTTGCGTGAGCATGTGTAACTACAGTAGCTACACTGGAAAGGTTTCTCCCCTGAGTGTACTTGTTCCTTGTGATTCTTCAAGCACTTGGAGTTGGCAAACTTGCGGCCACAGATGTCACAAACTTTTGGGGTGTGCCTGAAATTGTTTAATGGATGGAATACATAGTATGCATTGTGACAATGTAAGCAGATACATCTTTATATAGAGAAAATTAATAATACTAAAGTGATGTCTTTTTTATGATATCAAGCATTCAGTCCAATTATAAGAGGAGTAGGGCAGACTTCAGATCAGGAAGCCTATGGTGTCGAACTGCCATCTTTTTGCACTAATTGGCTTGAGCAAGAAATGTAACTCCAATTTTCTACTCTATCTAGGAGTATATTTTATTCCTCTTGGTCAAATCCATTCCTGTAAAACAATGTCACTGTTAAAATAGATAAAAGCATTGGTGATTTTTCATCATTTCAGATTAAATGTAAATTGAGGTGGACATTCTACTGTGTCAAATGGCTGTTATGACGCAAATGACAGGTCATGGATGTACTGTCAATGGCTGTTATGATACAATGACAGGTCATGGATGTTCTGTCAAACGCCTGTTGTGACACCAGAGCGTTCCGGGTCATGGATGTATGGCTGTTATGACACCACTGACAGGACATCTTGCCAAAGTGCATTTTATTTATGAGCACATATTTGAATTGTTTTTATTTCTTTATGAATTAAATGTCATATTTATGAAAAGCCTAAAATGACCAAAAAAAACATCAGATCTTTTCTAATAATCATTTTTTGCAAAAGTTGGTTCTCCATATTTTGAGAGTACTAATTTTTGCAACAAGTTCTGATAAGCAGGATGCTCATAATGTTAGTTTAAACACTTTTGTTACCAGCAATTTCCAGAGATGCGTCCGGTAATTTCTGTATACCAAAATAGGTATGACAACTTATAGCTAGTTTAGGTGAAAATAAAAACATTGTCTACAAGAAATGGTTTAAGACCCTATTTTTGGTAACATGTATAGACTCTTTCATTAAACACACAGTTCTCACCATCTGTCTGCCATATAGGCTGGAGGTCTGGACCCTGGGTCATAGTGGATCACTTGGTGGTTCTTCATCTGCGCAAACTGTTTGAATCCCTTGCCACACACATCACACGTGTACGGCCTCTCTGTACCGTGGATCTCTTTATGGGTCTAGGAAAATAACAAACAAAATACGGGTGAAGAGGTTCCAGTTTCACTATATTGGACTACAAGAGTAGTCAAGAAGTCTATGCAATAATTCAACCAAACTTGAAACTTACACTATGCAATAATTCAACCAAACTTGAAACTTACACAAGAAAGGCAAAGTGAACTAAAAAGAAAAAATTATTAGGAATCTGATGATTTGTTACATCACATTCCAAAGAGGAAAAAGTATGAAATATACACATTAAACAAACCATGTCAGCATACATGTAACTGGGGTAGTTCAAGGAAAAATGTCATTAATGTCTTTCAATTTTCATTCATAGTCCCCACTTACTAATACACATTTCTTGTGTCCATCGACTTAATATGCCAATAAACCACTAGTGTCAAATTAGCATAGAATTTCTTTTGCTGGCTTTCATTCTACCAAAGAGACAGGTCTCACTGCTAACTCCATATCTGAGAAACACTCAATTCCGTAGGAGCAAGAACAAGGACATTGGATAGAAGATTATACCTCAGATATCCACCAACAAAAATGCAAATAACAGGTATTTTGCATTTTTGTGGTATCTACCTGCCATTAGTAAAACACGGTTGATACTCTGTAGTAATATGGACTTACAGTAACTGGCATGCACAATTTGCATATCATTATGAAGATCTGACTTTTAATTCAAGAAGAACCAATAATTTTAGAGTAAAAAAGTGTAAATAAAACTCTGTTATCAGATTGAATACTACAGAAATGAGAAGAAAAGAGAAGAAAAAAAAGTTTTGTGAGAAACACATTTAGTAAGTGATCTTTAGTTTGTAAAGTTTCTTAAACCTTACAGTGGGGAAACCTCACAAAAAGAAGGAACCACAATATGCTGGACCAACAATGGTATGAAAACCCACAAGGGGAAGGGCTCACATTGGGAAGGTCCCATATTGGGAATATTATTTACATAAACACTTTATACATTAGCTATTGCGAAGTAATATTTGTGGTGTAGTTATTTGTCTACATAACTTTGGACCCTAAGTTCTACCAAAATTCTTCTACTGACAGTTGTTTTCCAATGTTGTCCTAGATGATGGATGTAAATTCTCTGTCCATGTATCCTGTTAATCTTTGATCCTACAATTCTGGATGATCCAAACATATTTTAGGTATAGCTGATGCTGCTTTTTTTGTATACATAACTTCCCATAGAAATTTATGCAATTAACCGGAATATGCGTTAAACTGAAAAAATCAATGTAGGAGTACTATTATAATGAGCGTATATTGTTTTCCGAGGCTGAATTTTATTCAATTTATTATTGACTCTCAGCCACTGTGTTTCCTTAGAAAACCATCAGTCATATATCTATTTATATTTTTTTTAATAAGATTATTACATTGCTCGTAATTAATTATCTCAAAACGCAGTTAAATAGCCAATTCTTTTTCTAAAGGGAGGGCCATTTTGTTTTCACGTCAGCAAAAAAGGGCCAGCTTTTTTGTTCAAAATATTGTAAAGTATTATTTTCAGATGTTACTTTAAATAAATCAGAAGTGAAATAAAGCTTCATTTAATATGGTGTATACGTTTTTTGGTCTTTTTGATTTCACTGACAGATGCATTAAATTAAATTAGAAAATTAAACCTAAGTACTGCATTGTTTTGCAAGGGAGAGAAATAAGCTATTAAAACTACAAGATTTATCGATGACTTCATTCAATGTTGACACTTGTTTACCATTGTGGAAACCTGTGAAATTCATCTGGAAGATATGACAGAAAGCGTGCCATTGGCAGTAGACCATAACAGCGTAAGCTGAAAAGGCTGCTGATCATGTAGTTGACACAGATTAGCGACAGTGTTTGCTAATCCTCTAGAAAAGGTGTGACCATTGCCCCAGAGATTAACTAATTAGCGAGCTTCAGCAGGTAGGTGAGCAGCATTGGATTATGCTTATAACTGAAACTGGGCCGACACATCATGTATATAAACATTATTTTTTAAAAAGGTTAAGAAGAAAAGGTTTGGTTTTAATCTACCGGTTATTTGCCTTTCATTATTAAATGCTTGCCTACCTGGTAGGTGATAAATTTCTCACTTTTCAAGCAGTTATCAACATGTATGTGTAAGTTATACATACACCTATGCTATTATAAATCATTGTTATGACCAGTCAAAATATTTTTTCCTGGTTTGACTGCTAGGGATGTAATAAGCTAAAAACTTCAACAGTATTTGTATCAAATATATCTTCTTCTACAAATGGCATATGACCCTTTTGGTACTGTCTAGTACACTGTACAAGGGCATTGGTACAGGGTTCATTTCAGTACTTTATATTTACTAACACAAAAAACAATTCCATTTAAACAACGAGATAAGATGAACACCTTTCCCCATATAAGCACATCTCAAATCAGTTTGAGTAAAGTTGTTTAAGTTTGCATGTTAATCAGCACCAACTATTTGTTAAAAATGCTTTATACTGTCAACTGCAGGGTCATATATTCATGAATAATTCAACCTAAATAAAGTGTGGAATGTCTACAATATAAATATTTACACAACATTACATCCTTTGCTTCAACCATGGTGATTTGAGTCTTGGTAGTCATGGAATCCGTCATAAATTGTCAGAAACTGAATAATTGTTTCAAGACCCCATAGCTTGATATGTATAAAGTTTTTAACTAATGTGTCTTTTTAATGTGCAGCAAGTTGTTGATTTTTCACACAAAGACATCCTACACATTTATGTCGGCTATTTAAAATTTTGAGTAAAGGTAACATAACCTTGACTGCAACTATTCTAAATAGGCTGGGCATAATAATGTAAAGATAAATGAAAAATTATATCATATTATATTTGTCAGATCAGCTGCATTATCCTGAAGTACAGTAGTAACACTGCATAACACAATTTAAATGTAATTGTTATCACCCAAGCAAACAGAAACATAGAGCACTGGACAACCATCAACACACAACTTATTTCCAATGGGTTCCTTACAACAACAGTTATTATCATAGATCAATCTAAAAGTTAAGATGTTTCTGGACATAAAATAGAATATTAAATGCCTAGAACAGTATATGGATGTAAATTTAAAGTGAGTTAAAAATGACATACTAACCAATCGTAAACCATACAAAACTATCATAGTTTATTTAAAATAACATCCATTGATTAAATATAAAATGTTTTTAATAACACACACAGTCAACAGAAGCAGCAACTCTTACATTTTCGTTAAATAGGCATATGACTTTCATCAAACAGATTTGTATTACATATATTCTTAATGTTTAATAGTAAACAGTCAAGATTCCAAAATCACATATATTACTTGAGTCATCCAAAGCAGATAGTTCCTAAAAACCCATTTGATTTCTGTATTAAAGACTTAAAATGATGGGCCTGTTGTTAAGCTATAAGTTTTCAATGAAGCATCTCCAATGAAATACAGCTTGTAAGCAGATAGCAAAAGTGACTAAGAAAGTGAACAGAACATCAATAAGTGTAGTTTTATTTAAGGGTTACCTTGAGTTTGAACATGGTGTCTGTCTTGAACATGTTGCAGACGTCACAGGTAAGGATGTCAACCTCTCTCTGGTGAGTCTTCCAGATATGATAGCGCAGCTGCTTCCATGAGACAAACGTAACTGGCTCGGTGCAGTCCGGGCACCTGACGGTGACAATTATCAACTTATTTTGTACTTAGATATCTTAAACACCAGTGTCTGGCTAAATAGACAGACTAGAGTGTATAAACATCTATTTCAACCCTTCTGACCAAATCAAGTAAGAAATCAACACAAGAACTATTAGTGGGACTGGCTTACAAAGGAGACCAAGATCAGCAAGTTCGTGCCAAAAGCTTTATGAACCAGGATATTTATTTTACAGTTCAAATGCTCACATTCTCCAGTTTTTATGAAAACAATATACAGGTTTCCTCAAACATTTTGAATTTGGCCTCTCAAACATTACAAGGAACTGACCGTTCCTCAGACAGGCTGTAGCCACGCCTACCACAGTGACATCCCTCCCTATAACAAGTGGTTTTAGTGTTTTGCTCTGAAAATATTTTTTTTATTATCTGCTCTTTATTTTACTGTGCAAGTTTAGTATTGAAGATAGAGGCCCTGTTGTTGGTGGTATTTTTCTATTATTTCATAACATATTACGATTATATCTACTGTCAATGTGTAATATGTAATATTCTATTAAGTTTCCCACATTGCTCCATAAAAAAGGGTAATTCCTTCAAGTGCTTATGTGTTTTGATTAATGAATCTATTCAAATGAGCGAACTCTCGACATTGGGAAATGTTTGACAAGTTGATTGACCTGTAACAGGGTCATACAATCTCCACCCCAAGCTTTTCACTGTTATGCCAGCTGTCCTTGTGTACTGTTTAAATCTGTGTGTAGGAGATTGTCACATGTCAGACAAGTGTTATTTCACTTGTTTGGATTAGTCAAGAAAAAAGAGGATTCCTCTTATTTAATGAATTATCTTAAATGCTTAGAAAAAAACAACATATCTGTTACAAATTCAATTACAAGTATTTTAAAAGATGAAAGGAAATGCACATTTTTATCATGTAATCCCACAGCTTTTAACACATAATTTAAAATGTACAAATAAAAAAAGCAGAAAGCATGATAGAACAAACCCACACTTTGCTAAGAAATTAAGAAATACTGTGTTTAATTGAGAAAAAAAAAGCAAAAACTTAATCGAATATATTATTGATGAAATGATCATATTTTGTTAAAGTCATTTAGTGAATAAGCAAAGCCTCTCGTTATGATGCTGAATGTGCACTTCATTAAAAAAACAGCAACCTTCACAAAAATTCGATTGAATATCTTGTATCTATAAAAATATGATGCCTGACACAAAATGACAATAACTATTTTACCAGGATATTCATTCCGCCAAAGGTGAAAGAATACAAAAAAGTATTTTACAAATTAATTATCTGATGATTGAAGATGTATTTGTATTTTATTCAGTTTCTTGCAGCATTTCCATGTAAATCTGAAGCTTTTTTTTTTTTTAAATCATTTTTTATATCAAGGGGAGAACATGCATAATTTAATCTTCACTTACTTGAACTGGGGTTCATCTTTTCCAGCTCCTTCAATATGACAGACCTTATGTATGTTCAATGTCTCTTCATCCCTAAGTCTTACTAGACAGCCCTTCACATCACACTTCACTGTAAACCCAGACTCATCTTTTGTCTTTTTCTTACTCCGACCCAAATAGTATTCACTCTGAAGCATTTTTGGTGGCTGGCGTTTCCGTCGACTTCGACTTTCATGAGCATGAAGCTGTTCAGTCCAGTCTTCGTCAGAATCTGAGGCAATTAATTCTATAATCTCTTCTGTCTCTTTCTCCATTTCTTCTTTCTCTTTCATTTTCTCTCTCTGTTTCTCTAGGTTACTTTTGCGACCTACTCTTCTCCGAGGCTCCATCTGTGTTCCTGTGTCAACCTTGCCAGAGCTGGTGATATCGTTGACCCCATGCTCTTGGATCATGTGCTCCTTACATGTAATGATGCTAGTGAACCCCTGGCTACAGTTGCCACAGAGAAAAAGTTCCTTGGTTGCCACATCCCCATCTGGGAGAGAGTCTGAGGGCTGAGAAGGTCCCTCATGCTGGACTTCTGACAGGGCCTCATCATTACTGAACTGCATCAGAGATCCTAAAATAGTGATGGATAATGGGTACATAAAAAGTTTGTTTAGTTGTGTGCTGGGTTGCTGTTCCATCAGCCACCTTTCTAGTATCTGGTGTGTGAAATCACTTAAAGCTGGCCTAAATTGCCTTTCCTCTAATATGTTGAAAACATATAATATGTTGAACCAGTCTACAATGACCACTAAATAAATAGGTTTGTTATAAAACATTTTTATAATAAAGATTTGACCCCGCCCCCCCTCCCCTCAAGAACACATCAAACAACTGTATGCTATATACATGATCTTGATCCTAGTGACCTTAAAATCCCAACCTTCCTCTTTCTAGAAGGTACCTTCCTACTAAATCAACATACATCAATTCTAATAAAATTTATTGGACACAAACTTAACAATTTGTTTTTGAAACAGTGACCGTATCCCAATATTCCTGAAATAAAGGTTGTTTTATGGCAAAACTGCTGCCAATGTAATGGAACTATAAAGCATATTTAAAGAGAACATGAAGTGAACATGGAAACTAAAAGTAAAGGGATGATTATGTGATATATACTATCAGGTGAGAAAAAACAGAAACATGTTTCACGTTCCCTGAATCTTCTGTGCCATACAAAAACCTATGTCAGTAAAACATTCCTGAGATGCCACTAGCATACTCTCAAAGTTTGTGGTTTTCAATTATCAAATCTAAGACATAACGTTATTTACTGTGATGATGTCTTACTTTTGCTGATTCCTCAGCAGAATATTTAAAACAAATACAAAGCCAGTCTGATTAATAATGGATCACCTCTTAATTACAGATTCACTTGAAAAAAGTGTCCGCTGAATTCATACACAAATATTGACCTATAGTAAATGTTGAAGCTTATCTCAAGAATGATAGCTAAAATAGCCACATGATGTTACTGCTATGACTAAACCCAACAACACAGACAAATACCTTCTTACCATTGTCATGTCTTGTGGATGTTTCAGTTTCAGTTGACTGTGACTTGTGCTGAGGTTGGTGGTGCAAGCCAATGTCCAACTCTGATGCCTCAACAACAATGTGGGTTGGCTCAGCATCAACTGCCATTTGTGTCATCTCATGCCCCTCTTCTGACTGCTGCACCTCAAGGTGCACCTCCTCTTCATTGATTGTCTGCCCCTGGCCACTCTCTAGCTTGTAGATGTCATCAATTGAGGTTATCTGCCCTGTGTCCTCAACTAGCACCTGTTTTAATAATAAGGTCTATTTATTATCAAATTATGTGAAATCTGATAAACAAAAAATTTATCCTATTTGCAATATGGTTGTAAATGTTGATATTTATAAATGTAAAATTTACTGAGCAATCTAAAAGATGTTCTTCACCAAGTTTTCCATGAAATGTTATAATTTCAACTGTGACAAAATGTCTATATTGCAGTAAAATCCCTCTATTAAGACCACCTTCCATTCTGACTCAGTGGCCAGAACAGGGAGTTGGTCTTAATTTTGAGTTTTGATGAGCATGTGGCACCACCATTATTTATGTAACAAAGTGTCCACCTCATATGTCTCTGTCTTTTGAAAAGGGGTATAAAACAAAAAACAAACACTTCTTTTCAAAATGGTTTTAACAAAATTATGCTTTCATTTAGGAAAGGAAAATATTTTACCTCATATATATCATCGGTTCAAAGAAAATTACCAGGTTCTAAATGAACAACCTTTAACTCATAATTTGGTATATTTTTTTTTCATTAATGTTAGCAACTAATTAGTGCCAAATTGACTAAGATCATGACCTCTTGTGACACGGTGACCTTGAATGTACAATGAAATTGCCATTATTTTGCCAATTAGCAGGTGCAAATCACACCATGGGTTACTTGTTGTTCCTGTCAATTAAGGACAGTGTTTACATTAAGAAATATGCAGTATGTTCGATTAGAATTGGTCTTTATTCCGGATTAGCAGGTCAAGTTTCTGAATGAATTAAGAAGCCAAATAGTTTGTACTTATGAAAATTGCCCTCAATAGAGACGTGGTCGCTCTAGTGGAGAGTGGTTGTCAAGTGGCTTTTTATTGTATACAACTAACAGGATAATTGACAATTAAGTTTATTTGTAAAATGATTTGTTTTTTACTTACTTTATTGACAAAATATCTCAATAATATATTTGCTATTTATGCATTCACATAAATGTTATAATCTTGAAACTGAATCATCTTTGTTGTCTAGTTTATATTTACCTGTATTGTGCCATCCATATTAAATGGGCTGTCTTTAGCATTCTGTAGAATACTATAATGCCCTAGGTTGTTGCGACTAACGAAATGGTAACTCAGTATTTGTTCTGGTTTTGATGGGATCTGTAATGCACCAAAAAAGACATTTATCATACTTCAGGAATGTACAGGACCATTGATCACCCTTTGCTGATGTTGATAAGCTATCATGATTCGTCATCAGGCATCAGACCAATGTTATGGATAATAACAGATACCCTATACCACACTTGCACTAGGAAATGCTAAAGTGTATGCACATGAGTCAAAAACTGGATAAAAGCATGAAAATGTCAAAAGTTATTACAAGTTTACTTTATGATGATACAGTTACACATGTCAGTCATGTCCGATGCATAATTATATATAACATGAGGGCCATGATGGCCCTTAATCACTCACCTGATAACATAGGCTCGAATATGGCATCAAATAATTAAGAGTGATTTACTTTAGTAATCTTTGGTTAAGACTGGACCATAAGTGTGGCCACTGGGTTGATAACATTTTCTAGAATTTTACCAAGTAACCTACTGAATCGACATGACTCACTTCAAAACATATTTAAGATTTCATACTGGCAAACATGCTGCCCAAGTTTGATGAAGATTGGCCTATAAATATGGCCTCTAGTGTGTTCACAAGCTTTTTCTAAGATTTGACCTAGTGACCTACTTTTTTACCTCACGTGACCCAGTTACAGATTCATCCAAGATTTCAAGCAGACAAACATTCTGACCAAGTTTGGTGAAGATTAGGCTAAAAATGTGGTCTCTAGTGCGTTCACAAGTTTTGCCTAAAATTTGACCTAGTGACCTACTTTTTGACCCCAGTCAACCCAAAAATGAACTCATCCAAGATTTCATGCAGACAACCATTCTGACCAAGTTTGATGAAGACTGGATAAAAACTGCAGCCTCTAGCCTGTTCCCAAGCTAAAATGTTGACAACGAACAATGAACGTTGTGCTCAGGTGAGCTAAAAACTCATAGCTTAATTCTTTTACTGATGCAAATACTTTGTCTTATAGCTATCTGTCCATAGTTGTATCTGTCCACAGCCGTATCATCTGTCCATAGCTGTATTTGCCCACAGCTGTATTTGTCCATAGCTGTATCTGTCCACAGCTGTATCTGCCTATATCTGTCCATAGCTGTATTTGTCCATAGTTGTATCTGTCAATAGCTGTATTTGTCCATAGCTGTATCTGCCTATATCTGTCCATAGCTGTATCTGTCCATAGCTGTATCTGCCTATATCTGTCCATAGCTGTATCTGTCCATAGCTGTATCTGTCCACAGCTGTATCTGCCTATATCTGTCCATAGCTGTATCTGTCCACAGCTGTAACTGCCTATATCTGTCCATAGTTGTATCTGTCCATAGCTTTATCTGTCCATAGCTGTATCTGCCTATATTTGTCCATAGCTGTATCTGCTTATATTTGTCCGCAGCTGTATCTGCCTATATCTGTCCATAGCTTTATCTGTCCATAGCTATATCTGCCTATAT
The DNA here is from genome assembly GCA_007844125.1 of Sinonovacula constricta. Lineage (NCBI taxonomy): Eukaryota > Metazoa > Mollusca > Bivalvia > Cardiida > Solecurtidae > Sinonovacula > Sinonovacula constricta. Next base: position 52,718,473 of record CM017565.1, read on the forward strand.
TTGTCCATAGCTGTATCTGCCTATATTTGTCCACAGCTGTATCTGCCTATATCTGTCCATAGCTGTATCTGTCCATAGCTGTATCTGCCTATATCTGTCCATAGCTGTATCTGTCTATATCTGTCTATAGCTGTATCTGCCTATATCTGTTCATAGCTGTATCTGCCTATATCTGTCCATAGCTGTATCTGTCCATAGCTGTATCTGCTTATATCTGTCCATAGCTGTATCTGCCTATATCTGTCCATAGCTGTATCTGCCTATATCTGTCCATAGCTTTATCTGCCTATATCTGTCCATAGTTGTATCTGTCCATAGCTGTATCTGCTTATATCTGTCCATAGCTGTATCTGCTTATATCTGTCCATCGCTGTATCTGCCTTTATCTGTCCATAGCTGTATCTGCCTATATCTGTCCATAAATGTATCAGTCCACAGCTGTATCTGTCCATAGCTTTATCTGTCCATAGCTGTATCTGCCTATATTTGTCCACAGCTGTATCTGCCTATATCTGTCCATAGCTGTATCTGTCCATAGCTGTATCTGTCCATAGCTGTATCTGCCTATATCTGTCCATAGCTGTATCTGTCTATATCTGTCTATAGCTGTATCTGTCCATAGCTGTATCTGCCTATATTTGTCCATAGCTTTATCTGTCCATAGCTGTATCTGCCTATATCTGTCCATAGCTGTATCTGTCCATAGCTGTATCTGCCTATATCTGTCCATAGCTGTATCTGTCCATAGCTGTATCTGTCCATAGCTGTATCTGTCCATAGCTGTATCTGTCTATAGCTGTATCTGTCCATAGCTGTATCTGTCCATAGCTATATCTGCCTATATCTGTCCATAGCTGTATCTGTCCATAGCTGTATCTGCCTATATCTGTCCATAGCTGTATCTGTCTATATCTGTCTATAGCTTTATCTGTCCATAGCTGTATCTGCCTATATTTGTCCATATCTTTATCTGTCCATAGCTGTATCTGCCTATATTTGTCCATAGCTTTATCTGCCTATATCTGTCCACAGCTGTATCAATCCACAGCTGTATCTGTCCATAGCTGTATCTGCCTATATCTGTCCACAGATGTATCAGTCCACAGCTGTATCTGTCCATAGCTGTATCTGCCTATATCTGTCCATAGCTGTATCTGCTTATATTTGTTCACAGCTGTATCTGTCCATAGCTGTATCTGTCTATAACTGTATCTGTCCACAGCTGTATCTGTCCCTAGCTGTATTTGTCCATAGCTGTATCTGTCCACAGCTGTATCTGTCCATAGCTGTATCTGTCCACAGCTGTATCTGCCTATATCTGTCCATAGCTGTATCTGTCTATATCTTTATCTGTCCAAAACTGTATCTGTCCATAGCTGTCTCTATCCACAGCTGTATCAGTCCATAGCTGTATCTGCATATATCTGTCCATAGCTGTATCTGCCTATATCTGACCATATCTGTATCTGTCCACAGCTGTATCTGCCTATATCTGTCCATAGCTGTATTTGTCCACAGCTGTATCTGTCCACACCTGTATTTGTCCACAGCTGTATCTGTCCACACCAATATTTGTCCATAGCTGTATCTGTCCACAGCTGTATCTGTCCACACCTATATTTGTCCATAGCTGTATCTGTCCACAGCTGTATCTGTCCACAGATGTATGTGTCCACAGATGTATCTGTCCACAGCTGTATCCATATATATAGGCTACATGCAATAAAATAGCATGGTATCTTTGCTGATTATTACATATTTCCAAAACACCTTATTTAAAACAATATTTATTTTAATTGCTCTCACCTAGGAGACCTACTTTCTATGCCTATTTCCCTGATCAGCCAATTTTTAAACATGATCTTCCTCCAATATATGAATGCACACTCTTGTTTACTCTAGCATTCGAATCCACTGTTGCTTGTGGTTTTATACAGATTGAAGAGTTGGAAATATCAAAGGTTTTTCAATAAATAAACACAGTCTTAATGTTACAAAGTTTCCAAATTATATACATTCACATACAACATGCGGAACATTATCATATGGACTAAGCAAATAATTACAAATGCAAAACTAGTTAAATGTGGCCTGTAAAATAAACATTGATGTAAAATTCTGAAATTTGACTGAGTACTTGAGCACTGATATAAATACACCTGCCATCACTATTAAAAACTGTTTATAAATGGTACAATTATTTCCAAGACTGCAAGCAGTACTTAAAAAACAACTGAAGAACAGATCATTAGGTCTAGAGACATTTTCTGGCCAGAGCATCAGTGCCAAGGAGACTTGTCAAGAAACTTACTTGATCATTTGCAGCCACAACTTGGCCACTGGAGGAAATGGCTATCATATGATGGTTTAGATCATTCAGATGGTCCCCCTTAGTGTCCTCTGTTACATTCTCATCCAGGGCAGGATATTCTTCACTTGTGGAGTAAGGTTCCACAAACTGGCCATCATCAGCAGATGTTATTGTTTCCAATAAAGTAGGTGGGTCTTCAATAACTATGCTTGTTTGGTTTACTGTGTCAATTTTGGATGGAGGGGCTAAAATGGATTAACACAACTTCAGTAATTACTTGTCATTAAAAACAAAAATTTATAATGCAATTCAAGCACTTAACATGCATATAAAGTTAATGCAAATTAAGGGTTAGTTTATCAATAAATTTCTAACCTGTATCCTTAGATTTTGTTTTTTTGTGTATCATCTTGACATGTTCTGTCATCTCGGTTGGCGTGTTAGCCTGGAAGCTGCAAAACCTGCAGCGATATACAGTCACCACCTCCATGAAGTCCCCAATATCATCATCACTCTCCTCTGTCATCTTGTCTAGAAAATAAAGTAAACATAGATTTCATTGGATATTTTTTAAAAAGATAACTATTAACTCTTTGCAATTTGCCACACAACTGAAATAAACATATGAACAATGACCGTAGATTTGACAATGACCTTAAATTTTGCAGTTCTAAATGTTATACCTAACACATCTGTGGCATATCTGTAAATTGGTAAATTTGCCTGAGGTGCTGTAAATTGTAAAAAGACGTATTGGCTGAGACACAAAAACAGTATGGATGGCCAGACTGATGTACTGTGCGGCATGGAGCAGGAAATATACACACACTCAGTAGCAGATGTTTGAAACTATTTTTTTTAACACATTCCATGACTAGTTTTATACATCTCTAGAAAAAGTATTAGTTCAGACATTAAAAAAATTGCTTCAATCTTTTTAGAGCTATATCGATGTCAAATTCTTGAGAACTTAAATAGAATCAGACATACATTTTTAATAAACATTTATGAATTAACAGGCATAGATCTAGGATTTTACATAGGGTAGGGTGTGAATTGTGTTGCATCTGCAGAAGAAACATGTTTTAACACCCTCACTGTGTAAATATTGCTTTTTTACCCAGTACATGCCATTTATTATATATTAAAAACATAAAATTACCCATTTAGAAACCAGGAAAGGATGGGTGGAATGCTGACTTAGGGCACATCTATGCATTAGGTAAGAGGCGTTTCAGAGGGCATTTCCAGGGGATATTTGTCTTCTTTACTTTTTACAGAAGTTGTCCTGAAAGTGGTATATAAGGGGGTCGACTCTGAATGGCTCTTCTCCAATCGACCCTGTTTGCAGGTCCTGGGATATACCCCGGGGTGACTGTCATCCTAAATGGTGGAGCTTCATGATGATTTTCTGGTCGTCCTTCCCTGGTACCCATGTTGTCGGATTCCAGAAGACATGTCATGTGACCAAACAAGCAGATACATTTTTGACAGACAGCAACTTCCGTTGGGTCAATGTTGAGTTTGCTGTCATAAGTCCGCATCCTAGTGAACATTGCAGACCCTGTGCGATTAAACTGGGTGGCAACAGGGGCTAATTATCTAGGTCTCGCGGATATACAGTAACACTGACCTGGCAAGGGTGATAGCTGACCTCTGATGCGACAATTCAGACATCTCTGGCAGAGAATTTCAAAGATGAAAAATGGATGCTGCCCATTCACAAAGAAGTCAGGTCGAGAGAGATACATAGTTGCCCGAGTGGTTCAAGACATCATCCAAGTATATGTACTTGGACATCTGCCCAACTTTGATTCTGTTAAGCACCAGTTTGAATTGTTGGCTGTCTTTGTAGAAAATCTTGCATGGCGGGCAGATGTAGTTCGGGGAGGCTAACCACATTAGTTTTACCTGAGAAGTGACCATGTCTATTCAATGGGAATAGTTCACTCAAAAAAAGGATACATGGGTGACTTTGGTAGTGGCATTGCAGTACATCTCTGGCACGAGAAGTATATGCCACTTGCATATGCCATAGGGTATCATGACCCAACAGATGACATTGCGAGGAACTCTGCCAGTCCTTTTTCAGTCAATGAAACATTGATATAACTTTTTTACCATCATGGATGCAGGAACTAACACCACACTCAAGTTTATTTATTCTTATCCCTTTGTACCAACAAAATGTGTTTTGACTCTTGTACAGAGAGAGGGTTTGCAAACTCATTTCTGCTGCCCTCTCTTTACCTCGGCCAATAGCTAATTTGATCAGTTGACTGTCCTCAAAAATGTGATGTCTAGAATGCCAGACATGTGTTCTGACATGTTTTAAGGCCAAATACAAAATCATCACATTTTTCAATTTATTTCTTTTATGTATTTCAGTACAAACTTACTTTGGTAAGTTTGTTTAAGCAATTTCAGGGATGCGGGAGGGGAGAGCGAGAAAGTCTGAGAGCTGATGCCCCTACCCCCAATCTGCTTAAGATTTATAAATAAAATACAATCATAATTCTGTTAAAAATTTAGCTATAGGATTCAGATCAATCAGACAAATCAACTTAGTTGTAGGTTCTATTTGTGTGTGTGTATGTTGTCCAGTTACTCTAGACATGCCATATCTACGTCTGTCAACTCTGTGTGTTCATTTCGTGCATATTGGTACCACAGGTGGCTGTAAAGTAACCCAATCCCCAATTAAATGTAATGCATATATTATATCCATACAGTTACTTGGGAGGATATATAACAACCGCCTGTGATTGATACTAAACGAAAAGTTTGGAGGCGCTTGTAAATCTTAAGTTCGTAGACGTGCTCATACTCAAAGTCAAAGCACCGAATGACATTACTTGAATTCGCCCGTGTAAAACAAACACGCCAAATCCTTTATAAGTTTATTAATATAAGATCAAAGCAATTAAATGAGCAAGCAATAGATAGTAAATTAACGGTTCTATACTAAACACATGTCGGGCCTCAAAATATCCTCGACGCCATTTTAACACGATACAAAATCTAAACGTCAACACAAATTATATAGGTGTTTAATCTTACTTTCACCAAAATGCAATTATATTACGAGAGATTAACTATTTACCTTATGGTTTGGTACAATAAACAAATATGTTAAAAAATACACTTTTCTTCTGGATTATCGTGTCCAATACATTTGAGCATTTTGATTGGCCCGTATTCTAATCTCGTTCATTTATCGGCTTTGTTTTTTTCCAGGGTCCGGATTCGTGTATGTATGTGCGAACACTGTGTACTAGAACATGCTTATATATGTATGCATTGTTAGACTTCGAAAGATACAAAAAATGCATTAATTAGGCGTCCTTTGAAACAAATAGATTCAAATTACTAAAATATGTGGAAATTCTTATACAGTCCAGAGGCGGATCCAGGATTTTTCCCAGCGGAAGCGTGACTCTTCTTCACCTGTTTTGTATGTTGAATGAGCATGGTAAAAACGACTTTAAATACATAATAGTTGAACAATACACAATTTCCGCAAACCAAACATGACAGTTGTCATATCCAAAAGGCCATTAGAAACAAAAACAAGAAAGAGCTAGGGTGTGAGACCTCCAATGCGCCGCATGTGCTTTAAACAAAAACGCTTGACAGTAACGAAACAAAACTCTGGTGGAAAGTTTTTCATGTTCTCTGCTATATCTGTATTTACAAGCTGCACTACTAACATCGGTATACTCGTTTTCTTTTATTAAACAAAACTTCGCCAAACAGCTACGATTCCGATAAATGCCAACTTTTTTATAATTGCAGGCTACACATATTTGATGCAAGCTACAACGTAAAATAAACAACCGGAATACTCAGTCATTTTCTTTAAAAAAAAGTCTCACAGAACAGCTGCGATTTTCTGTTTTTGTCAGCTACACTATCGTCCCTCGCCCCGATAACAAAATGAATTCCATAAAAGGCACCGCTCTCTAGCGCCAACTAGCTGCATTTCTTCCATCGGCAAACAATGTTTCTTTGGTTTAACAATTAACAACACACACACACACACACACACACACACACACACACCACACAGACACACACACACACACACACACACACACACACACACATATATATATATATATATATATATATATATATATATATATATATATATATATATATATATATATATATATATATATATATATATATATATATATATATATTATAGCGATAAAGTTGAATGGATCTTGAGCCTGGCTTCAATACACCTTAGACAGTCAACTAACTAAGCCGTGCCTTTCTCGGGTGTCTCAGTCACTCCTAGAACACACACTTCCTTAATTATCACGCACGCTCCGCCGTCTCACGCGTGCCCTAAACTTGTGACTCGCTCTTAGTCACTCACGTTCCCTTGATGCACGGCGCGTATGTGCCTCGTTAGGCTGACTCCATTTTGCAGCTTGTCGGTTTCTCACGTATCTTTTCACCGACTCCATATATTCCATATATTCTCCAAGTCAGTCTCACACGTGCCTCGTCACGTACATGCCTATTCACTGAAATGCTATACCATGCACGGACGTGCCTCCACTGACTCGCCCGAGCCAGTCACGCCTGTTCCTCTCCAAGCACGACTGAAGACTATCGGATTAAGCGCGGTCTCCCTTCTCATACGCCTACTCGGACGTGCCCTTGTGAATTCTGAACACTCATACGTCCCGGGGAATCGAATGAGACCCATTCTGACTTGGAACCACTTACACCCTTAGCACGACCGAAGCTCACTGGAAGCCTGACTGGTTTGCAAATTGCATAGACCTAACACAATGACCGGTATTGTGCTTTTAGCGTATAGCGTGCAATGAGTTTCTTCAAGATATAAAGTGAATGTCAGTTGCCTGGGTATACACGGACTATCTTTGGTACAAAGCAAGCGAGGGTATATACGCAAAAGAAGTAATAAAAATACTCTAATAAGAATCTCTCAGATATTGTGTCTAAAAGCTGGGATCTTATATCCCAGAAGCATCTGACGTTCCGACAGGATTCAACTAATTAGGCGCTAAAACAGGAACATCAGAAAAATGTCTTATTTAACTGATCGGCTACTTCAGTGCTAGCTTACTACTAAAATTACTTCTAAACAAATAAGAAAATGACCAAAATGCATATTGTGACACTCTTAAGACGCAAGAATAATCTAATCTGTAGAAACAGAATATTTTAAGCATTTAAGCTTCTATGTCACTGAAGGATAGTATCTATTATTAGCCTAACGGAAGTTGTTCTCTTTAACAAAAGGGTGGAATTTTTTCCCCAAGTGCTACTATTTACCTTTCGCAACAAAAATAACACTTATCACTTGTTATTTGCCGTCACTGTAAGAGAACTGGTCCCCTGGTGTGTGCACATGGCTCACCTCACCAAAGAAGACAAGTTTGATGAGATCATTGAACCTTATTTATTTGTTAAGGCAAAAGAGCCTATTCAAATGTTGAGGTATCAGAATCCAACGTTGATCCAGTTATAGAGTTTTATGAATCATTCATAACAACTGATTTTTTATCACATGATTCCCCATGTTTTCCATTCAGTTTATCGATTACATATTTTGTTATATTATACTAAAGTAATAAATGCAGATCGTCTCATATCACTATGTCACCAAACACTGTTGTTAAAATTTCGTCAAATCGTATATTACCGATTAAAATCATTGGATAAAATGAATCTGTCACTCGTTGTCATTTAATACAAACATTTATAAAAACTCGTCCAGGCAAAATGCAAGTAAGCTCGCCATAGGCTCTTTATAAGCATTTTTCCTGAACCCGTTTAATTGGCGCTGCTCTGGAGAGCGGTTGCTCTTATGGAACGCATTTTTATGGGGACAATTGTGTCAATAACACTAACACGAAGTACAGTTGTTCTGTAAGACACTTTTCAGACAAAAGAACCGAGTGTTCCGTTTTTCAAACAGTGAAGCTGGCATAAATAAAGGGTAGACAGCAATTATAAAAAGTAACAGGAATTAATAGAAATTCGGAGCCATTTGGTGCAATCTTGTTTAACAAAAGAAACCAAGTATGCCGATAATATTAATGCAGCTTGTAAAATGTAGCATACAACAAGGAAGAAAGCAAAGTAGCAGAAAGTCTGATGCCATCATAGTTACGGCTAGTTACTGTCAAATATTTATGTAATGATTCGAGAATATAAAAGATTGTTTAATACCCAGGATAGCCTCTTCTTGTTTAAAGCGCATGCTCTATACGGCGCCTTGGATGTCTCATATCCGCGTTCTTTCTTGTAAATGTTTGTATTTAATGACAATGACAGATCCTCTATCGATAGTTTCCACATCAGTGAAAATCCCTTATCTTGGCAGCCGTCTTTGATGGTAACTTCAAGGGATTTTCCCATGAATTGTATAGAAGGGTACATTTTATTTTCATGTAATTTCTTCATTTGTGGTCCGAAAATTAAAAGCCATACACCATTGGAAAGCTCTTGAAATTCATATTTTTAGAATACAATATTTTTACAATTGATAAATGCACACAGAATAAATACACAAAAATAAATAAAACTATTGACTCATACTTAAAACAACATGAACAGTGTTTCATTTTTGGTTTTATTTCTTTAACCTTTTAAACTATTAAAATAAAGTTTTGCTATTTAAATACTTTATAAAGCTGTTAAATTTGATATAAAATTCAGTAAAATAGACTGGAACATAAAAGCACAGTGGTGCGTTTAATACAGCACATATTTCCCGATTTCGGCCTGCATTAGCTTCTGCCCACAAAGATGGCTGCCTCAAACTGTCTTATCAATGCAGATGACATCACATGGAAACTATCTATTTATCAAGTGCCATGGTTACTGGCCTAGTGTCTGTAGATATAAGAGCTTCTTTACCATTTTAAGGTGTCCAATTGTTGCTAGGCAATGACTTAGTTGGAGATAATGTCGAGGTTTATCCATTTAATTTTAACTTGCACACCTATCATGGACAAAGCACCTGATCCTATTGAACAGTAAATTCATGATCATATCTTTCATGAGCAGTTACCCGAACCATAATAACAAAGGTCTTTCGTACAACATCGAGAAACAGACAAGCAGGCAAATGTTTATTTAAGTCTCAAATTGGTACAAAAAACAACAACGTAATAACTTGTATTTAAAATACGTATTACCAAACAGAAATCGAACAAATAAAGCTGTCGAATTCGACGACAAAGCGCTTCTGAGGTTATTTTAGCTGACACTTTAATAGGTCAGATTCATAACGAGATCAAATGCCAGTTTTTGAACCACATGAGTTCATCACATTCGGATATGTCAACATCTTCAGTTGATGACAATGTTTCAACATTCCAAAGCGTCACACATACAACACAATCGGAACACCTGGGATAATCCACGAATCATCTCTCGGATGTATGTAGGTAGTCGGATCACCTCGGCCATTTCCCTAAATGGGATTTCTTTTGTGACAGACGTCAAAACAAAGATGGCAGCTCGGATGACAGCTTATACAGTACGATGCCTGTAAAACTTCAATTTGTGGCGGCTTCAATTTTAAATCATCCAGGTTTTAATTTACCCACCGCAGCAGACATGCAGCTGTCAAACGATGCTGTTGTTCATGTTTTGTGCAAACTACATTTTAGGCATATTTTTCTTCCGACTTCCGGCGAACAAAGCGATCGTGATTTCATTAAGTATCATTGCACCAGATACATCCGAGGGATGATTGTCCCGAGGACGGAGTTCCGATTGACATACACAACAATGAAGAGCACATCACAGAGATCTCCGAGCGGAGGGGTTAGATAAAGAGTTCAGCAATGGAACAAGGTCAGCCAGGGACATCGGAAGTGTCAACAAAATACACGAACATACACATGAACATAAATATTTAAAATATGATAAATGTTTCAAATCAAAACTGAACAAAGCCATTAAACACCGTAAAAAGTTGAATTTTGTCACGGTCTTTTGCACAAGTTAACCAATTGATATTAACAAATATAACGAACTTATTCGATGTTTATTCGTCTACACACAATCTTTGTAGACATTGCATTAGGTCCTTTTGGCGGCAACAGTCAGAAGAATTCGGGACAGCAGAGGCCTTCTTATCGGAATCACGCACGGAGTGATACTCATGCCCTCATTATCATTGTCAGGTTAATTCACTTTCTAAAACTGACAGTTTTTGTCTGACAATCCCTTTTCAGCTTACAGCAGACTACATTTATCGTTTTGCGCTTGTGAAATGTCGATTTATTCCTATCTTCATTTGATGTAAGATATGGAAGTAAGCTCTATGTATCCATTAAGTTCAGCCCCTTTTTTTATCATGTTACCACTTTGGCTGTATTTTGACCACACCTTAAGTACACTGAAGAATAAAATCGGGCAATGGACTTTCGGTAAAATTAAATGTTCCCATGACTGTATACAAACAGAATATGTCATTTTTAAAGTAATAAGAGTTATATCAGTTTCAAAATACATGCATGACTTCAGGTTTCAGAACTCTGAAATTGAGCGGCGAAACACTGGGCGATGTGTTTGTTTCTACCAAAAGATGTTAGGTAGGTTTGAGTCCAGCATATATATATATATATGAAATTGGTTTGTTTTCTATTAAAGAGAATCCAAACATTTTTTTGTTATATTTTTATCTGTATTAAAATCTTAATTACAGTGTAGTTTTTGTGTCATTTTGTCTGTCCAATTATAAATGTTCTTGTAACAAAACGTTGTTTGAGGACATACGCTACAGTTACTTGTAACAGGGAAATAACTTGTTATACACATTCTTGTAGGTATAATGGATTACAATATATGTAACAAAGATGGGTCGCCATGCTGGTTTATTCGCCTACTTCATTTTCACTATCACAAGTATTTGGCCTTAATCACCAAACACTGACTTAAACATGTCACTGTAAAACACTTTACGGCACTTTCATTCACACAATAACAATAAATGAAAAAATACGCAAAATATTGTCAGCAAGTATTTCGAGGAAATATCATAAAACTTATTAAGACAGTGCACCTTCTGAGGTAAAAAATATAAATATTCCTTTAAAAATGCTTAATTTTAAAATCGTTTGTGGGGGACTTTTGTTAAAGAAAAAGTCTCGGGGAGAGAAATCTTTTATTTTTCTATATCGAGCGAAAGTTACCTACTGGAACAAAAATATAAAGCCTTGTATGATTCAGAGTTATAGTACATTAATTATTTCCCAAAATTAATAAAATGATACATTTCACAGAATATTATAAAAATGCTCATAAAATCTGGTTTTATGTGTATATATTTTTGTTGTATTTTAAATTTTTAATACAGAAGACACAGCTTAGGCCTACATGATAAAAGATTAAATAAACGGACATTGTTTTCGCCAAGGGCCGATTAAGAATATAAATTACTTCTTGAATTAATTTTGTCTTAGTTTCTCTTTAAGTTATTCGATTGAAATGGTTACAAATGCTTGGTTCGTTGTATACACCTTACTATCATAATATTACTTGGACTACCACATGTTTCATTTCAAATGTCGAGGGAAAAACAGAAAGCAACAACACTGTAACCGTAAATGTGACAAGAATATGTTTTATTGAAGAAAAATGTTATTTTATCCAACGACATGTCCGCCGTGGGTGTTCAGAAGATGTGTGATAAGATGTTTGTAGTATTGATCGAATTCATGTCGGGTTACCGAGCCGTCACCTAGCAACAGAAAAACAAACTTATAAGGGAAAGAAACCCTAGCTTCATATAAAAGCAACAACGTGGTAAGAATAGTTCTGTATAACATCTTTTAAAATTGATTGTAGCAATTGGTCAAAGACACATTGCATTATCATCTCGCATTGCTTTTTACACTGCTTCATCATCTCACACTGCGTCATTATCTCACATTGCTTCATCATCTCACACTGCTTCATCATCTCACACTGCTTTATCACCTCAAACTGCTTCATCATCTCACACTGCTTCATCATCTCACACTGCTTCATCATGTCACATTGCTTCATCATGTCACATTGCTTTATCACCTCACATTGCTTCATCATCTCACATTGCTTCATCATCTCACATTGCTTCCTCATCTCACACTGCTTCATCATCTCACACTGCTTCATCATCTCACATTGCTTCATCATCTCACATTGCTTCCTCATCTCACACTGCTTCATCATCTCACACTGCTTCATCATCTCACACTGCTTCATCATCTCACATTGCTTCATCATCTCACACTGCTTCATCATCTCACAATCATCTCACATTGCTTCATCATGTCACATTGCTTCATCATCTCACATTGCTTTATCACCTCACATTGCTTCATCATCTCACATTGCTTCATCATCTCACATTGCTTCATCATCTCACATTGCTTCCTCATCTCACACTGCTTCATCATCTCACACTGCTTCATCATCTCACACTGCTTTATCATCTCACACTGATTCATCATCTCACACTGCTTCATCATCTCACTCTGCTTCATCATCTCACACTGCTTCATCATTTCACATTGCTTCATAATCTCACACTGCTTCATCATCTCACACTGCTTTATCATCTCACACTGCTTTATCATCTCAGTCTGCTTTATCATCTCACTCTGCTTTATCATCTTACACTGCTTCATCATCTCACACTGCTTCATCATCTCACATTGCATCATCATCTCACACTGCTTTATCACCTCAAACTGCTTCATCATCTCACACTGCTTCATCATCTCACACTGGTTCATCATCTCACACTGCTTTATCATCTCACATTGCTTTATCATCTCACACTGCTTCATCATCTCACATTGCTTCATCATCTTACATTGCTTCATCATCTCACATTGCTTCATCATTTCACACTGCTTTATCATCTCACACTGCTTTATCATCTCACATTGCTTCATCATCTCACATTGCTTTATCATCTCACACTGCTTCATCATCTCACATTGCTTCATCATCTCACATTGCTTCATCATCTCACATTGCTTCATCAGCAATCACATTGCTTCATCATTTCACACTGCTTTATCATCTCACACTGCTTTATCATCTCACATTGCTTCATCATCTCACACTGCTTCATCATCTCACACAGCTTTATCATCTCACACTGCTTTATCATCTCACACTGCTTCATCATCTCACACTGCTTTATCATCTCACACTGCTTTATCATCTCACACTGCTTCATCATGTCACACTGCTTCATCATCTCACACTGCTTTATCATCTCACACTGCTTCATCATGTCACACTGCTTCATCATCTCACACTGCTTTATCATCTCACACTGCTTCATCATCTCACATTGCTTCATCATGTCACACTGCTTCATCATCTCACACTGCTTCATCATCTCACACTGCTTCATCATCTCACACTGCTTCATCATCTCACACTGCTTTATCATCTCACACTGCTTCATCATGTCACACTGCTTCATCATCTCACATTGCTTCATCATGTCACACTGCTTTATCACCTCACATTGCTTCATCATGTCACACTGCTTCATCATCTCACACTGCTTTATCATCTCACACTGCTTTATCATCTCACACTGCTTCATCATCTCACACTGCTTTATCATCTCACACTGCTTTATCATCTCACATTGCTTCATCATGTCACACTGCTTTATCATTTCACACTGCTTTATCATCTCACACTGCTTCCTCATCTCACACTGCTTCATCATCTCACACTGCTTCATCATCTCACACTGCTTCATCATCTCACACTGCTTCATCATCTCACTCTGCTTCATCATCTCACATTGCTTCATCATCTCACACTGCTTCATCATCTCACACTGCTTCATCATCTCACTCTGCTTCATCATCTCACACTGCTTTATCACCTCACATTGCTTCATCACCTCACACTGCTTCATCATCTCACACTGCTTCATCATCTCACACTGCTTCATCATCTCACATTGCATCCTCATCTCACATTGCTTCATCATCTCACACTGCTTCATCATCTCACACTGCTTTATCATCACACACTGCTTTATCATCTCACACTGCTTCATCATCTCACTCTGCTTCATCATTTCACATTGCTTCATCATCTTACACTGCTTCATCATCTCACACTGCTTCATCATCTCACATTGCTTCATCACCTCACACTGCTTCATCATGTCACATTGCTTCATTATCTCACATTGCTTCATCACCTCACACTGCTTCATCATCTCACACTGCTTCATCATGTCACACTGCTTCATCATCTCACACTGCTTCATCATCTCACATTGCTTCATCATGTCACATTGCTTTATCACCTCACATTGCTTCATCATCTCACATTGCTTCATCATCTCACATTGCTTCATCATGTCACACTGCTTCATCATCTCACACTGCTTCATCATCTCACATTGCTTCATCATGTCACATTGCTTTATCACCTCACATTGCTTCATCATCTCACACTGCTTCATCATCTCACATTGCTTCATCATCTCACATTGCTTCATCATCTCACACTGCTTCATCATCTCACATTGCTTCATCATCTCACACTGCTTCATCATGTCACACTGCTTCATCATCTCACACTGCTTCATCATCTCACATTGCTTCATCATGTCACATTGCTTTATCACCTCACATTGCTTCATCATCTCACATTGCTTCATCATCTCACATTGCTTCATCATGTCACATTGCTTTATCACCTCACATTGCTTCATCATCTCACATTGCTTCATCACCTCACATTGCTTCATCATCTCACACTGCTTCATCATCTCACATTGCTTCATCATGTCACATTGCTTTATCACCTCACACTGCTTCATGATCTCACTCTCCTTCATCATCTCACATTGCTTCATCATCTCACACTGCTTCATCATCTCACATTGCTTCATCATCTCACATTGCTTCATCATCTCACACTGCTTCATCATGTCACATTGCTTTATCACCTCACATTGCTTCATCATCTCACATTGCTTCATCATCTCACATTGCTTTATCACCTCACATTGCTTCATCATCTCACACTGCTTCATCATCTCACATTGCTTCATCATCTTACACTGCTTCATCATGTCACATTGCTTTATCACCTCACATTGCTTCATCATCTCACATTGCTTCATCATCTCACATTGCTTTATCACCTCACATTGCTTCATCATCTCACACTGCTTCATCATCTCACACTGCTTCATCACCTCACACTGCTTCATCATCTCACACTGCTTCATCATCTCACTCTGCTTTATCATCTCACACTGCTTTATCATCTCACTCTGCTTCATCATCTCACACTGCTTCATCATCTCACATTGCTTCATCATCTCACATTGCTTCATCATCTCACATTGCTTCATCATTTCACACTGCTTTATCATCCCATCATCATCTCACACTGCTTTATCATCTCACACTGCTTCATCATCTCACATTGCTTCATCATCTCAACCGCAGTATATGTTTTTCTGCTATTTCATATTACGTTAAGATTTAGTGATAGGACCATGTTGTTGACATCTTACTGTTGCCATCGATGGAATGGTATTCTGCTACTAAGTCATCGGTCTTGATACACCCACTGTGGTCGTGGTCGAAATGGAGGAACATCACCGTTAGAACTTCGGCTGGGGCATGAGGACGATTCGAGCCAAACTCTTCCCTTGACACACAACTGTCGTCTGGAAAAAGCACGAAAAGGACTGGGTAGTTCTTACATAATTATAACGTTCTATACAAATACAAAACATCCACATATTTTTACCTAGCTGATTCTTTAGACACCACCACCCCGCCCCCTTTCTCTCTCTCTCACACACACATACATACAGCGCGGATAGGACTGAGGTCCAGGTGGAAGACGAAAACTGTCCTAAATAAAGATCTTGCAAATGACATGCGGTGTGTCGAAGGTTCTACTTAAAACGTGTGACCGGATTTTTCTTCCACAAAAAAATCTAGACATCAATTATTTCATTGCGATAAAACAAAATCTCTTAGCAATCTTGCTTCTGTATTTTTTAGTTGACAGGTAGGGGACCAACATCAAAAAGCGATGTTCAGGTGTATTATTTACTTCCTGCAGCTGCAAACTTGCTGAAAGGCTTCACATCTTTCAGTCCTCTAGACGGCCGTGGTGGTCTTCGATTGTGCACTGGTGTAGACCTCGGGTATTAAACTATATATAAACGCTCAAGCACATACATGTAGAAAAGTTATTCAACGACTTGGGATAATGTGACTGGGTGTGGTATTATGCCAGGTGTTCACAACATGCTATACACAGTAAAAGATTCACTACATCTGCTACAGTTAGATAATGTCTCCAAATGACTGAAATACGAACAAACACAGAAACAAACTCCGGTTATCATGCTTACTGTTAGCGTCTGCGTTTCTTTCAATCATGTCATACTCAGCAAAAGTGACGACATTATTGTGGTCAGTGTCCAGTCTGTCAAATCCGTGGTCTATCATCATGGTGAGGTCATGGCCGTGGGGCACCTGTTGACTGGGAAGTAATGTATATATCTCATAAAAAGCTACTTGGTACTAGTTTGGCAAACGTGCTCAAGTAAAGGTAAACGTGCATTAGTAAAGGTAAACGTGCTCAGGTAATGTTAAACGTGCTCAAGTAAAGGTAAACATCCTCAAGTTAAGGTAAATGTGCCCATCCAAAGATAAACGTGCTCAAGTAAAAGTAAATGTGCTGACTGAAAGGTAAACGTGCTCATGTAAAGGTTTAAGTGCTCAGGCTAAGGTAAACGTGCTCAAGTAAAAGTAAATGTGCTCAAGTAAAGGAAAATGTGCTCAAGTAAAGGTAACTGTGTTCAGGCGAAGGTAAATGTGCCCAAGTAAAGGTAAATGTGCTAAGATAAAGTAAATGTGCTCAAGTTAGGGTAAATGTGCTCATGTAAAGGTAAACGTGCTCATGTAAAGGTTGAAGTGCTCAGGTTAAGGTAAACGTGCTCAGGTTTAAGGTAAACGTGCTCAGGTAAAGGTAAATGTGCCCAAGTAAAGGTAAATGTGCGCAAGTAAAGGTAAACCTGCTCAAGTAAAGGTAAATATGCTCAAGTAAAGGTAAACGAGATCAAGTAATGGTAAATGTGCTCAAGTAAAGGTAAACGAGATTAAGTAAATGTAAATGTGCTCACGTAAAGGTAAACGTGCTAAAGTAAAGGTAAACATCCTCAAGTTAAGGTTAATGTGCTCATGCAAAGGTTGAAGTGCTCAGGTTAAGGTAAACGTGCTCAGGTTAAGGTAAACGTGCTAAAGTAAAGGTAAACATCCTCAAGTTAAGATAAATGTGCTCAAGTAAAGGTAAATGTGCTCAAGTAAAGGTAAGCATGCTCAAGTTAAGGTAAATGTGCTCAAGTAAAGGTAAATAGGCTCAAGACTCAAGTAAAATGTGAGCAAAAAGATGCAGAAGTGCTCAAGTAAAGGCTCAAGTTAACGTTAATATGCTTAAGTTAAAGTTACAGTGCTTACGTTAAAGTTATTGTGCTTATGTTGAACTAAATAGAACAAGATAAAAGAAAATGCCATCAAGAAATAGTAAATATAAAGTAAGGGTCAGTTTGTTTAAGTAAAATTTAATTGGATAAATATTTGATTTGGTAAATGTGCTTAAGTAATGTAAACTGTGCTGAAATAAAGGTAAATGTGCACAAGGGAATGTGAGTGTACTTAAGCAATGGTAAAATGTACTCACGAAAATGTAAAATGTGACCCAAAAAGGAATTTTCATTGAGTAGAGACAGACATGCTCAAGTAAAATTATTAAAAACGTCAAGTCCAGGTAAATCTGCTTAAATATAGGTTAGTGGGATTAAGTTAAAATGTACGAGCTTAAGTAAATGGTAATGTCAAAGTATAGGTAAATGTGTCCAAGTACAGGTTAATTGCATCAAGTTATTAAAAATTGCGCATTTGGGAATAAATTACGACTATTTTAAAAGGGTAAACAACAATAACTGGCAATTGTATACACTTAATATCAGTCACACCAGAGCACGACTTTTCTACGAATTGTGGCGAGTTGAAATATTGCGAATGATCATAATATATAAGGTCTTCAATTGTCGTGACTATGTCTCAGCATATCGTACTTAAGTTGTATAGATATGGAAGGAAGGTCAAACATATGTTGAGTACAAATCTCGTGGAAATGAATGTGAGGCGAGGTAAAACTTGCGCACTTGTGATAGGGGTTTAACCTAGACGAGTAATTAAAAATAACATCCTTTATGTAAAGGTGTCCAGTCGCTATCAATCTCCACGAAGTGTTCTGTCTGTCTTCCACAAGAAACATATGCCAGAGATAAGTTTGACATTTATCCCATGCAGTAAAATTCAAACATTAATATTATCTCCATAGCATTGAGGTTTTATTTTAACGATAAAGATGGGAAGGTTAAGTTTTAAAATATGTTTCACTCTTGAAAACAATTGAAACATATTTATTTTCATACTGAATTCGATGAAAACAAAACTTTTATCAGAAAATACGTTGTGCATTCATTCTGTATTGACACGCGCAAAAAATGTCACAGAACGAGACAGGAAAAATATGACAAGGTCCGATGAGTAGTACAAAGTATATGTCTAATTTGAAAGGGTACAGGATAAAAGGTTAAGTAACATCGTAAACACCTTTCTTCGGATATGTTATCACTTAGTCAATGAGATATGTTTCAAACAAATCAGCGAAGCCTGCAAAATGTGCCAAACTTTGAAAACACTACATTTGTCTTAAAACTTCAAAAAAAAATGCTGTTCTTATTTCTATATACATGCCAAAACTGCTCCAGTTTTAGCGGAATAAATACTAACCTTTGTACTAGATTTTACGCAAGTATGATTATCTGTCGCCGAGTAGCCTTTAAAAATTTCTTCTCATTGTTCATGTTAACCTCAGACAAATTGCAATGATCAACTCACGGGAAAGTTGTAGCAAAGACAGAAACCGCTGTGCAACAGAGAAGAGGCGTGAAGCCCATGGGCGAAACTAGGACTGGACTATTTTTGTAATGTCCTTTAGAAAATAAAAGTTTACACGACACTGAATAATATTGTTATCAAATGTACCGTATGCAGAACCATTAACACGGCACCGGCTAAGTTTGTCATTTCTCCATTGACCCCTTGACTGATTGGGAGTGATCCATGTCAATTGTTATCCATTAGCTATCACGGTGAAGGTTGCACTACAGCTATTTTAGAACATAAACCGTATAATAATGTTTGGCCTAGCAAACAAACAAACAAACAAACATATAAGCAAACAAACGGTTAAGCACGTTGCTACTTACCCAAATACAACACCGATAAGACACAAGGCAGTTAGTTGTTGGATCATGTTTGGACTAAAAAGACAAACAACAGTTATCTGCATGAAAATAGCCACAGTTGATGGATCATGTTTGGACTAAAACAAACAACAGTTATCTGCATGAAAATAGCCACAGTTGATGGATCATGTTTGGACTAAAACAAACAACAGTTATCTGCATGAAAATAGCTACAGTTGATGGATCATGTTTGGACTAAAACAAACAACAGTTATCTGCATGAAAATAGCTACAGTTGATGGATCATGTTTGGACTAAAAACAAACAACAGTTATCTGCATGAAAATAGCTACAGTTGATGGATCATGTTTGGACTAAAAAGACAAACAACAGTTATCTGCATGAAAATAGCTACAGTTGATGGATCATGTTTGGACTAAAAACAAACAACAGTTATCTGCATGAAAATAGCTACAGTTGATGGATCATGTTTGGACTAAAACAAACAACAGTTATCTGCATGAAAATAGCTACAGTTGATGGATCATGTTTGGACTAAAAACAAACAACAGTTATCTGCATGAAAATAGCTACAGTTGATGGATCATGTTTGGACTAAAACAAACAACAGTTATCTGCATGAAAATAGCTACAGTTGATGGATCATGTTTGGACTAAAAACAAACAACAGTTATCTGCATGAAAATAGCTACAGTTGATGGATCATGTTTGGACTAAAACAAACAACAGTTATCTGCATGAAAATAGCTACAGTTGATGGATCATGTTTGGACTAAAACAAACAACAGTTATCTGCATGAAAATAGCTACAGATGATGGAACATATTTGGACTAAAACAAACAACAGTTATCTGTATGAAAATAGCTACAGTTGATGCTGTTTTGTTGTTATTTATCTTCATTCTGCAATTCTAAAGCGCACCAAGTTCAATAAATAAGGTTCCCGATTTAATTAATTTTTAAACAACCAAGCTGTTCATTCCTTTAATTTCGCTATAATGCCAGCAACATAAACATATGCACATATATTCGCGAACCGATAATTTTCATGTTATATACTGGCATGTCTTTCACCTGCTATTGGAAAACCTAAATGATTGTAGTATTTTCCAGTCTGTCATTTTATAAATACTATTACAAGTATGTTTGAGATTGATCTCCAAAGAGGATTATGTTAAATACCCTTTTTGACGTATAAAGATGTATTATTTTAACAATGTAGAAGTAGTCCTCATATAGTCTAATCTAATGTTAAAGAATAAACCAACTAAATATATTACACATTTCTAAATAAGGCCAATCCTACCTGTTTGAATCAATTGCTCCTTGAATTGCCTCTGTCCTTAGAAATACGCTAAAACAACCCCAAACCAGTCGTTTTATATATAACAGCCTAATCTAGGACAAAAAGGACAATTGTAGTCCACCAAACCTGATAAAGTCTTGCCAGTTAAAACATGGAACTCTTCAACTATCTGATAAGTAGGGCGTTGTACAAGCACGTGTCCCTTTCTTATTGGGCATTTCAACATCATGCAAAACTAAAGAAAGATTCGAAAGTTGAAACGTTAAGTACATTATGCTCACCTTATAACCGCTGTAGTGTTGTTAAAAATAACGACAGTATCTTCTATTGTCTACTATTAACTAATCCATTAATGCTGATTCATAATGACTGCCTGTTTGTTTAGTGGTTGGGTGGGTTAGTTAACTTCCACACCAACAACCTTTAAGCTATCCTTTGAAGGTTTTTAGTTAAAACCGGGTTAGAAAAAGTAAAACAATTAACCCAGTTAAAATGAAACAAAAAATGATACCACATTAAATGAAATAAGCTTTATTTCATATGATAGCATGTCTTGCATATCTGACATGGTACCACAACGATTCCTATATCTGACACGGTACCACAACGAGTCCTATATCTGACACGGTGCCACAACGAGTCCTATATCTGACATGGTACCACAACGAGTCCTATATCTGACACGGTACCACAACGAGTCCTATATCTGACACGGTACCACAACGAGTCCTATATCTGACACGGTACCACAACGAGTCCTATATCTGACACGGTACCACAACGAGTCCTATATCTGACATGGTACCACAACGAGTCCTATATCTGACATGGTACCACAACGAGTCCTATATCTGACATGGTACCACAACGAGTCCTATATCTGACATGGTACCACAACGAGTCCTATATCTGATATGATACCACAACGAGTCCTATATCTGACATGGTACCACAACGAGTCCTATATCTGACACGGTACCACAACGAGTCCTATATCTGACACGGTACCACAACGAGTCCTATATCTGACATGATACCACAACGAGTCCTATATCTGACATGGTACCACAACGAGTCCTATATCTGACACGGTACCACAACGAGTCCTATATCTGACACTGTAACACAACGAGTCCTATATCTGACACGGTACCACAACGAGTCCTATATCTGACATGGTACCACAACGAGTCCTATATCTGACATGGTACCACAACGAGTCCTATATCTGACACGGTACCACAACGAGTCCTATATCTGACATGGTACCACAACGAGTCCTATATCTGACACGGTACCACAACGAGTCCTATATCTGACATGGTACCACAACGAGTCCTATATCTGACACGGTACCACAACGAGTCCTATATCTGACACGGTACCACAACGAGTCCTATATCTGACATGGTACCACAACGAGTCCTATATCTGACACGGTACCACAACGAGTCCTATATCTGACACGGTACCACAACGAGTCCTATATCTGATATGATACCACAACCAGTCCTATATCTGACATGATACCACAACCAGTCACATACCTGACATGATACCACAACCAGTCACATACCTGACATGATACCACAACCACTTACGTATCTGACATGATACCACAGCCACTTACGTATCTGACATGATATCACAACCAGTCCTATATCTGACATGATATCACAACGAGTCCTATATCTGACACGGTACCACAACGAGTCCTATATCTGACACGGTACCACAACGAGTCCTATATCTGACACGGTACCACAACGAGTCCTATATCTGACATGGTACCACAACGAGTCCTATATCTGACACGGTACCACAACGAGTCCTATATCTGACACGGTACCACAACGAGTCCTATATCTGATATGATACCACAACCAGTCCTATATCTGACATGATACCACAACCAGTCACATACCTGACATGATACCACAACCAGTCACATACCTGACATGATACCACAACCAGTCACATACCTGACATGATACCACAACCAGTCAATTACCTGACATGATACCACAACCAGTTACATACCTGACATGATACCACAACCAGTCACACAGCTGACATGATACCACAACCAGTCACATACCTGACATGATACCACAACCAGTTACATACCTGACATGATACCACATCCAATTACATACCTGACATGATACGACATCCAGTCACATACCTGACATGATACCACATCAAGTCACATACCTGACATGATACCACATCCAGTCACATACCTGACATGATACCACATCCAGTCACATACCTGACATGATACCACAACCAGTCACATACCTGACATGATACCACATTCAGTCACATATCTGACAGGATACCACATCAAGTCACATACCTGAGATGATACCACACTCAGTTACATAATTGACATGAAACCACAACCAGTTACATACCTGACATGATACCACATCCAGTCACATACCTGACATGATACCACAACCAGTTACATACCTGACATGATACCACAACCAGTTACATACCTGACACGAAACCACAACCAGTTACATACCTGATATGATACCACAACCAGTTACATACCTGACATGATACCACAACCAGTTACATACCTGACATGATACCACAACCAGTTACATACCTGACATGATACCACAACCAGTCACATACCTGACATGATACCACATCCAGTCACATACCTGACATGAAACCACATCCAGTCACGTACCTGACATGATTCCACAACCAGTTACATACCTGACATGACACCACATCCAGTTACATGCCTGGCATGATACCACGTCCAGTCACATAACTGGCATGATACCACAACCAGTCACATACCTGACATGATACCACCACCAGTCACATACCTGACATAAAACCACATCCAGTCACATACCTGACATGATACCACCACCAGTCACATACCTGACATGATACCACAACCAGTCACATACCTGACATGATACAACATCCAGTCACATACCTGACGTAATACCACATCCAGTCACATACCTGACATGATACAACATCCAGTTACATACCTGACATGATACCACATCCAGGCACATACCTGACATAATACCACATCCAGGCACATACCTGACATGATACAACATCCAGTCACATACCTGGCATGATACCACATCCAGGCACATACCTGACATAATACCACATCCAGGCACATACCTGACATGATACCACATCCAGGCACATACCTGACATGATACCACATCCAGTCACAAACCTGACATGATACAACATCCAGGCACATACCTGACATGATACAACCTCCAGTCACATACCTGGCATGATACCACATCCAGTTACATACCTGACATAATACCACATCCAGGCACATACCTGACATAATACCACATCCAGTCACATACCTGACATGATACCACAACCAGTCACATACCTGACATGATACAACATCCAGTTACATACCTGACATAATACCACATCCAGGCACATACCTGACATGATACCACATCCAGTTACATACCTGACATAATACCACATCCAGGCACATACCTGACATAATACCACATCCAGTCACATACCTGACATGATACAACATCCAGGCACATACCTGACATAATACCACATCCAGGCACATACCTGACATGATACAACATCCAGTTACATACCTGACATAATACCACATCCAGTTACATACCTGACATAATACCACATCCAGGCACATACCTGACATAATACCACAACCAGGCACATACCTGACATGATACCACAACCAGTCACATACCTGACATGATACAACATCCAGTTACATACCTGACATGATACAACATCCAGGCACATACCTGACATAATACCACATCCAGGCACATACCTGACATGATACCACATCCAGTTACATACCTGACATAATACCACATCCAGGCACATACCTGACATAATACCACAACCAGTCACATACCTGACATGATACAACATCCAGTTACATACCTGACATGATACAACATCCAGGCACATACCTGACATAATACCACATCCAGGCACATACCTGACATAATACCACATCCAGTCACATACCTGACATAATACCACAACCAGTCACATACCTGACGTAATACCACATCCAGTCACATACCTGACATAATACCACATCCAGTCACATACCTGACATAATACCACATCCAGTCACATACCTGACATAATACCACAACCAGTCACATACCTGAGATGATACCACATCCAGTCACATACCTGACATAATACCACAACCAGTCACATACCTGACATAATACCACATTCACATATGCTGACACCGAGCAGATTAGTCATGGATCTACTATGGTAGTTAAGGTATGTGAACATCCAGAACACCTCGGATATTTTTCGAACCATCTCGGCTGTATGTAGGGAAACCTAATCACCACCCCAACCCACCCAACCCCACCTTCGCGAAAATATATGCATGTTGATGTTTTTGTTATCTCTATTGAACATGCCTTAACAATGATACATGCTTATATTATGAAATATGAAATATAAATTGATGAACGATAGTTTATTAGATGGAATAGCAAAAACAACACACGTCGCTCTTTTGAAGAACCCCTTTCGCGTATTGTTCTTCCGGTAAGCAAACTTATGCTAGGGTAACGGTACAATCCATTGAAATTGAGAGTTGTGGGTTCGAACACCAGAAGGTCTCTATCTTTTTAGGTTTGATTATTATTTTTGCAAAATTCACGAAAACTTTGGAATGAAAAATCTAATTTAATTACAAATTTTATCTAAACAGGCATTTATTTGCGAACAGATTTTAAATTTGATAACAAAAATGGAAACTGATATATTGAATGTAGTTTTCCTATTCATAAACGTGTGTAAATTGTCCGATGTTTAGATAAGATAATATACGTGACCAAAACAACAACAACAATATAAAACAAGAACAACAAAAACACGTTGTTTAATTAAGTTTTGCTGACGACTGTCCTTTAAGATAAACATCACAATAATAATATTATTGATGAATTTTCTATTTTAATTGTTGACTGTTAGAATTTTTATCAGTCAAACAAATTCATGTCAAAGGCAATATGTCGCAGTCTTCATAATACGAAAGTCCTACATGTAAGTACAATAAACTGGTCGCTTAAAAGGATGAACAGATAAGAGAGAATAGAGCTCAATTTTACTGAGACAACAGCTTATTGTAGGTTAAAATGTATGTTTGTATTTCTCCGTGGTGAACCTCATTGGGCCCCTAACATATGATATAATCACACAGTTACAAGGGCGTTAATGCCGGCATGCTTAAATTGTTTGTGTTAATTAAATACAGCTGAGATGGTGCTTTATCAAAAACAGTAAATGGTTACTAAACGTAAACTTTATACGAATATTTTGTACTAAAAGTTCATTTCACGAGAAAGTGTTGTACTAAACGTTCCCCTATTCAAATGTGCTTATTACACGTTCACTTCATTCTAACGTGTTGTACTTAACATTCACTTCAGGCTAATGTGTTGTACTAAACGTTCACTTTATGCTAATGTGTTGTACTAAACGTTCACTTTATGCTAATGTGTTGTACTAAATGTTCACCCCAATGCGAACGTGTTTTTCTTAACGCTCACTTCATGCTAACGTGTTGAACTAAACGTTCACTTTATGCTAACGTGTTGTACTAAACGTTCACTTCATGCTAACGTGTTGAACTAAACGTTCACTTCATGCTAACGTGTTGAACTAAACGTTCACTTCATGATAACGTGTTGAACTAAACGTTCACTTCATGCTAACGTGTTGTACTATACGTTCACTTTATGCTAACGTGTTGAACTAAACGTTCACTTCATGATAACGTGTTGAACTAAACGTTCACTTCATGATAACGTGTTGAACTAAACGTTCACTTCATGCTAACGTGTTGAACTAAACGTTCACTTCATGATAACGTGTTGAACTAAACGTTCACTTCATGCTAACGTGTTGAACTAAACGCTCACTTCATGCTAACGTGTTGTACTAAACGTTCACTTCATGCTAACGTGTTGAACTAAACGTTCACTTCATGCTAACGTGTTGTACTAAACGTTCACTTCATGCTAACGTGTTGAACTAAACGTTCACTTCATAATAACGTGTTGAACTAAACGTTCACTTGATTCTAACGTGTTGTACTAAACGTTCACTTCATGCTAACGTGTTGTACTAAACGTTCACTTCATTCTAACGTGTTGTACTAAACATTCACTTCATGCTAACGTGTTGAACTAAAAGTTCACTTCATGCTAACGTGTTGAACTAAACGTTTACTTCATGCTAACGTGTTGAACTAAACGTTCACTTCATGCTAACGTGTTGTACTAAACATTCAATTCATGCTAACGTGTTGTACTATACGTTCACTTTATGCTAACGTGTTGTACTAAACGTTCACTTCATTCTAACGTGTTGAACTAAACGTTCACTTCATGCTTATGTATTGTACTAAACGTTCGCTTATTCAAATGTGTTTACGAAACGTTTGCTTCATGCTTAAGTGCTCTACTAAACGTCCATTTTATGCTTATGTGTTGTACTAAACATTCACTTCATGCTTATATGTTCTACTAAACGTTCACTTAATGCTAATGTATTCCACTTAATGTTCGCTTCATGCTACTGTGTTGTACTTAACGCTCACTTCATGCTAATGTGTTGTACTAAATGTTCCCCCAATGCGAACGTGTTTTTTCTTAACGCTCACTTCATGCTAATGTGTTGTACTTAACGCTCACTTCATGCTAATGTGTTGTACTAAACGCTTACTTCATGCTAATGTGTCGTACTAAACGTTTACTTCATGCTAATGTTTTGTACCTAACGTTCACTTCATGCTAATGTGTTTTTCTTAAGGTTCACTTCATGCTTATGTGTTTTTCTTAAGGTTAACTTTATGCTAACGTGTTGTACTAAACGGTCACGTTATGCTAATGTGTTGTACTAAACGTTCACTTCATGCTAATGTTTAGTACTTAACGCTCACTTCATGCTAAGTGTTGTCCTAAACGCTCGCTTCATGCTAATTTGTTGTACTAAACGTTCACTTCATGCTATTGTGTTGTACTTAAGGCTCACTTTATGCTAATGTGTTATACACAACGCTCACTTCTGGCTAATGTGTTATACTTAACGCTAACTTCATGAAAATGTGTTGTACTTAAGGTTCACTTTATGCTAATGTGTATACTTTACGTTCACCGCATGCATATGTGTTGTATTAAACGTTTATTTCATGCTAACGTGTTGTGCTAAACGTTTACCACTTCATGCTAACGTGTTGTACTAAACGTTCACCACTTTATGCTAACGTGTACTAAACGTTCACTTTATGCTTAAGTGTTAAACTTAACGTTCACTTCGTTCACTTCATGCTAACGTGTTATACTTAACGCTCACTTCATGCTATTTTGTTGTACTTAAGGTTCTCTTCATGCTAATTTGTTGTTCTTAAGGTTCACTTTATCCCAATGTGTTGTACTAAACGTTCACTTCATGCTTACCTGTTGTATTAAACGTTCACCACTTCATTCTAACGTGTTGTACTAAACGTTCACCATTTCATTCTAACGTGTTGTACGAAACGTTCACCACTTTATGCTAACGTGTACTAAAAGTTCACTTCATGCCTAAGTGTTGTACTTAACGTTCACTTTGTTCACTTCATGCTAACGTGTTATACTTAACGTTCACTTTGTTCACTTCATGCTAACGTGTTATACTTAACATTCACTTCGTGCTAACGTGTTGTACTTAACGTTCACTTCATGCTAACGTGTTATACTTCACGTTCAGTTCAGGCTAATGTGTTGTACTTAACGTTCACTTCATGCTAACGTGTTGTACTTAACGTTCACTTCACCCTAATGTGTTGTACGTAACATTCACTTCAGGCTAACGTGTTGTACTTAACGTTCACTTCATGCTAACGTGTTGTACTTAACGTTCACTTCATGCTAACGTGTTGTACTTAACGTTCACTTCATCATAATGTGTTGTACGTAACATTCACTTCAGGCTAACGTGTTGTACTTAACGTTCACTTCATGCTAACGTGTTGTACTTAACGTTCACTTCACCCTAATGTGTTGTACGTAACATTCACTTCAGGCTAACGTGTTGTACTAAACGTTCGCTTCATGCTAATGTGTTGTTCATCGTTTTGTCGTCCGGCGACCGTGCGGTTTGAGTTTACTGTAATTATCTCAACCAATGTGTAATTACTCATCATTTGTTAATTAATTCGAGACATTACAATTAAGCACAAGGAATGAGTGATAGAATAACAGATATACTAATGCTGTCAGATATTGTATCAAGCGTACGCGTTTATTGTCACATTGAGCAAAGGGGCACAACTAGGAAATTCTATATTCATAATCAATAAAAATGGGTATTTTAAATGGCAAATAGTTTATATCTGTGTGTCCTTGGCCAAGAGAAGCAGCAAAAATGGCAAGTTCTGTATTTCGCTTCTATTTTTATGGTCAGGGTCACCCTGATTGAAGAAGAAAAGAAATCGGCTATCTTTTTTTCTGTTTCCATTCGAGTTCCTCTTTCTATAACCTCGTCATTACTGGCCTGTGGTGGCTCAGTGTCAGCCTCACTGGCCATTTGCTTGGTCTTCCCCTTACCTCTACCAACTGCCTTCTTGACAACTGACTGATTTATAAAAAAAATGTCATAAAATATTAAGCATTTACCGCCCGGCGCTCGCGCGGAGACCGCCCGATCCTTTGAATGCCTTCCGTAAAAGCATTTCAGCAAAAAATCCCTCGGCGTTCGTTTCATTCATGACCGCACAAGGGAATCAGATTTAAAATCGCCCGGCGCCCGTTTTATTAGTGACCTAGGTGTTACTTGTGCCTTACTAAAGTGTAAGTAGTTTTATTATATTTAACTTCAACTCCATTCAAATAGTTTTTTACTAACCTTCATTTCCTCCAAATGTATTGTAATAAGCTTTACAATTTACATACAATTTAGTATTTCCGACCCGGGATGAATTCCAGATTTGTGTTGTTCTATCGTACGACTTAATGGCCTTCTTTTTTCCGAATAAGACAAAGCTGGGCTTCTCTCTTTCGAGCTGGGCTCAAGCCCACTATTTTTACTTACGAATCAAGGACAGGGGCGTAGCTAGGCCTGATACAAAGTGTACGCATGGCCGCTAGGGAGTAGTGGGGTCAATGGGTAGCTTCCCGGGAGAATTGTGTGTTTATAGATCGTACGTTGTGGGTTCTGGACAGGTTTAAATCTAGATTTTAAATAAGTCACTATGTTACAGAATGTAAGATATTAAAACAGAAATTTTGCTTAATCATGAAATGCTTTTTTTTTCTAAAAAGGATTCCGCTTAAATACGTTTTTCTGGTTATGACTTTTTTTAAATGATCCCCACAAATTGTTTATGTCAGAAAAAAATACTTGTTTCATGCAAACGTACCTGATGGGGAAATCAAAACTGCATTCTAGTCATTTTGAAAAATCGCTGTAGACAAATGGCTCATCAGGTGAAATTAATATAAAGCAACAGGAAAATTTAAAATGACTTAACAAGATATACTGTCGGGTTTGCTCTTTACCTTAAATGACTCATCACAAATTTGTTCTTACTTTTCGCGTGCCTTGCATGTGAAATACCTTTGTTCTGTGCCTTTTCGGAGTTTGGTATATGTTGCAATACTCATAGGACTTTGTCATATATTCTTATTTATCACGTATTTTCTCTTGATGCCATGAGCGTACATCTCATGTCTAAATAAATATCAGTGCCTATAACTTCATCACGTATTTTCTCTTGATGTCATGTACGTAATCTCATGTCTAAACACATATCAGTGCCTATGACTTTATCACGTATTTTCTCTTGATGTCATGTACGTAATCTCATGTCTAAACACATATCAGTGCCTATGACTTTATCACGTATCTTCTCTTGATGTCATGTACGTACATCTCATGTCTAAACAAATATCAGTGCCTATGACTTTATCACGTATCTTCTCTTGATGTCATGTACGTACATCTCATGTCTAAACACATATCAGTGCCTATGACTTTATCACGTATTTTCTCTTGATGTCATGTACGCACATCTCATGTCTAAACAAATATCAGTGCCTATGACTTTATCACGTATTTTCTCTTGATGTCATGTACGCACATCTCATGTCTAAACAAATATCAGTGCCTATGACTTTATCACGTATCTTCTCTTGATGTCATGTACGTACATCTCATGTCTAAACAAATATCAGTGCCTATGACTTTATCACGTATCTTCTCTTGATGTCATGTACGTACATCTCATGTCTAAACAAATTTCAGTGCCTATGACTTTATCACGTATTTTCTCTTGATGTCATGTACGTACATCTCATGTCTAAACGCATATCAGTGCCTATGACTTTATCACGTATCTTCTCTTGATGTCATGTACGTACATCTCATGTCTAAACAAATATCAGTGCCTATGACTTTATCACGTATTTTCTCTTGATGTCATGTACGCACATCTCATGTCTAAACAAATATCAGTGCCTATGACTTTATCACGTATCTTCTCTTGATGTCATGTACGTACATCTCATGTCTAAACAAATATCAGTGCCTATGACTTTATCACGTATCTTCTCTTGATGTCATGTACGTACATCTCATGTCTAAACAAATTTCAGTGCCTATGACTTTATCACGTATTTTCTCTTGATGTCATGTACGTACATCTCATGTCTAAACGCATATCAGTGCCTATGACTTTATCACGTATCTTCTCTTGATGTCATGTACGTACATCTCATGTCTAAACAAATATCAGTGCCTATGACTTTATCACGTATTTTCTCTTGATGTCATGTACGTACATCTCATGTCTAAACAAATATCAGTGCCTATGACTTTATCACGTATTTTCTCTTGATGTCATGTACGTACATCTCATGTCTAAACAAATATCAGTGCCTATGACTTTATCACGTATTTTCTCTTGATGTCATGTACGTACATCTCATGTCTAAACAAATATCAGTGCCTATGACTTTACGATTAGCAAGGAGTCCTAAAGCAAGTATACATCTTTTGTATAAAGTTGCAATTCTATGCGTATCCCTCCACCAGAGACTACTTAGGTGTGATCTTCGGAAGTATCTGAGAAGTTCCGATTTGCAGTACCAGTGTAAAAGTTTAAAACTTGTGCCATACTAGGAGCTACAGAAAAGTTACTAAATCGATTTAGCAATTTTAAATCTATGTTCATGACAAAAAGTCGAGGTACTAGTTGATAGCAACAAATATACACCTTGCCCTACTAGAGTTAGATTTGTATTGCCGATTTTATATTTTTATGTTTTTATTCTTTTTTGGGATAATGTGTACGCCGCTGCGTATTCGGCGTACAGGCAGCTACGCGCCCGAATGGTCAGGGACGAAAGTAAATGCGGGTCATGGTGCATACAGAGCTGACCTTTAAGAGGGTTCCAGTTTTTAACTTCACGACAGCACCAGTACACGATAAGGCCACAATATAAGGTGGCGCGTGGTTAAGGTAACTGTATCATTTCACTGGATACTGTTAAGTAAACATCAGGTAGGGTTTGGTACGCTTTTTTCTCATTTAGATTTATGTTTGCGAATTTTGTTATAAATGTTATTGTGAACGTAATGAATTTATGTCATTTATTCATTATTTTATACTAAATCACTCAAAGTAGGAAAAAGAAAAACGTATACAAAAACTTATAACATCAAATCCGGCAATAGTTTGTAAATCTTAATTAGATCTAAAATGGGAAACCTATTTATGTACGAGTGTATTATAAGTCGCAGAGGTATGACGGACCTTTTAGAATAACCGTAACACATGTATACGTTTTATTAAAGGAGTGTCAATAATGATTCTATTTGTTTATACTCCGTTGTATTTTGCATGCGTCTGACAATGTGTATTATATCGGATACTTTATCATCGGTAAAGGGTCTTGATTGTATTTGCTGAATGTCATTATAAATACAATAAATTATGATTTTCTGACTTCCACCTTAGACGATGCTAACTAAATAGTGTGATTATTGGTACTAGTTTAATAGCTGTCGTATATCATGTTTATATTATTTATAGTATATCGTTGGAAGCAGCTCTTGATCAAAACTATCAATGAGTCTTTATAAAGCGGCAAATGGTACATGCCTACGTTCAAAGAAACATTTAAAGGACAGTTCACAAGTACTTGCATAATACTAACCAATATATAAACCCCACAATAAGTTGCACAACACCAACCAAAACTGCCGCTAGACAAGTAATTGCACAGCGCTCAACGAAACAGACGCTTCATAAGTAATTGCACAACGCTCACCGAAACAGACGCTTCATAAGTAATTGCACAACGCTCAAAGTAACAGACGCTTCATAACTACTTGCACAACGCTCAACGAAACAGACGCTTCGTAAGTAATTGCACAACGCTCAAGGAAACATACGCTTCATAAGTAATTGCACAACGCTCAAAGTAACAGACGCTTCATAACTACTTGCACAACGCTCAAGGAAACATACGCTTTATAAGTAATTGCACAACGCTCAACGAAACAGACGCTTCATAGGTAATTGCACAACGCTCAACGAAACAGACGCTTCATAAGTAATTGCACAACGCTCAACGAAACAGACGCTTCATAGGTAATTGCACAACGCTCAACGAAACAGACGCTTCATAGGTAATTGCACAACGCTCAAAGTAACAGACGCTTCATAACTACTTGCACAACGCTCAACGAAACAGACGCTTCATAACTACTTGCACAACGCTCAAGGAAACATACGCTTCATAAGTAATTGCACAACGCTCAACGAAACACACGCTTCATAAGTAATTGCACAGCGCTCAACGAAACAGACGCTTCGTAAGTAATTGCACAACGCTCACCGAAACAGATGCTTCATAACTACTTGCACAACGCCAGACAACTTTAAAAGCAAACAGATGTACAAACATCATATGTTAATAACTGAACATTACAAATTGCATTTGTTCTTCATTTCCAGCACAACCATGATCAAACAACTTACTGCCTTGTGCCTTCTCAGTGTTGTCATTTGGTTAGTGATTTTGTATATTATCAAACGTAATCAGTATCGAAAGTTTTGATGATTGCAATAAATAAACAAACAAGAGCATGATCAGTGCCGTGTGTACGTTTGATGTTTATATGAATTTTACAAAAATAGCTTTGTTTTAAACTTTATATTTTTAAATGAAAGCAACCAGCACAGCGCGATTTGCTTCCTTACATTTTAAACGATAAATCTAAAAACATTTCAGAACCATATAACTAAAATTGTACACAATAATCTTTAAATCCGCGACGTTTTAAGTGTATTATCAAGAAAAAGTCAATCAATTTAGAATTGTATTGTCTCCACAGTCAACAGGTGCCGCACGGCCATGACCTCACGGATATGCTGAATCACGGGTTCGACAGGTTGGACACAAATCATGACCAAGCCGTCACGTTTGCCGAGTTCGATGCCATCGAGAGTACAGCCGACGCAGACAGTAAGTATCCCGACCACCCACAATTTACACTGGGACTTTAAACTATTTCGAATGACTCCTCTGCAATTTAAAACGTTTTCAAATGATTCTTCAGAAATTTTCTTGTGCCCTAGCTATGAATATATATAATCATGAACATACATATAAATGCGAGAGATAATGTGTAAGCAAGCAATTATACTAAACAATTTTAAACCTACTTGACAAAAGCACACCGTGTAGCTATATAGCTATATGGAGGTGTTTGAGGTGCCGGGTGGGGGCGCTATACAGAATATGCAGAAACAGCCATATGATAAATTGAATTATGACACAGTGAGCAAAACGAGTTGTATCAAAAGCGTGAATGTCTATTTGACCGTCTGCATGTACATGCAACAAAAATAAATGTGCAGAAACTCCAGAACTCGAACCTGTGTCGTTTTACACTAAAGGCAAAATCCATTTTAACAACCCAGACATAGAAAAGCAACCCATGGCCGCAGGTAAGGATTACGACATTGTGACCAGTAGTCAACTTTCCCGCTGTGTACTCGATATAACCGTTATGTGAATGGTATGTTTTGTACTGAATGTTGCGACAAATAAATGATCAGTCAAAGTTGTCATCACATATATGCAATTCAATTTACGAAAATCGACTAGTAGTATGTTTTATATAAACACATGTAATGTTTACGTGTATTATATTTATTAGCGATATACTCATTGTAGTAGGAGTAATTAAATAAAAATACTATATTTTCCCGACGAGTGAATATTACAAGGGGTGCATTTGAAAAAGTCTTTAAGTTCCATTTGGCATGTTTTAAAAGGTGTGTTTTATATGTTCATTGGGATGAAAATTTAATTAATGGATGAGAAATTTCTAAACGGTTTTAAGTTGTCTTGGTTCGTTGGGAAGTTCCTGGAAGTCGCAAATGTAGAGAAATTGCTGGGTTCAGATAAAACTTATCGTAACTCAGTTCATCAATGTTACTTTTATTTTGCTAGATGATAGTTGCGTGACAAAACAAGAGTTCAGCAGCAATCGTCCTCAGGCTCCAGCAGCAGTTCAAGACGTGCTCTTCCTCCATTTTGACCACGACCACGACGGGTGTATTGAGACCTATGATCTAGTGTCGGAATACCACACCATCGACGCAGACAGTAAGTGTGTATGATCTATACAAGTAGGTGAACATAAAAACGTAGGTCAATATTCCATGTAATAATCCCACATATGTCCTTGAATAATTTCAGCTTTCACGGGATTATATGGCATTAAAGTACCCTAGTAACTAGACCAAATTAACTGAGCTTTTATTAAACACAGGGTTCATGTTTGTCAAATCTGTCCTCTATTTTGACCGTTCGCAATATTCGCAATCTGAAAATATCATTTTTACTTTTGTAAAAAAATATAAGAAAAAAAATAATTATTTTAAATGAAGTATCAAAATATTTTAATAAAAAAGATCACATTGTGAGATTTAAATTAGCGGTCTAATGTTTGAGAGTATGCTCAACCGTCGAAGGTAAAATGCAACTTGTGCGGCCGTCAATGTCTATTATTCGTTTAACAGTTCTAATTCGGAATACTTAAGCCATTTTGCTGAATAAACAAGGAAATACAAATAAACTTTACTTTTGTAACTGATTGGGAATGTTTTAATCATGAACACATGGGTTCAAACTGTATACATAATACTACTTTTGTAACTGATTGGGAATGTTTTAATCATGAGCACATGGGTTCAAACTGTATACATAATACTACTTTTGTAACTGATTGGGAATGTTTTAATCATGAGCACATGGGTTCAAACTGTATACATAATACTACTTTTGTAACTAATTGGGAATGTTTTAATCATGAGCACATGGGTTCAAACTGTATACATAATACTACTTTTGTAACTAATTGGGAATGTTTTAATCATGAACACTTGGGTTCAAACTGTATACATAATACTACTTTTGTAACTGATTGGGAATGTTTTAATCATGAACACTTGGGTTCAAACTGTATACATAATACTACTTTTGTAACTGATTGGGAATGTTTTAATCATGAACAATTGGGTTCAAACTGTATACATAATACTACTTTTGTAACTGATTGGGAATGTTTTAATCACGAACACTTGGGTTCAAGCTGTATACATAATACTACTTTTGTAACTGATTGGGAATGTTTTAATCATGAACACTTGGGTTCAAACTGTATACATAATACTACTTTTGTAACTGATTGGGAATGTTTTAATCATGAACACTTGGGTTTAAACTGTATACATAATACTACTTTTGTAACTGATTGGGAATGTTTTAATCATGAACACTTGGGTTCAAACTGTATACATAATACTACTTTTGTAACTGATTGGGAATGTTTTAATCATGAACACTTGGGTTCAAACTGTATACATAATACTACTTTTGTAACTGATTGGGAATGTTTTAATCATGAACACTTGGGTTCAAACTGTATACATAATACTACTTTTGTAACTGATTGGGAATGTTTTAATCATGAACACATGGGTTCAAACTGTATACATAATACAATGTCATTGGTCATTCGTGCGGATTGAAATGACGGTATCATCAACGACTCCTCAATACAAGTAACGACTTTTTAAAAACGTGTCTTATAATGCTCAAAGTACCAAACTTCCGGTCTGAATGATTACACAATATAAAAACATTTTAATGAGATAGGTAGAGCTGATTTAGGCTTTATCCCGACATAATAAAAATATAACGTATATAGGACAATAAAATCTCATTGATCGATACAAGCAAAATCGGTACGCCTCACCGCACAATTTAACACAGGGAAATATATTCAATCTTTAAAAGAAAAACTAACCACTACTTTCTATTAAAACTGATTGTTGGGAAAACTATTTTGGCAATAAAAATGTCAACTTTGTAATACAAAATACGGAGACGATGAACCACTTTCATTCAATAAACAAATGTCAACAAAATGCACGACAGACATAAAATTTCTATTTAACCAAGTCAGTTGTGTTAAATAGATCACATGACTATGTTTCATACAGAGTACACATTAGGTTTTTGGGATGTATTCTTTTTATTGAGATCTAGTCTTGTCATTGAATTGTCGTGTTCTTTTGTAAAACTGTTAATTAGATTTTCTATTACGCGTTATTTGTATTATATGTAGTGTTCGCTCATGAACCACGAAAAGTTGAACTGAATAAAAGTTGACAGTTGTACTCCGATCCTAATATTCTCTTCACATTTGAAGACTTAAACAATCAACAACAACCACTCTAATAGCAAATCCTATGGAAGGTCAAATATAAAACCGCGACAAGGGCTTAATGAACCTCGGCTAACGATTCGTGGGCTGATAAGCCAATTCTTAGTGTTGTATTCCGTGGTGTGACACTCCATTTGATGGGATGGGGTTTGCCGGCATTTTTGCCGATAATGTGCAGCGACATTTCTATCATTATAGCACAGGGGCACTTATGAGGTACCCAGGGACTGAACCCGGCCGGTCCATTATACTGACACCGACGAATCAGGCGTAATGCTGTCCCCTTAACCCCGAGCGTTAGGAGGGAAGCTGCTACTGCCAACTTTTAAGTCTTTGGTTTGTCCCGGCCGGGATTTGAACCCGCGACCTCCCGATCCGCAAGCCGACGCTCTACTACTCGAGTTATTGCGGCCGGTACTCCATGGGATGAAATGATGATATACAATATGACTAATAGAAAATGGCTCTCAACAATCGCGGAGATATAAAAGAATACCTAGACACCAATGAAACAATTTGTATTCGCGAGCATCATCTATGCTATTCTCTCCTAAAATGACTTTTCTGTTGCTAGGTAACGGCTCAGTGACCCGCCATGAGTTCGACCAATACTACAAACATCTGATCACAAAGCTTTTGAACACCCACGGCGGTGTCGTTGGATAAATAAACCCACTGTACATTCTTTATGAAAAATAAACATATTCATTACTTGTTTTGTTTCTTTAAATTACTTCCTCGAAAATCTTTCTGTAAAAGTTGTTTCAATTTTAAAACTGTTGGCCAAGAGCAAAAGTATCATTGTGATAATTTAAGTCGTGGTTCGCTGTAGTATCGACAAACTAAAGCAAAGTGGAATTCATGTTCAATTTCTTTCATATTACATTTCATATTTTGTCTGTCAAAATTTGTAAAACTTCCTTCTTCAATTGCCAGTTTATGTGCAGAACTGCTTAAATCTTGTTAAGCCATTCTCTGCGGGGGATCTTCAATATTCATACTGTCTGTTTCAAACTCGATAGTATGTTTGAATTGGCAGCACGATTCAAGATTATTAGAATTATTAATTGTAAATAAAGCACCAACACTGCATGCACTGGTCATACATTCTTTGGGTTATAACATGTTTAAGTGTTATATAAACGTTTCTGCCCATACATGCACATTTCTCATTGTCTGCAACATCACGTCACGATGTTGATTGATTCCCCACGACTCTTTAGAAAGTTCGAATCCTGACATAAACATCTTCATAACCTTTGAATCTTTTGGTCGTAGCAAAACACAATAAGGTAAAAGACGAGTGTAAACAATACACAATTCGCTGTAATCGTATTCTCTTCATTTTGTGAGGAGCGAGAGTAAACAAAGTCAAACTTGCCGAGTTAAAGGCGAGGGCAAATAATAACAAATTCCTCAAACGGTCAACGAGTAAAACTTGAAGGCAGACAATCAAATTCTTCTGACAGTGAAACAGAGAAACCCCCGTAAATGGTCAGCGAGTGAAAGGCAATTGTTAAACAAAATCAAACTCCTTCATTGGTCAGCGAGCGAAAGGCGAGGGTAGGCAGAATATGTTTTCTTACTGTCAGCGAGTGAAATGAAACAGAACATTTTTGTCTTACAGTCAGCAAGTGCAAGGCGAGGGTAAAACATAACATTTTTAATAGTCAGCGAGTGGAAGGCGAGGGAAAAACATAACATTTTTATAGTCAGCGTGTGGAAGGCGAGGGTAAAACATAACATTTTTTATAGTCAGCGAGTGGAAGGCGAGGGTAAAACATAACATTTTTTATAGTCAGCGAGTGGAAGGCGAAGGTAAAACATAACATTTTTATAGTCAGCGAGTGGAAGGCGAGGGTAAAACATAACATTTTTTATAGTCAGCGAGTGGAAGGCGAAGGTAAAATATAACATTTTTATAGTCAGCGAGTGCAAGGCGAGGGTAAGACATAACATTTTTATAGTCAGCGAGCGAAAGACGAGGGTAGGCAGAATATGTTTTCTTACTGTCGGCGAGTGAAATGAAACAGAACATTTTTGTCTTACAGTCAGCGAGTGCAAGGCGAGGGTAAAACATAACATTTTTATAGTCAGCGAGTGCAAGGTGAGGGTAAAACATAACAATTTTATAGTCAGCGAGTGCAAGGCGAGGGTAAAAAAATAACATTTTTATAGTCAGCGAGTGCAAGGCGAGGGTAAAACATAACATTTTTATAGTCAGCGAGTGCAAGGCGAGGGTAAAACATAACATTTCTATAGTCAGCGAGTGCAAGGCGAGGGTAAAAAATAACATTTTTATAGTCAGCGAGTGCAAGGCGAGGGTAAAACATAACATTTTTACAGTCAGCGAGTGCAAGGCGAGGGTAAAACATAACAGTTTTATAGTCAGCGAGTGCAAGGCGAGGGTAAAACATAACATTTTATAGTCAGCGAGTGGAAGGCGAGGGTAAAACATAACATTTTTATAGTCAGCGAGTGCAAGGCGAGAGTAAAAAATAACATTTTTATAGTCAGCGAGTGCAAGGCGAGGGTAAAACATAACATTTTTACAGTCAGCGAGTGCAAGGCGAGGGTAAAACATAACAGTTTTATAGTCAGCGAGTGCAAGGCGAGGGTAAAACATAACATTTTATAGTCAGCGAGTGGAAGGCGAGGGTAAAACATAACATTTTTATAGTCAGCGAGTGCAAGGCGAGAGTAAAACATAACAGTTTTATAGTCAGCGAGTGCAAGGCGAGGGTAAAACATAACAGTTTTATAGTCAGCGAGCGAAAGACGAGGGTAAAACATAACATTTTTACAGTCAGCGAGTGCAAGGCGAGGGTAAAACATAACATTTTTATAGTCAGCGAGTGCAAGGCGAGGGTAAAACTTAACATTTTTATAGTCAGCGAGTGAAAGGCGAGAGTAAAACATAACAGTTTTATAGTCAGCGAGTGCAAGGCGAGAGTAAAACATAACAGTTGTATAGTCAGCGAGTGCAAGGCGAGGGTAAGACATAACATTTTTACAGTCAGCGAGTGCAAGGCGAGGGTAAGACATAACATTTTTACAGTCAGCGAGTGCAAGGCGAGGGTAAAACATAACATTTTTATAGTCAGCGAGTGCAAGGCGAGAGTAAAACATAACAGTTTTATAGTCAGCGAGTGCAAGGCGAGGGTAAGACATAACATTTTTACAGTCAGCGAGTGCAAGGCGAGGGTAAGACATAACATTTTTATAGTCAGCGAGTGCAAGGCGAGGGTAAAACATAACATTTTTACAGTCAGCGAGTGCAAGGCGAGGGTAAAACATAACATTTTTACAGTCAGCGAGTGCAAGGCGAGGGTAAAACATAACATTTTTACAGTCAGCGAGTGCAAGGCGAGGGTAAAACATAACAGTTTTATAGTCAGCGAGTGCAAGGCGAGAGTAAAACATAACATTTTTACAGTCAGCGAGTGCAAGGCGAGGGTAAGACATAACATTTTTACAGTCAGCGAGTGCAAGGCGAGGGTAAGACATAACATTTTTACAGTCAGCGAGTGCAAGGCGAGGGTAAAACATAACATTTTTATAGTCAGCGAGTGCAAGGCGAGGGTAAGACATAACATTTTTACAGTCAGCGAGTGCAAGGCGAGGGTAAAACATAACAGTTTTATAGTCAGCGAGTGCAAGGCGAGGGTAAAACATAACATTTTTATAGTCAGCGAGTGCAAGGCGAGGGTAAAACATAACATTTTTATAGTCAGCGAGTGGAAGGTGAAGGTAAACATAACATTTTTATAGTCAGCGAGTGCAAGGCGAGGGTAAACAAAACAAATTTCCTCTTAAATTCTTGTCTACTATTCAGCAAATCATATAGGCGCTTGACGCTCTTATCTGAGTTTTTATCAACATAGTCTTGAAGATATACATATAATACAGATAGAAATGCTTTAAAGTAATAGTATTATTACTTTGAGAATATTTTCTTTAACGAAATAAGAACTAAATGAATAAAATTCAAAGAATCAGATGCACATGAACAACTGTTTAAGTTGGCATCCGACCTCATCAGATAGAATAAAATAAGTAGTTTCAATGCTCTGAAGACATATGTGTAGATGTATTGAATTCACGATTAGTAATACTGCATACATACGAGAGGTATAGTTACATATAGGTGTGGTTATCGTAGTGGCAGATATTAGTGGTAACATGTCAAATACTACACCCAACTTCCCCAAATTGACACCTATCTATCTTAAAAAAAAACGTTTTCAAATTAATGTCTCGAAAACATAAAATACTTCAAATCACCCCACCCCAGCTCCACCACCACGGAAATTTACAAGCGTTATCAAATGGCGTCGGTTAAACTAAGGTACAAGATTATGCAGTATAGAGCCAAACTTCTCCAGAACAGGTGTGAGATGTTGTTACATGTATTAGATAGGAAAACTGACGGATACCATCACTAAGTAAAGAAAGTTCTATGTAAACATTGTGCTTGTCTCAGTCTAAACTCAAACAACAGTAAATACGTACCGTAAATACCAAATATCTCCAAGTACCTATGGCCCAGTCGGTAAAGAAATGGACTAACATGCAATAGTTCCGGGTTCGAATCCCCCGAAATCATACATTTTTGTAATAGGTCTTTTTCTTTCTTTTCACAATTTTAATCTATTATGGGTTTAAGGTAAAATAATAATTTCAGAAAAATAAAAATATGTGTGAAAATGGAACTTAAATTATTCATATTATGTAATAGAAATGCAACACAAATATGTCTCATTAAGTAATAGAAATGCAACACAAATAAGTCTCATTAAGTAATAGAAATGCAGCACAAATAAGTCTCATTAAGTAATAGGAATGCAACACAAATAAGTCAAATTAAGTAATAGAAATGCAACACAAATAAGTATCATTAAGTAATAGAAATGCAACACAAATAAGCCATATTGAGTAATAGAAATGCAACACAAATAAGTCTCATTAAGTAATAGGAATGCAACACAAATAAGTCAAATTAAGTAATAGAAATGCAACACAAATAAGTCTCATTAAGTAATAGAAATGCAACACAAATAAGTATCATTAAGTAATAAAAATGCAACACAAATAAGCCATATTAAGTAATAGAAATGCAACACAAATAAGTCAAATTAAGTAATAGAAATGCAACACAAATAAGTCTCATTAAGTAATAGAAATGCAACACAAATAAGCCATATTAAGTAATAGAAATACAACACAAATAAGTCAAATTAAGTAATAGAAATGCAACACAAATAAGTCTCATTAAGTAATAGAAATGCAACACAAATAAGTCTAATTAAGTTATAGAAATGCAACACAAATAAGCCATATTAAGTAATAGAAATGCAACACAAATAAGTCAAATTAAGTAATAGAAATGCAACACAAATAAGTCTCATTAAGTAATAGAAATGCAACACAAATAAACCATATTAAATAATAGAAATGCAAGACAAATAAGCCGTATTAAGTAATAGAAATGCAACACAAATAAGCCATATTAAGTAATAGAAATGCAACACAAATAAGTCTCATTAAGTAATAGAAATGCAGCACAAATAAGTCTCATTAAGTAATAGGAAT
This sequence comes from Sinonovacula constricta, assembly GCA_007844125.1. Taxonomy (NCBI): domain Eukaryota; kingdom Metazoa; phylum Mollusca; class Bivalvia; order Cardiida; family Solecurtidae; genus Sinonovacula; species Sinonovacula constricta. Next base: position 52,761,862 of record CM017565.1, read on the forward strand.
GCAACACAAATAAGTCAAATTAAGTAATAGAAATGCAACACAAATAAGTATCATTAAGTAATAGAAATGCAACACAAATAAGCCATATTGAGTAATAGAAATGCAACACAAATAAGTCTCATTAAGTAATAGGAATGCAACACAAATAAGTCAAATTAAGTAATAGAAATGCAACACAAATAAGTCTCATTAAGTAATAGAAATGCAACACAAATAAGTATCATTAAGTAATAAAAATGCAACACAAATAAGCCATATTAAGTAATAGAAATGCAACACAAATAAGTCAAATTAAGTAATAGAAATGCAACACAAATAAGTCTCATTAAGTAATAGAAATGCAACACAAATAAGCCATATTAAGTAATAGAAATACAACACAAATAAGTCAAATTAAGTAATAGAAATGCAACACAAATAAGTCTCATTAAGTAATAGAAATGCAACACAAATAAGTCTAATTAAGTTATAGAAATGCAACACAAATAAGCCATATTAAGTAATAGAAATGCAACACAAATAAGTCAAATTAAGTAATAGAAATGCAACACAAATAAGTCTCATTAAGTAATAGAAATGCAACACAAATAAACCATATTAAATAATAGAAATGCAAGACAAATAAGCCGTATTAAGTAATAGAAATGCAACACAAATAAGCCATATTAAGTAATAGAAATGCAACACAAATAAGCCATATTAAATAATAGAAATGCAACGCAAATAAGCCTCATTAAGTAATAGAAATGCAACACAAATAAGCCATATTAAGTAATAGAAATGCAACACAAATAAGTCTCATTAAGTAATAGAAATGCAACACAAATAAGCCATATTAAATAATAGAAATGCAACACAAATAAGTCTCATTAAGTAATAGAAATGCAACACAAATAAGCCATATTAAGTAATAGAAATGCAACACAAATAAGTCAAATTAAGTAATAGAAATGCAACACAAATATGTCTCATTAAGTAATAGAAATGCAACACAAATAAGCCATATTAAGTAATAGAAATACAACACAAATAAGTCAAATTAAGTAATAGAAATGCAACACAAATAAGTCTCATTAAGTAATAGAAATGCAACACAAATAAGTCTAATTAAGTTATAGAAATGCAACACAAATAAGCCATATTAAGTAATAGAAATGCAACACAAATAAGTCAAATTAAGTAATAGAAATGCAACACAAATAAGTCTCATTAAGTAATAGAAATGCAACACAAATAAACCATATTAAATAATAGAAATGCAAGACAAATAAGCCGTATTAAGTAATAGAAATGCAACACAAATAAGCCATATTAAGTAATAGAAATGCAACACAAATAAGCCATATTAAATAATAGAAATGCAACGCAAATAAGCCTCATTAAGTAATAGAAATGCAACACAAATAAGCCATATTAAGTAATAGAAATGCAACACAAATAAGTCTCATTAAGTAATAGAAATGCAACACAAATAAGCCATATTAAATAATAGAAATGCAACACAAATAAGTCTCATTAAGTAATAGAAATGCAACACAAATAAGCCATATTAAGTAATAGAAATGCAACACAAATAAGTCAAATTAAGTAATAGAAATGCAACACAAATATGTCTCATTAAGTAATAGAAATGCAACACAAATAAGTCTTATTAAGTAATAGAAATGCAACAGAAATAAGTCTCATTAAGTTATAGAAATGCAACACAAATAAGCCAAATTAAGTAATAGAAATGCAACACAAATAAGGCTCATTAAGTAATAGAAATGCAACACAACTAAGTCTCATTAAGTAATAGAAATGCAACACAAATAAGCCATATTAAGTAATAGAAATGCAACACAAATAAGTCATATTAAGTAATAGAAATGCAACACAAATAAGTATCATTAAGTAATAGAAATGCAACACAAATAAGTATCATTAAGTAATAGAAATGCAACACAAATAAGTATCATTAAGTAATAAAAATGCAACACAAATAAGTCTCATTAAGTAATAGAAATGCAACACAAATAAACCATATTAAGTTATAGAAATGCAACACAAATAAGCCATATTAAGTTATAGAAATGCAACACAAAAAAGTCTCATTAAGTAATAGAAATGCAACACAAATAAGTCTCATTAAGTAATAGAAATGCAACACAAATAAGTCTCATTAAGTAATAGAAATGCAACACAAATAAGCCATATTAAGTTATAGAAATGCAACACAAATAAGCCATATTAAGTTATAGAAATGTAACACAAATAAGTCTCATTCAGGGGCGTGCCTGGGCTTACGCACTTACGCACGTGCGTACAGTTGCTTCCGAAAATTGAAAAAAAAAATAAAAACGCCTAAAAGCGAATTTAAATCGTCGCCTAACCCGGGTTAGGCACTACCAGTTAATTGTCTTTATTAATTTAAACATATTTCTAATTCTACACAATCTTCAACAATCCAACTTGACGTATGTCTGTCTCTTCCTGCTTCTAAGACAATTCCTTGTTCTAGACAGTGAGAGTACCCGCCACTCCCACCCCCACCCCCGAATGCATCTATGGCGCTCTATGGAATGAATCCGGATGGTGGGGGGGGGGGGGAGTGGCACGCCCCCGGACTCCCTAGGAATAGTGCGTATACTCAAAAGTCGACCAGGCACGCCCCTGTCATTAAGTAATAGAAATGCAACACAAATAAGTCTCATTAAGTAATAGAAATGCAACACAAATAAGTCTCATTAAGTAATAGAAATGCAACACAAATAAGTCTCATTAAGTAATAGAAATGCAACACAAATAAGTCTCATTAAGTTATAGAAATGCAACACAAATAAGTCTCATTAAGTAATAGAAATGCAACACAAATAAGTCTCATTAAGTTATAGAAATGCAACACAAATAAGTCTCATTAAGTTATAGAAATGCAACAGAAATAAGTCTCATTAAGTAATAGAATTGCAACACAAATAAGTCTCATTAAGTAATAGAAATGCAACACAAATAAGTATCATTTAATAACAGAAATGCAACACAAATAAGTCTCATTAAGTTATAGAAATGCAACACAAATAAGTTAAATTAAGTAATAGAAATGCAACACAAATAAGTATAATTTAATAATAGAAATGCAACACAAATAAGTATCATTTAATAACAGAAATGCAACACAAATAAGCCTTATTAAGTTATAGAAATGCAACACAAATAAGCCATATTAAGTAATAGAAATGCAACGCAAATAAGTCTCATTAAGTTATAGAAATGCAACACAAATAAGTCTCATTAAGTAATAGAAATGCAACACAAATAAGTCAAATTAAGTAATAGAAATGCAACACAAATAAGTCTCATTAAATAATAGAAATGCAACACAAATAAGCCAAATTAAGTAATAGAAATGCAACACAAATAAGCCAAATTAAGTAATAGAAATGCAACACAAATAAGCCATATTAAGTAATAGAAATGCAACACAAATAAGTCTCATTAAATAATAGAAATGCAACACAAATAAGTCTCATTAAGTAATAGAATTGCAACACAAATAAGTCTCATTAAGTAATAGAAATGCAACACAAATAAGTATCATTTAATAATAGAAATGCAACACAAATAAGTATCATTTAATAACAGAAATGCAACACAAATAAGCCTTATTAAGTTATAGAAATGCAACACAAATAAGTCTCATTAAGTAATAGAAATGCAACACAAATAAGTCTCATTAAGTTATAGAAATGCAACACAAATAAGTTAAATTAAGTAATAGAAATGCAACACAAATAAGTATCATTTAATAATAGAAATGCAACACAAATAAGTATCATTTAATAACAGAAATGCAACACAAATAAGCCTTATTAAGTTATAGAAATGCAACACAAATAAGCCATATTAAGTAATAGAAATGCAACACAAATAAGTCTCATTAAGTTATAGAAATGCAACACAAATAAGTCTCATTAAGTAATAGAAATGCAACACAAATAAGTCTCATTAAATAATAGAAATGCAACACAAATAAGCCAAATTAAGTAATAGAAATGCAACACAAATAAGCCATATTAAATAATAGAAATGCAACACAAATAAGTCAAATTAAGTAATAGAAATGCAACACAAATAAGCCGTATTAAGTAATAGAAATGCAACACAAATAAGTCAAATTAAGTAATAGAAATGCAACACAAATAAGCCATATTAAGTAATAGAAATGCAACACAAATAAGCCATATTAAGTAATAGAAATGCAACACAAATAAGTCTCATTTAATAATAGAAATGCAACACAAATAAGTCTCATTAAGTAATAGAAATGCAACACAAATAAGCCATATTAAGTAATAGAAATGCAACACAAATAAGTCTCATTAAGTAATAGAAATGCAACACAAATAAGTCAAATTAAGTAATAGAAATGCAACACAAATAAGCCGTATTAAGTAATAGAAATGCAACACAAATAAGTCAAATTAAGTAATAGAAATGCAACACAAATAAGCCATATTAAGTAATAGAAATGCAACACAAATAAGCCATATTAAGTAATAGAAATGGAACACAAATAAGTCTCATTTAATAATAGAAATGCAACACAAATAAGTCTCATTAAGTAATAGAAATGCAACACAAATAAGCCATATTAAGTAATAGAAATGCAACACAAATAAGTCTCATTAAGTAATAGAAATGCAACACAAATAAGCCATATTAAGTAATAGAAATGCAACACAAATAAGTCTCATTAAGTAATAGAAATGCAACACAAATAAGCCATATTAAGTAATAGAAATGCAACACAAATAAGTCTCATTTAATAATAGAAATGCAACACAAATAAGTCTCATTAAGTAATAGAAATGCAACACAAATAAGCCATATTAAGTAATAGAAATGCAACACAAATAAGTCTCATTAAGTAATAGAAATGCAACACAAATAAGCCATATTAAGTAATAGAAATGCAACACAAATAAGTCTCATTAAGTAATAGAAATGCAACACAAATAAGCCATATTAAGTAATAGAAATGCAACACAAATAAGTCTCATTAAGTAATAGAAATGCAACACAAATAAGTCTCATTAAGTAATAGAAATGCAACACAAATAAGTCTCATTAAGTAATAGAAATGCAACACAAATAAGTCTCATTAAGTAATAGAAATGCAACACAAATAAGTCTCATTAAGTAATAGAAATGCAACACAAAATAGTCAAATTAAGTAATAGAAATGCAACACAAATAAGTCTCATTAAATAATAGAAATGCAACACAAATATGTCAAATTAAGTAATAGAAATGCAACACAAATAAGCCATATTAAGTTATAGAAATGCAACACAAATAAGTCTCATTAAATAATAGAAATGCAACACAAATAAGTCAAATTAAGTAATAGAAATGCAACACAAATAAGCCATATTAAGTAATAGAAATGCAACACAAATAAGTCAAATTAAGTAATAGAAATGCAACACAAATAAGCCATATTAAGTAATAGAAATGCAACACAAATAAGTCAAATTAATTAATAGAAATGCAACACAAATAAGCCATATTAAGTAATAGAAATGCAACACAAATAAGCCATATTAAGTAAACAGTACGTAAACGGTAACAAATGGTCGGTATCTTTTCACAACGGTATGTATACATGTAATATACACACACGTTTTATTAGTTATAAAAATGAAATAGCTGAAGTTTTGATAAAAAGCCTGTCCAGAATGTGTTTTATTATCTGTGTTATAACTCGCTGCAATAACTCTCTTGCAAAAAGCTGAACACTGTAACATTAACTATAATCAATTTAGGCATTGAAAATTTCCCACTCGTGTGCCTAGTTTAGTGTTGTCGTTATTCTACCCGTGGTATTGTGCAGCATATGGTGGCGTAGATTATAATACTGAACTTGTAAGGTTATAAACGGTTGACCGGTTTATAGGGCCTCTCATTTTCCCAATTATAGCTTGCTGAGTAGTCCGTAAACACTATCCTCATTTAATTACAAGGGGGGTTTCATCGCTCGTGCCATGGTCGATATTTGACGAACTATTGTGCCCACGCCAGAGATAGTAGCCGCTTGTTAGCGTAGCACATTGGTGCTCGGAGGCGGCCGCAGGCAGTAATAGTTGCGAAAACCAACAGTACACGACTTAGCTCGCTCACAGTGCGTGGCGCAATCGCTGGACCACGTCTCGCACGTGCACATTTAGGATTTACTCTGTGTGTTCACACCATCCAGAACGAACTAGTAATCAAGGAACGTTAAGCTGGGATTGGGAAGCCTTATTTGAGCCTAAAACATTGCAACGATGAGTGTAAGTGAGGAAGAAACTTTAGGAATTGTAAGTATAAAATAAATTATTGTTATCTGCATGTCACATAAGTAACATCTTGTCACCACTGATCTTTCAGTTCGTTTTGCCTTCTCCTGTTGTTGTTTGTGCGATGATGATTTTATTGTCGTTGCTTTGTTACAGTTATTGTCCAAAAATGCCACGACAAACAGATTTTATACTGTATACTGATAGTTTTTTGTTATGTTTGACATTTTCTTAAAACACTTTAACACTTATTACTGTATATGGGAAGCCTTCGGGTGTTTTTTTTTTTGGATTTGGATATATCAAAAAGCAATTTAAAATCCAAGACGTACCTATTAATAGTACCGGCCGCAATAGCTTATAGTGGTAGAGCGTCGGCTTGCGGATCGGGAGGTCGCGGATCCCTTATTAATAGCAGGGACAATTGCCACCAATGCTTTACAATAAGTTTTTGTTTTGGTGCTGATATATTTTTTTCGGAATTGAATGTATAGCAGTAATTGTCGTTTCTCAGTTCTTCATCTTTCTAAAGTTTGACACAGTCATGTTTGAATCTCTATAGATACCAACCGCACTCCGACCGTAATATGTTAGATTTCATTCAAACTAGGCATACCTATTAATACACCAATGCCTCTCTATAAAGCAAAATGTGTTTGAAAAGTAAAAACACATAACATGTGGACGCCATCCCTGGCCGAGTGCCTAGTAGTTGACCCTAAGTTGGACTTAAGCAGTCAACAGACAAAATCAACTTTGAAAGCTTGGTATTTTTAAGCATAAATGTATGTGCTTTCACAACTCTTTATCTTTCACCTGGTTTGTGGGGGTTGCACCCCCACCCCACCCCCTCCACCACCAGCCACTGGATCCATCCCTGACTCGTGCAACATGTTATTTTAATATTGACAAGAAAAACACATAAAAAAGTGCATTTTTCATTACAATTGAAAAGGACACAATAATTTGCTTTATAAAAGCATTGGTTTCCTTAATTAAATTTTGATTATGCACTCTGGGAACTTTCAACGCGCCACTTCTGTCTATTAACGCACCTTTCATCTTCAGGGTATTATTCCATGAGTGACATATAAAACTGAACGTTTGTCTCGTTCCTTGTGCGGACTCTACAACGGTCATCTTAAATCATCATATTGATCCAAAAATTGCCCGTAACTTTCTTAATTGGTCCGTGACAGTATAAGGGTTTTAAACAAGTTTTAGAGCGTCGCCATTCAATAAATAAAGACGGAATTGTGAATGCATAACCGTATATGAGAATTAAACTTTAATTAATTTCAATTATTGACCGGCCGCAATAGCTCAGGCGGTAGAGCGTCGGCTTGCGGATCGGGAGGTCGCGGGTTCAAACCCCAGCCGGGTCAAACCAAGGACTTTAAAGTTGGTAGTAGTGGCTTCCCTTCTAACGCTCGAGGCTAAGGGGACAACATTACGCCTGACTCGTCGGTGTCAGTATAGCGCACCGACCGGGTTCAGTCCCTGGACACCTCATAAGTGCTCCTGTGCTATAATGATAGAAATGTCGCTGCACAGTATCGGCAAAAATGCCGGCAAATCCCAAATTTCAATTATTGAATTTTAGGTATTTCAAATAAAGTTAAATTCCATGATGTCAAAGTACCACATTGCTTTAGACATAGCTCCATCGTCAGTTAGCTCCATCGCCAGATAGCTCCATCGCCAGGTAGCACCATCGCCAGATAGCTCCCTCGCCAGTTAGCTGGAAGATTGTTTCTGTTACTATATACATACAAACCAAACCTATTGTTTTAGATATAGCCAGTTGAAAGGTAAGTGCAGCTACATTACACACATAAACCAAACACATTGCTTTATATATAGCTCCATCGCCAGACAGCTCGAAGGTTAGTGCAGCTACATTACCCACATAACCTGCCTGCTATTTGCGATGAAGCTATATATAAAGCAATGTGTTTGGTTTGTGTGTGTAATGTAGCTGCACTAACTTGCCACCTGTCTGGCGATGGAGCTTTATATATAGCAATTTGTTGCGTTTATGTGAGAAAGCTGACAGGTAATTGCAGCTACATTGCACACATAAACCCCAAACACTGTTCTATATATAGCTTCATCGCCACACAGCTTGCAGGTTAGTGCATCTACATTACACACATAAACCCAAAACACTGTTCCATATATACCTCCATCGCCAGACAGCTTGCAGGTTAGTGCAACTACATTACACACATAAACCCAAAACATTGTTCTATATATATATAGCTCCATCGCCAGACAGCTTGCAGGTTAGTGCAACTACATTACACACATAAACCAAACCGATTGCTTTAAATATAGCTCCATCGCCAGACAGCTGAAAAGTTAGTGCAGCTACGTTACATAAACCAAACTTGAATATAGAGTGCTTGAGAAATGAACCGATTCCTGATCACAACATACAACTTTACCGGACCTGGTAGCGCAATCGGTAGAGCGTCGGCTCCAGGTACGGGAGGCCCCGGGTTCGATCCCGGGCCGCGACATACCAAAGTCGTTAAAAATGGTAGTGGTATAGCTCCCTTGCTAACGCTCAAGCATACAAATATAAGGGTAGTTTCACGACTGGTAGGCCCAGTGTCAGGATAATGTTACTGGGAGTGGAATTATGCCAGGTGTTCACGGCATGCTATACACAGTGAAGGCAGCATTATATCTGTTTCAAGTGGACACCGTCTCCAAATACTGTTGGTGGGACGATAAACCCAATAAACGAACAAACATACAACTTTTGTTGTTAATTGATACTAGTGTTACATGCAACAGTTCCTTTTTATGCTACAGCACAACAGTTTGCAACAGAATATATCCATAGTTTATATATCATATGAACGTGATTTATTTGCTAGTTCACCACTTTGGATAGAGAGTTCATTAAAAAAATATCTATTTCAAGAATTGTGAAATGTTAACAATATATAAATGTATGGGCTTTTTAATGCTAATACAAGTAATATCTTGTTTATTTAAAGTTTATTTTAAATACATTTTCTAAATGTGTAATGGATCTGGTAGTGCAATCGGTAGAGTGTCGGCTCCAGGTACGTTAGGCCCCGTGTTTGATCCCGGGCCGCAATATACCGAAGTTGTTAAAATTGGTGTGTCGACTCCAGGTACGTTAGGCCCCGTATATATATATATTATATATAAGTTGTTAAAATTGGTAGTACTATTGCTCCCTTGCTATATATATATATATATATATATATATATATATATATATATATATATATATATATATATATATATATATATATATATATATATATATATATATATATATATATATATATATATATATATAGCAAGGGAGCAATAGTACTACCAATTTTAACAACTTATATATATATATATATATATATATATATATATATATATATATATATATATATATATATATATATATATACGGGGCCTAACGTACCTGGAGTCGACACTCTACCGATTGCACTACCAGATATAAGGGTAGTTTCACGACTGGTAGGCCCAGTGTCAGGATAATGTTACTGGGAGTGGAATTATGCCAGGTTTTCACAGCATGCTATACACAGTGAAGGCAGCATTATATCTGTTTCAAGTGGACACCGTTGGCAGATAACTGAAATACTGTTGGCGGGACGATAAACCCAATAAACATAAACATTTTCTAAAGGGCTTATCAAAGGATATCATTCCGAGAAACGCATTAAGCCATGCAGTATCCCTTATCATATAGTAAACTGTGGGTGATGTCTTTTCACACTAAAATATAATTAGGGAGACTAAATAATCTTATCGTAGATCTGTCTTGGGCTCGAGTGCGGTAATGAGTGGGCGACGAAGTGGTCACAGTTCGATCTTCGCATCGGACATATATATTTATTGCCCAAAAAGTTTCCACCCAAAATCATATAACGCTTAACCTATGGTATGCATGATTTATATTGCAAGGTCGGCCAAAAGTCAATACAATCGATCATTACTTAAAGCTAATTAGGCTATGATCTCTGTTTACATACCCTGAAAATGACGATAAGATGTTTGGGACATCGATATGCTCTAATTTTTAAGAGAACCGCTCTTGTATAGAACGATTATTAAGGTCTAACTGTAAAATAAGTTACGCTTAAACTATCAAGGTCTAACTGTAAAAGAAGTTACGCTTATACTATCAAGGTCTCACTGTAAAATAAGTTACGCTTATACTATCAAGGTCTCACTGTAAAATAAGTTACGCTTATACTATCAAGGTCTCAATGTAAAATAAGTTACGCTTATACAATCAAGGTCTGACTGTAAAATAAGTTACGCTTATACTTTCAAGGTCTAACTGTAAAAAAGTTATGCTTATACTATCAAGGTCTAACTGTAAAATAAGTTATGCTTATACTATCAAGGTCTAACTGTAAAATAAGTTACGCTTATACTATCAAGGTCTAACTGTAAAAAAAGTTATGCTTATACTATCAAGGTCTCACTGTAAAATAAGTTATGCTTATATACTAGTCACAGCGGTAAAATATACTTGATATGTGATTGCTTAGAAAACAGAAAAGTTTAACAAAATCTGGAGTCCGTGTGATGAATGTTACACCGTTGTTGTTGTGTCTCATGACGTCAAATCAGACAGGAATTTCTTTTGTTTCAATTCTACGTGTTTCGATTTCTTGTTCTGGTCCTTAGGCCAAGGTGTGTAAGCCTCTAAATACACAAGGCCATGGTTATACAAGGCTTCTCATGTATAAAGCTTTATGTGCATGATGATCAAGTCGAGTTAGGCTCCAGGTGTGTAAAGATTCAATAGTAAAATGCTTTCTTTGTGAATTTTTATGTAAGTAAAGGTCCATATGATTAAGGCTCCATATATCTAAGGCTTCTTATGTATACGGCTCACTCCGTGTAAGACTTTCCGTGCCTAAAGGTCAAGGCAGTTAAGGCTCCAGGTGTATAAGGCCTCCGGCGTCTATGGTTTTATGTTCGTAAAGGTCCAGACGAATATAGCTCCAGGTGTGTAAGACTCCATGTATTTAGGGTTACAGGTATACAAGGATCAAGGCGTACAATGTGTGTATGTGGCCAGGTGTGTAAAGCCCAATTAGGTATGTAAGGCTCCACGTGTATAAGGCACCGGGTATGAAGAGCTCCAGATGTGTAAGGCTCAGAACGTATAAAGCTTGAGGTATGTGAGGCACCAAATGTGTAAATCTCCAGGTATGTAAAACATCCGATATGTAAGGCTCGGGATGTATAAGGCTCCAGGAATGTAAGGCACCAGATGTGTAAGGCTCCAGGAATGTAAGGCACCAGATGTGTTAGGCTCCAGGTGCATAAGGCTCCGTGCATGCAAGGCTCCAAATGTTTAAGGCTCATTGTGTGTAAGGATGCAGGTATAAAAGGCTCCAGTGTATAAGGCTTTATGAGTATAAGACTCCAGGTTTGTAAGACTCCATGTGTATAAGACGCCAGGTCTGTAAGACTCCATGTGTATAAGACTCCAGGTTTGTAAGACTCCATGTGTATAAGACGCCAGGTCTGTAAGACTCCATGTGTATAAGACTCCAGGTCTGTAAGACTCCATGTGTATAAGACGCCAGGTCTGTAAGACTCCATGTGTATAAGACTCCAGGTCTGTAAGACTCCATGTGTATAAGACGCCAGGTCTGTAAGACTCCATGTGTATAAGACTCCAGGTCTGTAAGACTCCATGTGTATAAGACTCCAGGTCTGTAAGACTCCATGTGTATAAGACGCCAGGTCTATAAGACTCCATGTGTATAAGACTCCAGGTCTGTAAGACTCCATGTGTATAAGACGCCATTTTTGTAAGACTCCATGTGTATAGCTCCATGTTTATGAGACTCCAGGTCTGTAAGACTCCATGTGTATAAGACTCCAGGTTTGTAAGACTCCATGTGTATAAGACTCCAGGTCTGTAAGACTCCATGTATATAAGACGCCAGGTCTGTAAGACTCCATGAGTATAAGACGCCAGGTCTGTAAGACTCCATGTGTATAAGACTCCAGGTCTGTAAGACTTCATGAGTATAGCTCCATGTGTATAAGACGCCAGGTCTGTAAGACTCCATGTGTATAGGTCTATGTGTATAAGACACCAGGTCTGTAAGACTTCATGAGTATAAGACGCCGTCTGTAAGACTCCATGTGTATAAGACTCCAGGTCTGTAAGACTTCATGAGTATAGCTCCATGTGTATAAGACGCCAGGTCTGTAAGACTCCATGTGTATAAGACGTCAGGTCTTTAAGACTTCATGAGTATAGCTCCATGTGTTTAAGACTCCAGGTCTGTAAGACTTCATGTGTATAAGACGCCAGGTCTGTAAGACTCCATGTGTATAAGACGCCAGGTCTGTAAGACTCCATGTGTATAAGACGCCAGGTCTGTAAGACTCCATGTGTATAAGACTCCAGGTCTGTAAGACTCCGTGTGTATAAGACGCCAGGTCTTTAAGACTTCATGAGTATAGCTCCATGTGTATAGGACTCCAGGTCTGTAAGACTTCATGAGTATAGCTCCAGGTATGTAGGGCTCCAGGTATGTAAGACTTCGTGTGTGTAGGACTCTGTGTGTAAGACTCCGTATGTGTAAGACTCCGTGTGTGACTCCGTGTGTGTAAGACTCCATGCATATAAGACGCCAGGTCTGTAAGACTCCATGTGTATAAGACGCCAGGTTTGTAAGACTTCATGAGTATAGCTCTATGTGTATAAGACTCCAGGTCTGTAAGACTTCATGTGTATAAGACGCCAGGTCTGTAAGACTCCATGTGTATAAGACTCCAGGTCTGTAAGACTTCATGAGTATAGCTCCATGTGTATAAGACTCCAGGTTTGTAAGACTCCATGTGTATAAGACGCCAGGTCTTAAGACTCCATGAGTATAAGACGCCAGGTCTGTAGGACTCCATGTGTATAAGACGCCAGGTCTGTAAGACTCCATGTGTATAAGACTCCAGGTCTGTAAGACTTCATGTGTATAAGACTCCAGGTCTGTAAGACTCCATGTGTATAAGACTCCAGGTTTGTAAGACTCCATGTGTATAAGACGTCAGGTCTGTAAGACTCCATGTGTATAAGACTCCAGGTCTGTAAGACTCCATGTGTATAAGACGCCAGGTCTGTAAGACTCCATGTGTATAAGACTCCAGGTCTGTAAGACTTCATGTGTATAAGACGCCAGGTCTGTAAGACTCCATGTGTATAAGACTCCAGGTCTGTAAGACTCCATGTGTATAAGACGCCAGATCTGTAAGACTCCATGTGTATAGCTCCATGTTTATGAGACTCCAGGTCTGTAAGACTCCATGTGTATAAGACTCCAGGTATGTAAGACTCCATGTGTATAAGACGCCAGGTCTGTAAGACTCCATGTGTATAAGACTCCAGGTCTGTAAGACTCCATGTGTATAAGACGCCAGATCTGTAAGACTCCATGAGTATAGCTCTATGTGTATAAGACGCCAGGTCTGTAAGACTTCATGAGTATAAGACGCCAGGTCTGTAAGACTCCATGTGTATAAGACTCCAGGTCTGTAAGACTTTATGAGTATAGCTCCATGTGTATAAGACGCCAGGTCTGTAAGACTTCATGAGTATAGCTCTATGTGTATAAGACGCCAGGTCTGTAAGACTTCATGAGTATAAGACGCCAGGTCTGTAAGACTTCATGAGTATAGCTCCATGTGTATAAGACGCCAGGTCTTTAATACTTCATGAGTATAGCTCCATGTGTATAAGACTCCAGGTCTGTAAGACTTCATGAGTATAGCTCCAGGTATGTAAGGCTCCAGGTATGTAAGACTTCGTGTGTGTAGGACTCTGTGTGTAAGACTCCGTATGTGTAAGACTCCGTATGTGACTCCGTGTGTGTAAGACTCCGTGTGTGTAAGACTCCGTGTGTGTCAGGCTTCATGTATGTACGACTCCGTTTGTGTACGACTCTAGGTCTGTAAACATCCAGATGCGTAAGACTCCTGGTGTGTCAGGCTCCAGGTGTGTAAGGCTCCATGTGTGTAAGTCTCCAGGGTTCAGATGTGTTAGACACCAGGTGTGTATGGCTCCAGTCAGAAAGGCTCCAGGTGTTTCGCCTCCAGGTGTGTAAAGCTTCAGGTGTGCAAGGCTCCAATTCTGTAAGGCTCCATGTGTTTATGGCACCAAAATGAAATGCTCAAGATGTGTAGTTCTATGCATGTAAGGCCTCGAGAATGTTCACTTCAAGCGTGCCATGCTGGAGGTGTCTAAGGCTTTATGTGTGTGATGCTTTAAGCGTGATGGTCTCCACGTGTGTAATGCACCAGGTGTGTGAGGCTCCATGGGTGTGATGCTCTAGATGTGTATGGCCGTGGTGTGTGAGGCTTAGGCGTGATGGTCTCCATGTATGTAAGGCTCAAGGTATGCTATGTTCCAGGTGTGTAATGTTTCATTAATGTAAAGCATCATGTGTATAACGATCCAGGTGTGTAATGTTTCATTAATGTAAGCATCATGTGTATAACGATCCAGGTTTGTAATGTTTCATTAATGTAAAGCATCATGTGTATAACGATCCAGGTGTGTAATGTTTCATTAATGTAAAGCATCATGTGTATAACGATCCAGGTATGTAATGTTTCATTAATGTAAGGCATCATGTGTATAACGATCCAGGTGTGTAATGTTTCATTAATGTAAAGCATCATGTGTATTACGATCCAGGTGTGTAATGTTTCATTTATGTAAAGCATCATGTGTATAACGATCCAGGTATGTAATGTTTCATTAATGTAAGCATCATGTGTATAACGATCCAGGTGTGTAATGTTTCATTAATGTAAAGCATCATGTGTATAACGATCCAGGTGTGTAATGATTCATTAATGAAAAGCATCATGTGTATAACGATCCAGGTGTGTAATGTTTCATTAATGTAAAGCATCATGTGTATGACAATCCAGGTGTGTAATGCTCCACGTATTATCACTCTTCACTTATAATAGAAGTTTGATGACAAGTTGACTCGGAATCAGGATAATCTGACTGTGAAGCTTGTATTTTTTGCTCGCAACATAACATCTCAGTGAAAGCCGTTCTGTTTGATTTGAGTGAAAACTCGCTCAAGGTTAAGGTTCTGGACCTGTAATGGTGACCTTCCACAATCCTTATAATGATACTGTTTCTTGGATCTATACTATAAAACACATCGTATGGTGAATTTTTAAGGAAGTTTACCGTTTGTAACTCAAGTTATGTGCATTGTTATAAAGTGACCCTTGATTTTCAAAAACACCGTAAGTTGTGCTTGGACAAAAAATGAAAAAGTACTATTTTTTCAAATTCTACTGTTCTATATTCAAATTTTAACCAATATCCCTGTTACACAATCATGTCATGATAAATCAGAACAATAAGATTACACTTTGGACAAATACTTATAAAAATACAGAGCTTTGCATACATGTACCCCCATGTGTGTTTAAAAATTTACTCTATCTATAAAAGCAAATATCTCAAGTTTGAAGCTAGTTAGACACATACAACTAGTTTTAAAATTTTCTGTAATATAAACTGCCCATAATATGAGATTTTAAAGGCATTTACCGTTCCTAATAAAATTTATAAGAATTTGTAAATGTTACTATAATGAAACTGCAAGAGAATTTGTAGCGAAAAATAATGTCAAAATGGTCAATTACAGATTATACTTCTTTATACAAAACATCACCTACAGTTGGTATTGGAGATGGAAATATGTATGTAAAACTCTGCATTATCACATGAAAACCTTCTCTTTACTGATTTTGGCTGGCTTTAGGGAAATATTTGAAATTAACCACTTTACAGGTTTTTCGTAAAAAATTCTGACTGTTTAGGAATAACTGAGTCAAACACGTGGTTGTCCCTCACAGTTTTGACTCCTTTACATGACTTAGTTGTCGGTAAACCACTATTTTTAGTTTTTTACAATATCGCCCTCGACGATCACGATGTTGAGCTCCCGGTTCCGCCATTTTGGAGAAATGGGTAACCCAATGACGTCATGGAAAATCCCTATCACGTGGTGAAAATTTACTAAAAATAGCAAATACGAAACTTGACGACGAATGCTATTCAAATGAAACCGAATCATACCGAGTGCCGATGTTTACCGAAGTTAGTTACAGGTCCAGAACCTTAAGTCATATGAGGTGGGAGAATTATGATGCGGCAAGGTCTTTTGCGGGGAGACTAATGTTGGCATTTAACTTTAAAGCTAAGTGTGAGGTTGCTACTTAAGACGTCCGCTAACGAGAAACTATCGCTATATTTGGTTTAGTGCCAGAAACATTCGGCTGTGTATATTTATAAGGCAGCCAGCTCGGTGTCAGGCTAATAACCAGGGACGCAGATGTGTCTAGGAAGGCAAGATTTATCCACCATTAGATGTGCATGGCTTCCCTATGTATAGATAGTTCCTATATGCATAGTACAAATGGTGTTAGGAATAACGCTTCCAAAAAACGGTACCCGTTAATGTGCACAAATAAAGGACCCGTTATTGTGCCCAAATGAAGGACCCGTTATTGTGCCTATATGAAGGACCCGTTATTGTGCCTATATGAAGGACATATTATTGTGCCTATATGAAGGGCCCGTTATTGTGTCTATATAAAGGAGCCGTTATTGTGCATATATGAAGGACCCGTTATTGTGCTTTTATGAAGGGTCCGTTATTGTGCCTATATGAAGGGTCCGTTATTGTGTCTATATAAAGGACCCGTGATTGTGTCTATATAAAGGACCCGTTATTGTGCCCAAATGAAGGACCCGTTATTGTGCCCAAATGAAGGACCCGTTATTGTGCCCAAATGAAGGGTCCGTTATTGTGCCTTTATGAAGGGTCCGTTATTGTGCCTATATGAAGGGTCCGTTATTGTGCTTTTATGAAGGGTCCGTTATTGTGCCTTTATGAAGGGTCCGTTATTGTGCCTATATAAAGGACCCGTTATTGTGCCTTTATGAAGGACTCGTTATTGTGCCTATATGAAGGGTCCGTTATTGTGCCTATATGAAGGACTCGTTATTGTGCCTATATGAAGGGTCCGTTATTGTGCCTATATGAAGGACCCGTTATTGTGCCTTTATGAAGGACTCGTTATTGTGCCTATATGAAGGGTCCGTTATTGTGCTTTTATGAAGGGTCCGTTATTGTGCCTTTATGAAGGGTCCGTTATTGTGCCTATATGAAGGACCCGTTATTGTGCCTTTATGAAGGACTCGTTATTGTGCCTATATGAAGGGTCCGTTATTGTGCCTATATGAAGGACCCGTTATTGTGCCTTTATGAAGGACTCGTTATTGTGCCTATATGAAGGACCCGTTATTGTGCCTATATGAAGGACCCGTTATTGTGCCTATATGAAGGGTCCGTTATTGTGCCTATATGGAGGACCCGTTATTGTGCCTAAATGAAGGGTCCGTTATTGTGCCTTTATGAAGGGTCCGTTATTGTGTCTTTATGAAGGACCGTTATTGTGCCTATATGAAGGGTCCGTTATTGTGCCTATATGGAGGACTTGTTATTGTGCCCATATAAAGGACCCGTTATTGTGCACCCGTTATTGTGCCCAAATGAAGGACCCGTTATTGTGCATTCGTTATTGTGCCCAAATGAAGGACCCGTTATTGTGCACCCGTTATTGTGCCCAAATGAAGAACCCGTTATTGTGCACCCGTAATTGTGTCCAAAAGAAGGACCCGTTATTGTACACCCGTTATTGTGCCCAAATGAAGGACCCGTTATTATGCATTCGTTATTGTGCCCAAATGGAGGACCCGTTATTGTGCACCTGTTATTGTGCCCAAATGAAGGACCCGTTATTGTGCACCCGTTATTGTGCCAAAATGAAGGAGTCGTTATTGTGCACCCGTTATTGTGCCCAAATGAAGGACCCGTTATTGTGCACCCGTTATTGTGCCCAAATGAAGGACCTGTTATTGAGCACCCGTTATTGTGCCCAAATGAAGGACCCGTTATTGTGCATTCGTTATTGTGCCCAAATCAAGGACCCGTTATTGTGCACCCGTTATTGTGCCCAAATGAAGGACCCGTTATTGTGCACCCGTTATTGTATCCAAAAGAAGGACCCGTTATTGTGCACCCGTTATTGTGCTCAAATGAAGGACCCGTTATTGTGCACCCGTCATTGAGCCCAAATGAAGAACCCGTTATTGTGCCCATATGAAGGACCCGTTATTGTGCCCATATGAAGGACCCGTTATTGTGCCCATATGGAGGACCGTTATTGTGCACCCGTTATTGTGCCCATACGGAGGACCGTTATTGTGCCCATATGAAGGACCCGTTATTGTGCACCCGTTATTGTGCCCATATGGAGGACCGTTATTGTGCCCAAATGAAGGACCCGTTATTGTGCGACCGTTATTGTGCCCATACGGAGGACCGTTATTGTGCCCATATGAAGGACCCGTTATTGTGCACCCGTTATTGTGCCCATATGGAGGACCGTTATTGTGCCCAAATGAAGGACCCGTTATTGTGCCCATACGAAGGACCCGTTATTGTGCCCATATGAAGGACCGTTATTGTGCCCATATGAAGGACCCGTTATTGTGCACCCGTTATTGTGCCCATATGAAGGGCCCGTTATTGTCCACCCGTTATTGTGCCCGTATGGAGGACCGTTATTGTGCCCATATGGAGGACCGTTATTGTGCCCATATGAAGGGCCCGTTATTGTCCACCCGTTATTGTGCCCGTATGGAGGACCGTTATTGTGCCCATATGAAGGACCCGTTATTGTGCACCCGTTATTGTGCCCATATGGAGGACCGTTATTGTGCATTCGTTATTGTGCCCAAATCAAGGACCCGTTATTGTGCACCCGTTATTGTGCCCAAATGAAGGACCCGTTATTGTGCACCCGTTATTGTATCCAAAAGAAGGACCCGTTATTGTGCACCCGTTATTGTGCTCAAATGAAGGACCCGTTATTGTGCACCCGTCATTGAGCCCAAATGAAGAACCCGTTATTGTGCCCATATGAAGGACCCGTTATTGTGCCCATATGAAGGACCCGTTATTGTGCCCATATGGAGGACCGTTATTGTGCACCCGTTATTGTGCCCATACGGAGGACCGTTATTGTGCCCATATGAAGGACCCGTTATTGTGCACCCGTTATTGTGCCCATATGGAGGACCGTTATTGGGCCCAAATGAAGGACCCGTTATTGTGCGACCGTTATTGTGCCCATACGGAGGACCGTTATTGTGCCCATATGAAGGACCCGTTATTGTGCACCCGTTATTGTGCCCATATGGAGGACCGTTATTGTGCCCAAATGAAGGACCCGTTATTGTGCCCATATGAAGGACCTGTTTTGTGCACCCGTTATTGTGCCCATATGAAGGACCCGTTTTGTGCACCCGTTATTGTGCCCATATGAAGGGCCCGTTATTGTGCACCCGTTATTGTGCCTAAATGAAGAACCCGTTAATATGCCCATATGAGACATGCTATTGTGCCCATTGGAAGGAAGTTTTGTGTGCCTTATATACTGTTTGTTAAGACAAATTTTAGGCAAATAATTACTGTTATAACTGCCTATCTAGTGATCTTAGTTTTATAAGATATTCCATTTTTTCCAGTGTCTTAATGATATTTTTCGTTAAATTTATTTGTAAAGAACTAATTTTTCAAAAAGAAAACAACACCTCTTCTATACAAAGAAATGTTTAGCCATCTATATGACATTATTGAGATTAGATCGAATTAGTGCAGTCATGCAACGTCAAAATATAAATTTGACCATTGATATGTGTAAAAAGTTTGCTTTTTAGTTTTTGCATAATTCTCTTTACATGTACACAAAATCGGTGTACATAGTTGATTTTTTAAGAAATAAAAGGAACAAAACACCATGTTATAAGTGTAACAGATTATTTTTTACCGCCTAAATGGAATGATAATTTCCATTGAAATATGATCGTTCTTAAAGTTATTTCGTCACCATTAGACATATTTCCGACTCATAATAGAAATTCCAACCCTTTGGTCCGATGTTGAGATAGTATGACTAATTGTGGAATTATTTTTAAGCCATGTTTTCACGGCATCCAATCGCATTGGGTATATCGCTTCGTAATGACTAAAGCAACGAATGGAGTTAGTCTAAGCTAACAATCGGGAAAGTTGCAATATGTATAAGAATGTTTAATTTTGACTTAAACGGACTTAAATGGACTTGTTATAATGATTTCTATATCTTAATATCTTAATATTAATTCGTTAAATGATATAGATGTATTGATATAATACACAAAGTACTATGGGGTTTCTCTGCATGTTCAGAAAGGTATTTGTTAGTTAAACATATTTTTGTATAAACATATTTTTGTAGTTAATACACTAGAATCTCATTTGACTAAACGCAGTTAACTTTTGACAACAAGGAGAGCAACCCGCCAAGGAAACAATTACTAGTCGCCCTTGATTATCTCCCCTAATTAGCATCGCGCTGAAAGCACGCGCTACATTCTTAGGTTTATCTTAAAAATACGGTTAAGTTGTGTATATGATAACATGCATGTTCTAAAAGGCAGGTAAACAACTATTGGATAAAAAAGTAAACAAAATCATTCATACCTGGCTCAACACTTAAGGCAACTCATGATGGTAATATTTGATGCACCCAGCCTGCATAACAAACATCGCGAAATAAGGAACTCTTATTGTTTTGTCACTAGATACTTGGCGGAAATACAAATCAAGAGAAACTTGGAAGCGATTAAAAATCACAGGTTCTACATGAAAGATGAGGACGGTGAAAAACAAATCATAATAATTTATATATGTGCATGTTTAATTCATCGCTGACAGCGCTGTCTTTCATCCCTATTTAAAGTGGTATTTGAGCGTTGTCCTATATATAGCACATGTAACAGCTTATTCTGCGATATGTGTACATAATTCCTGCAAACGTATACTTAGTTGAAGTGAAGGCGGTTTATACATTACCTTAATTGTAAGAAAGTACAGATCGTGAAACACACCGCTTCATATGTCCATTATTTCTACATCTATTTATAAATAAGCACGATTGGGATTTCAGTTAGTTTAAACTGAACCCCTGTCATGCTTATTTTTAGATTTCAGGTATAATTAGATTTCGACATCAGAAGTGATGATCTGGATGGTCATATATCGTGATCTCAAATGTAAGTGGTCCCGAGGGTCTCTTAGTGTGAAGAAATGAAGAAAGCTAACTGTGCTAACACGGTTAGGATATATATTTTTGAAATAACAATCGGAGTGTAATGCATTACTTTTCACATGGATGTAGGGCTCTAGTTAATGCATTTCGCTGGGTCTTTATCAAGAAACAGTGATTTAGTTGGTTGCACAAGAGATAAAAACTGATCCATCTGTTGGATACACATTAAATTTTAAACTATCTGTACTCATTATTCAACCACGCGTGTGCTTTAAACATGTTGCAGTTAGATTAAGACCATATCGTATAAGTACAGGAAACATATATATTAGAAACATATATATTAGATTTGAATTGTTCCGTGCAAATTCTTGAAACTTATTTAATTAACAAATCTATAATGTTGAATATTAACTGTTATTTTGATCAATTAGGACAAATTAGACGAACAAAACATAATTGTGTAAGTATCAGGTTATACAAGTATTAATTGTCATTCCTTCGATAATTAAAACGTTTGACCTGACAAAAATGATAACTTTGTGTGGCGTTGATTAAAATGTTTTACCAGGTGATGCCATACATGTAATCTCTAAAGCAAGTTATGCCTAATGTGATGAAATACGATGTTTATTTTCTCTAGAAAATATCGATAAGATAACTGTTGGATGTTCACATCTTGGAGATGTTGTAATGCGGCTTCCTCTGGTGACATGGTTGTTTACTAGAGATGTCGCCATCTGGCAATAGTTTTTGTTGAGTAATGTGCGCATGCGTGTCGTCTTGTGTTAGGCGCGTGTGAGGATGTGACGAGTAACCCCGACGAGATGGCAACCATATCTACAGACAACTGTTATTGCATAACGTGCAAACTGATCTGATAGATAGTCAAAGGCAATGATTGCATGGTTAAAATGTCGAGATTGCTATTTTTAGAAACAGCGCAAACCTTCAGTACCCCCTTTTGGTTGTTGTCTAAGGAAGTGACATTATACTTGAATTTACCTACTGATTGTACAGCGCATATTTAAAACCATCAAACAACGACATTTTAACGTTTACTGTGTTATTTCTAATTGGCAGCCTAACTACCTAAATAACTGCAAAATGTACATCGACTACTCAGCCCTACACACTTAGAAAGAGAAAAAAATGAAACAAGGAAGAAAAATGAAACAGAAGTCATGTTAAATGTAACACATTTTACACACAACCAGCAAAGAATACTTTTTTGAAACTTTATCCACAGTCATTTGAGTATTAAAAACAGCACACAACCATTCCGCCACGCAAAGCATTTGCAGTTCCATCCGTCGAAATGAGTGTTAATCTGTAAACCCGGATAACGATGAGGAAGGAAGATATCATTTTGATATTAATCGGGAAAAAGTGAATTTATCATTTTTATATTAACAAGGAAAGTTCATAAATTAAATATTGCTCATTAATATTCGTGCAAAGTTCATAAAATGCATTGTATGAAAAAAAAGTACAGGAGTTATATTTTCCGAAACCGCAAAAGATGTTTTAATACTTGAACTTTAAACACTCTACATTTAAAGTTAATTTGTTCTTGCCGCGATGTCCCTCTTCACAAATAAAATATATCTGAGTATAACGCAAATTAAACTTTAAATACTCTTATGTATTCTTTTAAACAACATCGTAATTTGTTAAATTATACTTTTAAATGTTTTTTTTTTTTTACATCAGCATTGAGCTAGACGTCACTATTTCTTTCGAGGCGATTATGGAATGGACCACTTTCAAGTAGAATAATCTACGGTAGATTTTAGCTCACCTGAGCTCATTGCGATAACGTCTGGCATCCGTCGTCACGCGTCCGTTCAAATTTCACCAAACCTCTCCAGAAGCTTCACCAGGCAGGGGCATGGAAAGCTGTGAAAAGAATTTTGATTTATCAACAAAAAAGCATAGCCCCTGTTATAAAATGTATTCTTTAAAACCGTTCCTTAATTCACTAGGAATTAATTTTGACCCTTTTATGTCACGTCGTTGTCTTGTGTCTAGAAATAACCAGACAATGTTATTACTAAAACACTAATTACACTTTGTCCAAAAGTTATGTGTATGTGTATTACCAAGAAATGCTCGCTCCCTGTCGGACTTCTTTGTACAATAATGACCGAAGGATGTACTTTTTATTGATCATAAACATAGGTACATTTGGTTATAAAATCACAACCGAAGACAACATTATAGATGTTTTTCACAGCTGGATTATTTTTTCAGAAATCAGAATAATTGACTACTCAGTCTTGTTAGTTATGATGCTGTTGTTGCTGGGAGTGGTAAGAACATGGGTGGTTTTGACAAAGATAATGATAAGCTATGATAATAGTGATGGTGGTTGTGATTATTATGATCATGATTTAGCTGTTGCTGCTGCTGCTGCTGTTGAGAAAGATAAGACTGACCTGCATATGACTTTCACACTGTTCTTTTATTTCATATGATCATGATGATGTTTGCAATATGTAATCTAACAACCATACATCGCTGCTATAGCTAAACGTGTAAATTGTCGGCGATTATTTTTCGCACCAAATTATCGCTTCGGTGAACAACATGTATGAAGACTAGCGAAAAATATAGCTACTCAGCCCTACACACTTAGAAAGAGAAAAAAATGAAACAAGGAAGAAAAATGAAACAGAAGTCATGTTAAATGTAACACATTTTACACACAACCCGCAAAGAATACTTTTTTGAAACTTTATCCACAGTCATTTGAGTATTAAAAACAGCACACAACCATTCCGCCACGCAAAGCATTTGCAGTTCCATCCGTCGAAATGAGTGTTAATCTGTAAACCCGGATAACGATGAGGAAGGAAGATATCATTTTGATATTAATCGGGAAAAAGTGAATTTATCATTTTTATATTAACAAGGAAAGTTCATAAATTAAATATTGCTCATTAATATTCGTGCAAAGTTCATAAAATGCATTGTATGAAAAAAAAGTACAGGAGTTATATTTTCCGAAACCGCAAAAGATGTTTTAATACTTGAACTTTAAACACTCTACATTTAAAGTTAATTTGTTCTTGCCGCGATGTCCCACTTCACAAATAAAATATATCTGAGTATAACGCAAATTAAACTTTAAATACTCTTATGTATTCTTTTAAACAACATCGTAATTTGTTAAATTATACTTTTAAATGTTTTTTTTACATCAGCATTGAGCTAGACGTCACTATTTCTTTCGAGGCGATTATGGAATGGACCACTTTCAAGTAGAATAATCTACGGTAGATTTTAGCTCACCTGAGCTCATTGCGATAACGTCTGGCATCCGTCGTCACGCGTCCGTTCAAATTTCACCAAACCTCTCCAGAAGCTTCACCAGGCAGGGGCATGGAAAGCTGTGAAAAGAATTTTGATTTATCAACAAAAAAGCTGTTAGTGGTGTCACCATTATCCATATATGGCTTGATTGGAAAACTTTGAAACTTTCTTTCTTATTAGCACGTACAAGTGGCAAAACCATGACATTTCGTATACATGTTTCTTGAGTGATCCTTATCATGATTGTTCTCAGAATTTTGATTCACCGTAAAAGCTATGGCCGCCCGGGCCGTGGCCACTTACCCAATTTGGCTATATAGATAGTTTTCATGTGATGTCATAGGCAGTGGTAAGACAGTTTAAGGCAGCCATCTTTGAAGGCAGAAGCTAATGCAGGCCGAAATCTGGAAATATGTGTTGTATTAAACTCACACTGTGTTTTTATTTTTCAGTCAATTTTACTGAATTTTATATCAAATTAATCAGCTTTTATGAAGTATTTTAAATATCAAAACTATACTTTGATAGTTTAAAAGGAAAAAATTACGCAACCAAAAAAGATACACTGTTCATTTTGTTTAAGGATGAACCAATACTTTTATTTATTTCTGTGTATTAATTCTTTGTGCATTTATCAATTTAAAAAATATTGTATTCTTAAAATATGCATTTCAAGA
The DNA here is from genome assembly GCA_007844125.1 of Sinonovacula constricta. Classification (NCBI taxonomy): domain Eukaryota; kingdom Metazoa; phylum Mollusca; class Bivalvia; order Cardiida; family Solecurtidae; genus Sinonovacula; species Sinonovacula constricta. The sequence continues at coordinate 52,787,396 of CM017565.1, forward strand.
GCTTTCCAATGGTGTATAGCTTTTAATTTTTGGACCACAACTGAAGAAATTACAAGAAAATAAAACTTACCCTTCTATACAAGTCATATGAAAATCCCTTGAAGTTACCATCAAAGATGGCTACCAAGATAAGGGGTTTTCACTGATGTGGAAACTATCTATAGAAAGAAATTAGAAAATCTTCTTGTCTGAAAGTACAATATAAGAGCTTGACAATTTGTTTACATGTTCTTTGGGTGTCCCTGTATCAAGATTGTCCCAATAATTCTGATCTATATTTAAACATGACTGTCAGGGGTTTGGCCATATTCCTTATAATGCGACACATCTTCTTGTCAGACTCTACATACACTAGAGGTTTGATATTTGAATGGTGTGTTCCTTGGGTAACCCTCTATCAAGATTGTTCGAAGAATTTTGATCTATCTAAAACATGGCTGTCAGAGAGGTTGCCATTTTCCATATATGGCGATGAAGGAAAACTTAGAAAATCTCAAAAACTTCAAAAGCTAGAGACTTCATAGTTTGTATACCTGATTGATGAGTGGTTCTGTATCAAGATTGCTCAGAGTTTTGATGCGTCCCAAAACATGGCCGCCAGGGATGTGGCCGTTTTCCATTTATGGCTTTGTAGTAAAACAACTGAAACTGACTGTTCAAAGGTTTCTGTGTTCATGTATTACAATTATTCTGGTCTGTTAAAACATTGCTGATATTCCTTTCTCAGTTTTATTAAATCTCTACAGCATTCAGCGATAAAGGGCCATCATAGCCCCTGTTATAAAATGTATTCTTTAAAACCGTTCCTTAATTCACTAGGAATTAATTTTGACCCTTTTATGTCACGTCGTTGTCTTGTGTCTAGAAATAACCAGACAATGTTATTACTAAAACACTAATTACACTTTGTCCGAAAGTTATGTGTATGTGTATTACCAAGAAATGCTCGCTCCCTGTCGGACTTCTTTGTACAATAATGACCGAAGGATGTACTTTTTATTGATCATAAACATAGGTACATTTGGTTATAAAATCACAACCGAAGACAACATTATAGATGTTTTTCACAGCTGGATTATTTTTTCAGAAATCAGAATAATTGACTACTCAGTCTTGTTAGTTATGATGCTGTTGTTGCTGAGAGTGGTAAGAACATGGGTGGTTTTGACAAAGATAATGATAAGCTATGATAATAGTGATGGTGGTTGTGATTATTATGATCATGATTTAGCTGTTGCTGCTGCTGCTGCTGTTGAGAAAGATAAGACTGACCTGCATATGACTTTCACACTGTTCTTTTATTTCATATGATCATGATGATGTTTGCAATATGTAATCTAACAACCATACATCGCTGCTATAGCTAAACGTGTAAATTGTCGGCGATTATTTTTCGCACCAAATTATCGCTTCGGTGAACAACATGTATGAAGACTAGCGAAAAATATAGCTATGTTCAGGTCGAGGCTTTATGTTAAACGAACAGTATTGAGCATCCGAGCCGATAGCTGGTCGGCATTCTTGTGTCGATAATTGTACGGTGTGCACGTTTGTGTCTAGAACTCAGTGTAGTCAACAAGGAAAGGTAGTGAACATCGTGTTGTCCGGATATACTCACCGGTACTTAATTAGTCGAAGGATGTCAAATAAAAAGGTATGATCATATTTATTCTTCTCCAATATTTGCTACAAGAGAAAGTTAAATTAGGGAGTTTTACATGTTGTTTGTTTGAAAACATTTTGGAAGTAAATAGATATGTGTTTAGTGGCCCTGGATGGTAGGTGTCTGTTGATCCGGTCAGTTGGTTTAGTGGCCCTGGATGGTAGGTGTCTGTTGATCCGGTCAGTTGGTTAAGTAGCCCTGGATGATAGGTGTCGGTTGATCTGGTCGGTTGGTTTAGTGGCCCTGGATGGTAGGTGTCTGTTGATCCGGTCGGTTGGTTTAGTGGCCCTGGATGGTAGTTGTCTGTTGATCCAGTCAGTTTGTTTAGTGGCCCTAGATGGTAGGTGTCGGTTGATCCGGTCGGTTGGTTTAGTGGCCCTGGATGGTAGGTGTCTCTTGATTCGGTCGGTTGGTTTAGTGGCCATGGATGGTAGGTGTCTGTTGATCCGGTCGGTTGGCTTAGAGGCCCTGGATGGTAGGTGTCTGTTGATCCGGTCGGTTGGTTTAGTGGCCCTGGATGGTAGGTGTCTGTTAATCCGGTCGGTTGGTTAAGTGGCCCTGGATGGTAGGTGTCTGTTGATCTGGTCGGTTGGTTTAGTGGCTCTGGATGGTAGGTGTCTGTTGATCCGGTCGGTTGGTTTAGTGGCCCTGGATGGTTGGTGTCTGTTGATCCGGTCAGTTGGTTTAGTGGCCCTGGATGGTAGTTGTCTGTTGATCCGGTCAGTTTGTTCAGTGGCCCTAGATGGTAGGTGTCGGTTGATCTGGTCGGTTGGTTTAGTGTCCCTGGATGGTAGGTGTCGGTTGATCCGGTCGGTTGTTTTAGTGGCCCTGGATGGTAGGTGTCGGTTGATCCGGTCGGTTGGTTAAGTGGCCCTGGATGGTAGGTGTCGGTTGATCCTGTTGGTTGGTTTAGTGGCCCTTGATGGTAGGTGTCTGTTGATCCGGTCAGTTGGTTTAGTGGCCCTGGATGGTAGTTGTCTGTTGATCCGGTCAGTTGGTTTAGTGGCCCTGGATGGTAGTTGTCGGTTGATCCGGTCGGTTGGTTTAGTGGCCCTGGATGGTAGGTGTCGATTGATCCAATCGATTGGTTAAGTGGCCCTGGATGGTAGGTGTCGGTTGATCTGGTCGGTTTGTTTAGTGGCCCTGGATGGTAGGTGTCTGTTGATCCGGTCAGTTTGTTTAGTGGCCCTGGATGATAGGTGTCGGTTGATCTGGTCGGTTTGTTTAGTGGCCCTGGATTGTAGGTGTCGGTTGATCCGGTCGGTTGGTTTAGTGGCCCTGGATGGTCGTTGTGGTTGATCCGGCCGGTTGGTTTAGTGGCCCTACAATTAGTAGATTCGGATGTACATGTACCCCCACGAAAAACAACAACAGCAAAACATCAGCAGCAGCATTAGCCGAGCTGCTCATGTATGAATTCCCCTCCACTGATCTTAACACACATATGCCTTTAACAGTTGTTGGTTGTTACAGGTTGTTTTATGATGCGTATTTCTCAAGATACACAGTTGTCAATTCTTGATAGCTTATCTCTCAAGTTTTTTTGTTAAGGTTTGCACGTGGATAAGTTTTTAGCGATGTGGATGTATAAGACGACAATGTTGTATGTTGAGTATTGCTGCTCTGGATGTTTAGAGTGGCAATGTTGTGTGTTGAGTATTGCTGCTCTGGATGTTTAGAGTGGCAATGTTGTATGTTGAGTATTGCTGCTCTGTATGTTTAGAGTGGCAATGTTGTATGTTGAGTGTTGCTGCTCTGGATGTTTAGAGAGACAATGTTGTATGTTGAGTATTGCTGCTCTGGATGTTTAGAGTGGCAATGTTGTATGTTAAGTGTTGCTGCTCTGGATGTTTAGAGTGACAATGTTGTATGTTAAGTGTTGCTGCTCTGGAAGTTTAGAGTGACAATGCTGTATGTTGAGTGTTGCTGCTCTGGAAGTTTAGAGTGACAATGTTGTATGTTGAGTATTGCTGCTCTGGAAGTTTAGAGTGACAATGCTGTATGTTGAGTGTTGCTGCTCTGGATGTTTAGAGTGACAATGCTGTATGTTGAGTATTGCTGCTCTGGATGTTTAGAGTGACAATGTTGTATGTTGAGTGTTGCTGCTCTGGATGTTTAGAGAGACAATGCTGTATCTTGAGTATTGCTGCTCTGGATGTTTAGAGAGACAATGTTGTATGTTGAGTGTTGCTGCTCTGGATGTTTAGAGTGACAATGCTGTATGTTGAGTGTTGCTGCTCTGGATGTTTAGAGTGACAATGCTGTATGTTGAGTGTTGCTGCTCTGGATGTTTAGAGTGACAATGATGTATGTTGAGTGTTGCTTCTCTGGATGTTTAGAGAGACAATGCTGTATGTTGAGTATTGCTGCTCTGGATGTTTAGAGTGACAATGCTGTATGTTGAGTGTTGCTGCTCTGGATGTTTAGAGTGACAATGCTGTATGTTGAGTGTTGCTGCTCTGGATGTTTAGAGTGACAATGCTGTATGTTGAGTGTTGCTGCTCTGGATGTTTAGAGTGACAATGCTGTAGGTTGAGTATTGCTGCTCTGGATGTTTAGAGTGACAATGCTGTATGTTGAGTGTTGCTGCTCTGGATGTTAAGAGTGACAATGCTGTATGTTGAGTGTTGCTGCTCTGGATGTTTAGAGTGACAATGATGTATGTTGAGTGTTGCTTCTCTGGATGTTTAGAGAGACAATGCTGTATGTTGAGTATTGCTGCTCTGGATGTTTAGAGTGACAATGCTGTATGTTGAGGGTTGCTGCTGTGGATGTTAAGAGTGACAATGCTGTATGTTGAGTGTTGCTGCTCTGGATGTTTAGAGTGACAATGCTGTATGTTGAGTGTTGCTGCTCTGGATGTTTAGAGTGACAATGTTGTATGTTGAGTGTTGCTGCTCTGGATGTTAAGAGTGACAATGCTGTATGTTGAGTGTTGCTGCTCTGGATGTTTAGAGTGACAATGTTGTATGTTGAGTGTTGCTGCTCTGGATGTTTAGAGTGACAATGCTGTATGTTGAGTGTTGCTGCTCTGGATGTTAAGAGTGACAATGCTGTATGTTGAGTGTTGCTGCTCTGGATGTTTAGAGTGACGATGATGTATGTTGAGTGTTGCTGCTCTGGATGTTTAGAGTGACAATGCTGTATGTTGAGTGTTGCTGCTCTGGATGTTTAGAGTGACAATGCTGTATGTTGAGTGTTGCTGCTCTGGATGTTTAGAGTGACAATGTTGTATGTTGAGTATTGCTGCTCTGGATGTTTAGAGTGACAATGCTGTATGTTGAGTGTTGCTGCTCTGGATGTTTAGAGTGACAATGTTGTATGTTGAGTGTTGCTGCTCTGGATGTTTAGAGTGACGATGATGTATGTTGAGTGTTGCTGCTCTGGATGTTTAGAGTGACAATGCTGTATGTTGAGTGTTGCTGCTCTGGATGTTTAGAGTGACAATGTTGTATGTTGAGTATTGCTGCTCTGGATGTTTAGAGTGACAATGCTGTATGTTGAGTGTTGCTGCTCTGGATGTTTAGAGTGACAATGCTGTATGTTGAGTGTTGCTGCTCTGGATGTTTAGAGTGACAATGATGTATGTTGAGTGTTGCTGCTCTGGATGTTTAGAGTGACAATGCTGTATGTTGAGTGTTGCTGCTCTGGATGTTTAGAGTGACAATGATGTATGTTGAGTGTTGCTGCTCTGGATGTTTAGAGTGACAATGTTGTATGTTGAGTATTGCTGCTCTGGATGTTTAGAGTGACAATGCTGTATGTTGAGTGTTGCTGCTCTGGATGTTTAGAGTGACAATGATGTATGTTGAGTGTTGCTGCTCTGGATGTTTAGAGTGACAATGATGTATGTTGAGTATTGCTGCTCTTAGAAAAATACTAAATGTAAAGAAGCTTTCAAAGTGTGAGAAATACATTAAAAAATGACTAAATTCCATTTGCAATTGTTTGTTCTCCATTTAAATTAATTTTGACACAAGTTATGTCTAACATTATTTAGGTATTTGAACTAGTTTTGTATAATTGCTTAAAATTTTACTTATCAGGAGCTTATCTGTGATCTTACCCGGCCAATTATAGCAGGGACAATATGATCAAAGTCGTGTCTTTAATTCTACCTACACACTTATCTGGGACTTCCTCGGCTAATTATGGCTGGGCGAAGACAGTATGACAAAATTCGTGTCCTTGATTCTACCCAGACACTTGTCTGGGGCTTCCTCTGCCAATTATGGCCGGGCGAAGACACTATGATAAAAGTCGTGTCCTTGATTCTACCCACACACTTATCTGGGACTTCCTCGGCTAATTATAGATGGACGAAGACAATATGACAAAAGTCGTGTCCTTGATTCTACCCACACACTTATCTGGCGCTTCCTCGGCCAATTATAGATGGACGAAGACTATATGACAAAAGTCGTGTCCTTGATTCTACCCACACACTTCTCTGGGGCTTCCTCGGCCAATTATGGCTGGGCGAAGACAATATGACAAAAGTCGTGTCCTTGATTCTACCCACACACTTATCTGGCGCTTCCTCGGCCAATTATAGATGGACGAAGACTATATGACAAAAGTCGTGTCCTTGATTCTACCCACACACTTCTCTGGGGCTTCCTCGGCCAATTATGGCTGGGCGAAGACTATATGACAAAAGTCGTGTCCTTGATTCTACCTACACACTTATCTTGGGCTTCCTCTTCCAATTATGGCTGGGCGAAGACAATATGGCAAAAGTCGTGTCCTTGATTCTACACACACACTTATCTGGGACTTCCTCGGTCAATTATAAATGGACGAAGACAATATGACAAAAGTCCTGTCCTTGATTCTACCTAAACACCTATCTGGGACTTCTTTGGCCAATTATAGATGGGCGAAGACAATATGACAAAAGTCGTGTCCTTGATTCTACCCACACACTTATCTGGCGCTTCCTCGGCCAATTATGGCTGGGCGAAGACATTATGACAAAATTCGTGTCCTTGATTCAACCCAGACGCTTACCTGGCGCTTCCTCGGCCAATTATGGCTGGGCGTAGACAATATGACAAAAGTCGTGTCCTTGATTCTACACACACACTTATCTGGGGCTTCCTCGGCCAATTATGGCTGGGCGAAGACAATATGACAAAAGTCGTGTCCTTGATTCTACCCACACACTTCTCTGGGGCTTTCTCGGCCAATTATAGCTGGGCGAAGACATTATGACAAAATTCGTGTCCTTGATTCAACCCAGACGCTTACCTGGCGCTTCCTCGGCCAATTATGGCTGGGCGTAGACAATATGACAAAAGTCGTGTCCTTGATTCTACACACACACTTATCTGGGGCTTCCTCGGCCAATTATGGCTGGGCGAAGACAATATGACAAAAGTCGTGTCCTTGATTCTACCCACACACTTCTCTGGGGCTTTCTCGGCCAATTATAGCTTGGCGAGGACAATATGACAAAAGTCGTGTCCTTGATTCTACCCACACACTTATCTGGGACTTCCTCTGTCAATTATGGCTGGGCGAAGACAATATGACAAAAGTCGTGTCCTTGATTCTACCCAGACACTTATCTGGGACTTCCTCGGCCAATTATGGCTGGGCGAAGACAATATGACAAAAGTCGTGTCCTTGATTCTACCCACACACTTATCTGGGACTTCCTCGGCTAATTATAGATGGGCGAAGACAATATGACAAAAGTCGTGTCCTTGATTCTACCCACACACTTCTCTGGGGCTTCCTCGGCCAATTATAAATGGACGAAGACATTATGACAAAAGTCGTGTCCTTGATTCTACCCACACACTTCTCTGGGGCTTCCTCGGCCAATTATGGCTGGGCGAAGACAATATGACAAAAGTCGTGTCCTTGATTCTACCCACACACTTATCTGGGGCTTCCTCGGCCAATTATAGATGGACGAAGACAATATGATCGTAGCCTTGTCGGTGACAGTTATCTGGGGATCTTCCTCCGTAAATAATAGTTTTCAACCGTTTTTTGTAGTAGATACACCAGACGTGTTGAGGGGAGGAATACATCTCTATGTACTGTAGCTATTTTCACAACCAACCTACCTTTATTGTGCGTTCTTTCAAGATCTTAATACTTATAAGGTATTAGTAAGAACAATGGATGGCTGGGTGATGAAACAAATATATTCTGTTTGTCGTATCATCAAATATACACAGATTGTTTGAGCACATAAAATTGTCTTGTCATTACAGTGTTTACGTGTCATTACAGGAACGTTTGCGATTTGCAATTTTTTCATCGTTCAAAACGTTTAATTATTTACAAAATATTTTGGGCATTCCAGTCGAAATCAACAATGATTATATATGTATTACATTTACTTAGAACGTAGGAAAGCTAAAATTCATATTTAATACAATTTATTATATAAACACTGCCCAGCAATATTGTCATTATGACAAACATTTGTTTTATTTATTTATTTAATAAATTTATATAAATAAAACCTTTATTAATATTTTCTGCCTGTAACATTATTATCATTAAGTGTTAAAATTGAACCACGGCAACATACTTCATAAACAAAGATCATTCAGAACTACTAGTGGGTATCTGGGCATGTACCGAATTCATAGTGATACACCAAATATCGAGCCTGCATTCGGTCGCCCAGCCGGCCAAGCACGCCATTATCGCTTCGATAGAAAGTAGTTTTGTTGGAATTTACTTGAACAGTCAATCAAAGCGTATGGAAGCAACACATATCCACAATGTCAACAACATTTACGTTCTTCTAGAAGATGTCGCATGTCCGCCACATCGTCAACACTGATACATATTGGCCACAATAACAAGTCTATGTCCTTTGCAATCATCGTTTTCAATGATCTTGCACATAAATCGAACTTCATTGTGTTTAACGTATTATATATTGCTCTGACGTCTACAAGTCAAGAGGGGAATTACAAAAGTGGTTAACATGCAGATAAAGTGCACTACAAGGGTGACATTGTCAGACTCTAGAAACCATCGAACCAGTTTTGTACTATCCAAACACAGTCAGGTAGATATAATTGTTTTTGGGAGAACCATTTGACAACAATATGTTTGTGTATAAGTTGACATGATTAAACAATGGAAGAAATCCATTCGTCAACTCCAAGTTTTATGCTCGAGACTGTAGCTGTCAGCGCCAAAATGCTTACTAAACTGAACTCAGAGGGAAGCTCCACATCGTCACCTTATTACAGCCGGTTATAGAATTCATATTAATTTAATTAGGGTCAAAATCAAAAGAAAACTCCACCCTGCTTAACGACGTGACGATTCGTGGCGAATGTTCTCCAGGTTTATTTATATTATGGTGATGTCACCACACCCTGGTTACAAAATGGTATTATGAACGTCATCGGATTTTGCGTAAAAATGTACAATAGAAGGTCCAAAGAAATAACGTTTACAAACAAAGTGTTAACAGAACATGCTTTGTTGTAGAAACATGCACTTACTATATTGTAAGATACATAGTTAACAATTTAAGAGAGATAGAAAGGCTATACAAGGCTTAAATGTTCAAATAACATTGAGTATTCAGACTATTTGGTATAAATGTCTCTAAGTTGTGTACCAATAAACATTCCTTTAATAGACGACACATCATAAGCGAATTAATATATTGCTTATAATTAGAGATCTCTAAATGAATTATTATTTTCATTAAAGTGAATGATAACATAAGTTGCAAATACCGAAAATCAAATCTGTGACAGTTCATACATTTTGAACTAATTGACTGGTCTTACCGACATACCGAATATGGTACCTTTTACAAGTTACAAGATACATAACATTAGAGTTAGTACAACTAGTACTTAAGGACGATTTCTACAATAAAAATCCTTTCATAGAATTTTCTATTTTTTATATCCGTAGTAGAATTTAATGGCGAGTTCGAAAATGAAAAGGAAATATAAGGTTGTCGGGCTTCTTTTTTAGTAAAAAAGTTTCTATGGTAACCAATTTGCCAAAACTGTAAAAAATCATAAAACTTCTTTTTAACTATCTAAAATTCATGTTATGCCTTACTCACTTAATAAGACACAAAGATAGCACAAGTTTATCTCAAAATATTGAAAAATAATGTTTCTGTGTTAATTTTGAAATGTCCGAATAATATTCAATTATCTTCTTTTTGAAGAGTAAAAGTCGGCGAGTATCTCCCCAAGATGCGCTTGAATGATGCGCAGAAATTCCTACCGAAAACGTCCTTAACTTCAAACTATACTGTCGGCTATTTGGTGAACTTGAAAAGCAGTTACTTTCTACAAAGCTAGAAAAATGTATACACATTGGACTGTAACTTGTAGATAAAGTTCCTTTGTACCTATATAAGAACCAGTTCTACACACAGTGTTAAACTGTGGAGACACTTGTGTTGCAAGTCGGCTTCTCTGCCCACTTTGTCAACAAAACACGTTAAACTGAAGGTCAAGTAAGTTTGAAGAACACTTTTGATATAAATTATAAATAGTGACAATTTTACCCAAATTCTCTTTTTATTGTAACATTTTCTTCTGGAAAAGCCCGGTCTGTCGTAAATGTGCTCATTTATATTGACTGTATGTATAAATCCTACAAGTGAATGGATATAATAATTTAAACTAGACTGTACACTATTTGTTTCTATCAGTAGCGGATTTAGAGGGGGTTCACTTGTACAATATCTGAACCATACAGTCTCTTTTGGTTGTTTTAGAATTGCTAGTATAGTTTATATCAAAATCAGTGAAACGTTATATTTGAGTTTGTAATTGGATTTTAATTGCAATATAAGTATAGTAAGCTCATTAAACGTTTCCCTTATACCAGGACATCCCTAAAAAATCACGTTCCTCTAACGTTAAAAGTCTAGATCTGCACCAGTGCTGCTTAGCAAAAGTAGTGATCGAGGAATAATGGCTAAGCAAACAGTTAGCTTACTTGGAAGGGACAATAACACTGGTAGTGAGGTTTAAGCATAAGACTGGCTGCATTTTCCCCCATTCATTTCTTCCAGAGATATACCTTAAATGATTTTGAAACAACCAGTACAAAAATTTACTCTATGAAAACGTGAAACGCATTGAAGCCGGCGAAATAGCCAATTTCAGAAAGCAAACCACCTCTCAGGTAGAATGCTAAAACTAGTTTATTAAGTGTTTATTGACATAAAATTGCATTGAATTTAAATTTCAGATTTACTTTACTTTTAATTGACCTATTAAGATTTAATAATTTAGATCATATCTATCACAAAGTTTATCAAATATTGTGGGAGTGCAGACCAGGCGCGTATCTGGGCTGTTTTTGAAGTTACGCACAATTGCAAGAAAAATAAGCTTGTGTAGTAATACTTTTGAATATATACAGTTCTTTTTCTAATGAATAACATGCAAAATGTGGACATGCGAGGAACTTGACGAAAAATATGAACGACTAAAATCCTGACGTGTATAAGTTTAATGATTTTAAACATTTTCAACTTGATTGGTGTGGCAAAAAGATTTTATAACATAGAAACTACGCAAATAAAATATATTATTCCTTACCCGGGTCCGGCATCGACTTTCTAAGTGTTTTTGGTACCTTTAGATTTTCGATTTTTCGAACGGAGGTTACGCACGTGCGTAAAGTGCGTAATGGCAGAAACGCGCCTGGTGCAGACAAGTGAATTTGATATTTCATCCAGCCATAATCTACTGCTCTTTTTTGATGTTTTGTTGAAAATGTCTCAGAAAGCAACAGCTCGAATGCTGTGAATTGCAGTGTAATAAACTTGAATCCATCAAATTCTGAGCCACGTTTATACAAATGTCTGAGGTTTTCCCAGTGAAAAAAAGATAACATTAAGAATGGTGACGATCGCCTGCCTTCCTGATTATACAACTTCTTTTCTTTCAGAAAAACTCCGAAATACTCTCACGGTACTCCACGGCCCAGATTCGGGGTATGTAAAGAATAAGCCACTTACTTTTTTAAAACGCGATTGCTTTATTGTTGAATTCTTCCTTAAATACTACTAAATTCTAGGGAATATACTTTCCTTCATTCACATTCGCGCACATTCGCTGAAACACACAATATATATAGAAAGGCACACGAGCAGAAGAAACCCCGCACAAAAGAACAGGTACACGTACACAAAAAGCACGCGTACTCACCACACACTCGTTCTCCATTAATCTTAGCATATATATATTTATTGTTATAAATACAGAATGAAATCAAGCCGAAAATGTTCTAACACGCGCACACTCGGACTCGAACACACGCGCACACGGAACAGATACAAAATTATCACACATGCACCCCCACACCATATGCATACGCTCAGACACAAACACCACCCCTACAAACACGCACTAGCTCACACACGCCCTTGCACCTACACACGTACCCAACACACGCCATTGCACCTACACACGTACCCAACACACGCCCTTGCACTTACACACGTACCCAACACACGCCCTTGCACCTACACACGTACCCAACACACGCCCTTGCACCTACACACGTACCCAACACACGCCCTTGCACTTACACACGTACCCAACACACGCCCTTGCACCTACACACGTACCCAACACATGCCCTTGCACTTACACACGTACCCAACACACGCCCTTGCACATACACACGTACCCAACATACGCCCTTGCACCTACACACGTACCCAACACACGCCCTTGCACTTACACACGTACCCAACACACGCCCTTGCACCTACACACGTACCCAACATACGCCCTTGCACATACACACGTACCCAACACACGCCCTTGCACTTACACACGTTCCCAACACACGCCCTTGCAGCTACACACGTACCCAACACACGCCCTTGCACTTACACACGTACCCAACACACGCCCTTGCACTTACACACGTACCCAACACACGCCCTTGCACATACACACGTACCCAACACACGCCCTTGCACCTACACACGTACCCAACATACGCCCTTGCACCTACACACGTACCCAACACACGCCCTTGCACCTACACACGTACCCAACACACAGCCTTGCACCTACACACGTACCCAACACACGCCCTTGCACCTACACACGTACCCAACACACAGCCTTGCACCTACACACGTACCCAACACACGCCCTTGCACCTACACACGTACCCAACACACAGCCTTGCACCTACACACGTACCCAACACACGCCCTTGCACCTACACACGTACCCAACACACGCCCTTGCACATACACACGTACCCAACACACGCCCTTGCACCTACACACTTACCCAATACACGCCCTTGCACCTACACACGTACCTAACACACGCCCTTGCACCTACACACGTACCCAACACACAGCCTTGCACCTACACACGTACCCAACACACGCCCTTGCACCTACACACGTACCCAACACACGCCCTTGCACCTACACACGTACCTAACACACGCCTTTGCACCTACACACTTACCCAATACACGCCCTTGCACCTACACACGTACCTAACACACAGCCTTGCACCTACACACGTACCCAACACACGCCCTTGCACCTACACACGTACCCAACACACGCCCTTGCACATACACACGTACCCAACACACGCCCTTGCACCTACACACTTACCCAATACACGCCCTTGCACCTACACACGTACCTAACACACGCCCTTGCACCTACACACGTACCCAACACACGCCCTTGCACCTACACACGTACCCAACACACGCCCTTGCACATACACACGTACCCAACACACGCCCTTGCACCTACACACTTACCCAATACACGCCCTTGCACCTACACACGTACCTAACACACGCCCTTGCACCTACACACGTACCCAACACACGCCCTTGCACCTACACACGTACCTAACACACGCCCTTGCACCTACACACGTACCCAACATACGCCCTTACACCTACACACGTACCAAACACACGCCCTTGCACCTAGACACGTACCCAACACACGCACTAGCTCACACACGCCCTTGCACCTAGACACGAACCCAACACACGCCCTGAGGCACACACGCCACTCATACTGATGTATGCTTTGTTCCTACAATCAGAGATGAAGGAGGCGTTTAAACTGTTCGACAAGGACGGGGATGGTTCCATCACAACCGAGGAGCTGGGAACTGTCATGAGGAACCTGGGACAGTTCCCATCCATGGATGAACTCAAGATGATGCTAAAAGAAATAGATATCGACGGTAAGGTATATAGATATCCAGGGGTTGAGTTCTTCTAGAAAAATTAGAAATCTTCAACTTACAAAAAATATCTGAGGGAAAAAAGGCATTGGTGAGACATTTATGCATATTTTTAATGATATTTCTTTTTAAATAAACCTAAATTAATAACAGAAGCCAAGACACCATAATATTGTTCCATTTTCTGACCGAATAAAATTTATGCTATATTACTACCTTTCACTTATTTTGGTTAAAAGTACTCTGATTACAAAACACGCAATTATGAGTGCCATTTTTTTTCCGTCTACACGCCATTTATTTTCAGACTTTAGCACACAGTGCGTGTATTGTTCGTTGGCTAAATGGTGATTTTCTTGCCTAGATGGGTGTATTGACGTTATGTGTTACTTTCTACAAAGGAGAGCCGCTTTGAAATTTATCCGGACTGACCTTGCATCAGAATGTATGAGTAGGTCTTATTTAGGGTTAAATTTTTGAGTCAAGAATTAACTGACCCTTGTGATGTTTGGCTTGAATGTCGTATTGCTTTCATCTGATGGAACTGTAGAGATATCTGATCAACATTCTAACTTGGCAAAATAGTCAATACTAATTGCACCCTGATATAATGTTTTTAGCAACGTTCGTTCTACTGTTGACGATTATTAACAGTAGAGTACATTATAAAAAACTAAATAATTACTCGAAAAATAAACTTTAAATGCCGTATTATCATTAATTGGATCGCCGTAAGAACGGCGACCCTTTTATTTGTAATTGTTTTTGAAAATGTCTAATGGTTGACGTCGCAGCTGTAAACAGCGATCGTATTTTTAACGTTATGTTTATGCTATTTCAGCAGTAAAATGGCCACATTGTTATAGATCTATTATGTTGTTGTTTTTCTTTTGTTTCTTAAACAACTACCACTTAAACTAAAAAATAAACGTAAGAATTGTGACAAAAATTATATTTTTTTAATTTTAAATTTCCAAACAAACACTGAATTAGAACCACCGGTGCACCACATTTCATCTGGAAAACAGTTCCACATAATTGTTTTTATGTAACCACAATAATGAAGAAAGGTAAAATAGTAAGTGTGTCTACACTTAAAAGTCGCAAATTTGGGAAAGCCAGTTAAAACTTCTCGACATTTCTGTTAATGTCTCGATTAATATCAAATGTATGATGAATAGTTTATGCCATTTCAATTAAAAGACCACCTTCAATGGCAGATTGTCAAAGATAAAATAATGCTATTTTAGTTTTGAACAAAGTATTTAAACTGTGCCAGTGAGTCTATTAAAATGGGTTCCAACAACAAGCACGTGCATTATATTCACGTTCAATTTTATCTAATCTTAATGAAATTGTGCGTCTGATAATATTTCATAAAGATTGCCAAGTGGTAAGATATCGTATTGTATATTCATATTTTCCCTCTAGGTGACGGGACGTTCTGCTTTGAGGAGTTTGTCCAGGTGATGGCCAATATGGGCGGGCTGTGCGAGCAATCAGAGGAGGATGAGGAGAAGGAGCTCCGACAGGCCTTTACGGTAGTTAGCATTGCGAGAATTAGAGTATAGGTAGAAACTGCGACAGGTCCCCCATGTAGGTCACGTTGTAAGGAACAGCTGTAACAGACCTTCGCAGTCAGCTGCGACAGGCGTCTAAGCTGCAACCTTGTTAGGAGCTACGGAACACATTCGCGATAAACCAAATTGTAAGAGAGATGCAACAGACGGTGACCCTAGGTCATATGTTAAAACGAGTTGCCAGAGGCCAGTTTTCATGGTTAATGTAAGTCACATTAGGATAATAAGCGACAAGACCTCACGGAAGATCACATTGTGAGGACTTGTGACAAGGTTTTTGTGTATGTCACATTGTGTGGAGCTGTGACAAGCCTTCAGTGTATGTCACATGGTCAGAAGCTGTGCCATTATAAGGATTTGTTAGGTTTTCATTTTTTTACAATGTGTGGTCCATTAAAAGCAGGCATTGAATATGAATGAAAATGCTTAAGAACATTTTGTAAGACAGTATCTAGATAACTGTCAAAAATCCTTGATTGGTTTCTAAAAGTCACTATTAATAAAGAGACGCCTACAACTTGATGTTTCTTGGTTGGTTTTCTATATTCTTTTCAGTATATGCGAATTGCACGTGACATTCTTTGGCACTTTTTGTCGTACCATTTTTCATGATGACGCATTTGACGTAAACTGGAGTACTTTAATAAATAAACTTTTATATAAGAGAGCAAATAAGAAAAAAGCGTTATCCTACAAAAATGTTTTACCAACATAAATGCATACATGTTTAATATCTTGTCATACGTTTCTTTTGGACTGCAGCTGTTTGACAAGAGGGGATGTGGGTACATCTGTGCTTCAGACATCCGGGCCATTTTACAATGTATGGGCGAGGATCTCACTGAGGAGGAAAGTAAGTACTTTTGATCCAACCTGTAAAACATCAGTACTTTTGATCCAACCTGTAAAACATCAGTACTCTTGATCCAACCTGTAAAACATCAGTACTTTTGATCCAACCTGTAAAACATCAGTACTTTTGATCCAACCTGTAAAACATCAGTACTCTTGATCCAACCTGTAAAACATCAGTACTTTTGATCCAACCTGTAAAACATCAGTACTCTTGATCCAACCTGTAAAACATCGGTACTCTTGATCCAACCTGTAAAACATCAGTACTCTTGATCCAACCTGTAAAACATCAGTACTCTTGATCCAACCGGTAAAACATCGGTACTTTTGATCCAACCTGTAAAACATCAGTACTCTTGATCCAACCTGTAAAACATCAGTACTTTTGATCCAACCTGTAAAACATCAGTACTTTTGATCCAACCTGTAAAACATCAGTACTTTTGATCCAACTTGTAAAACATCAGTACTTTTGATCCAACCTGTAAAACATCAGTACTTTTGATCCAACCTGTAAAACATCAGTGCTTTTGATCCAACCTGTAAAACATAAGTACTTTAGATCCAACCTGTAAAACATCAGTACTTTTGATCCAACCTGTAAAACATCAGTACTTTTGATCCAACCTGTAAAACATCAGTGCTTTAGATCCAACCTGTAAAACATCAGTACTTTTGATCTTACCTGTAAAACATCAGCACTTTTGATCCAACCTGTAAAACATCAGTGCTTTTGATCCAACCTGTAAAACATCAGTACTTTTGATCTTACCTGTAAAACATCAGTACTTTTGATCTAACCTGTAAAACATCAGCACTTTTGATCTACCCTTCAAATCAACAGTACTTTTTTCCGAACCGTCAAGATATACATGAATAATGTTGAGGCAAGTACCTTGGCGACTCTTTTATACATGAATATTAACAGTACATTTTATTAAGATATAACGTTCTTAAACGAGACACACTACTCTTGCACTTGAGGCGATTTGATATTTTAAGGGTGGTATCCTACAGTTTGGATCCACATTTTTTTCTCAAATGACTTACTAAATGATTATTACCTTAGAAAGTCCTGCATAAAGTTGTTCATTGATGCTCTGGTTTGTGTGACAATCAAGTTTAAATCCGCATCCGTCATTGCAACCCGGTATTTCCTATCGTAGCCACGCTGCAGAGATAGCTATTTCAACTAAGAAAACCTCGCGACCACTTAATTTTAGGATCACATTATATTGTCATATGGATAATCCTCTCTGACGTCGATATCTGTTTTTAGCTCACCTGAGCACAACGTGCTAAGGGGAGCTTTTGTGATACCGCTTCGTCCGTCGTCCGTCGTTCGTCGTTCGTCGTCCGTCGTTCGTCGTCAACATTTACCTTGTGAACACACTAGAGGCCACAATTTTTATCCAATCTTCATGAAACTTGGTCAGAATGTTTGTCTGCATGAAATCTTGGATGAGTTCATTATTGGGTCACCTGGGGCCAAAAAGTAGGTCACGAGGTCAAATTTTAGGAAAAACTTGTGAACACACTAGAGGCCACATTTATAGCCCAATCTTTACCAAACTTGGTCAGAATGTTTGTCTGCATGAAATCTTGGATGAGTTCGTAACTGGGTCACGTGGGGTCAAAAAGTAGGTCACTAGGTCAAATCTTAGAAAAAGCTTGTGAACACACTAGAGGCCACATTTATAGCCCAATCTTCACCAAACTTGGTCAGAATGTTTGTCTGCATGAAATCTTGGATGAGTTTGTAACTGGGTCACATGGGGTCAAAAAGTAGGTCACTAGGTCAAATCTTAGAAAAAGCTTGTGAACACACTACAGGCCACATTTATAGCCCAATCTTCACCAAACTTGGTCAGAATGTTTGTCTGCATCAAATCTTGGATGAGTTCGTAACTGGGTCACGTGCGGTCAAAAAATAGGTCACTAGGTCAAATCTTAGAAAAAGCTTGTGAACACACTACAGGCCACATTTATAGCCCAATCTTCACCAAACTTGGTCAGAATGGTTGTCTGCATGAAATCTTGGATGAGTTCGTAACTATGTCACGTGCGGTCAAAAAGTAGGTCACTAGGTCAAATCTTAGAAAAAGCTTGTGAACACACTAGAGGCCACATTTATAGCCCAATCTTCACCAAACTTGGTCAGAATGTTTGTCTGCATGAAATCTCAGATGAGTTTGTAACTGGGTCACGTGGGGTCAAAAAGTAGGTCACAAGGTCAAATCTTAGAAAAAGCTTTTAAACATACTAGAGGCCCTATTTATAGCCCAATCGTCATCAAACTTGGTCATAATTTTTGTCTACATGAAATCTTGGATGAGTTCGTTATTGGGTCTCGTGTGGTCATAAAGTAGGTCACTAGGTCAAATTTTAGAAAAAGCTTGTGAAAACACTTAAGAGGCTACATTGATGGCCCAGTCTTCACCAAACTTGACCATCATGTTTGCCAGTATGAAATCTTACATATGTTTTGAAGTGAGTCATGTGGATTCAGTAGGTTACTTGGTAAAATTCTAGAAAATGTTATCAACCCAGTGGCCACACTAATGGTCCAATTTTCACCAAAGATTTCTTAAGTAAATTACTCTTAATTACTTAATGCCAGATTTGAGCCTACGTAAAGCCTGTGTCATCAGGTGAGCGATTAAGGGCCATCATGGCCCTCTTGTTATCGATAGCGACAATCACGCTTCTTATAGAGTTGAAAAGAATGACCATTTAGAACATTGTCTTCTTGATTGTTACTGTCTTACAAGAAAGTGAGTGTTCAAAATCGTCTTAGACTAAAGTGTGAGATTATGCAGAAATGATGCCAATATTCCCCAAAGCAATGGGAAGATATTGTTAAATGTACTTAACATAGGCAAACTGTCTAATTTATTTATACATTTTTCCTTGAAATCATATTCTGTAGTAACAAGGAACATCGTCTTCAATCGTAAAAATGTCTGTATGCTTTCAGTTGATGAGATGATTGCTGAGGTAGACATAGACGGGGATGGACGGATTGATTATGATGGTGAGTTGATTGTTGATATATACATAGACGGGATGGACGGATTGATTATGATGTTGAGTTGATTGTTGAGGTATACATAGACGGAATGGACGGATTGATTATATTGAGATGATTGTTGAGGTATACATAGACGGGATGGACGGATTGATTATGATGTTGAGTTGATTGTTGATGTATACATAGACGGGATGGGCGGATTGTTTATTATGATAAGTTGATTGTTTAGGTAGACACGACGGGAATGGACGTATTGATTATGATGGTGAGTTGATTGTTGATGTATACATAGACGGGAATGGACGGATTAATTATGTTGAGATGATTGTTGAAGTATACATAGACAGGAATGGACGGATTAATTATGTTGAGATGATTGTTAAGGTATTCATAGACGGGATGGACGGATTAGTTATTTTGAGTTGATTGTTCAGGTATACATAGACAGGAATGGACGGATTAATTATGTTGAGATGATTGTTGAAGTATACATAGACAGGAATGGACGGATTAATTATGTTGAGATGATTGTTAAGGTATTCATAGACGGGATGGACGGATTAGTTATTTTGAGTTGATTGTTCAGGTATACATAGACGGGAATGGACGGATTAATTATGTTGAGATGATTGTTGAGGTATACATAGACGGGAGGGACGGATTAATGATGTTGAGTGGATTGTTGAGGTATACATAGACATGAATGATAGTGAGTTGAATAAAATGCCATTTATTGGTCTTATAAGTATGCTTAAAGTTCAAAAACTCAATGTTGCTGAATTTCGTTATTGACTTCAATTTTCAGACGCATTAATCCTAACCATAATCATCATCCTGTGTCATAAAGTGTTTTAACTGGACATTCCAGGAAATTGAGAGCCACTTAAAATAATGAGCACTATCGTAAAATGAATACCTCTTAATTACGATTGCTTTCGATACTCGTTGCGAATGCAGCAAAAGTCTGCTACTCTCTCTCTCTCTCTCTCTCTCTCTCTCTCTCTCTCTCTCTCTCTCTCTCTCTCTCTCTCTCTCTCTCTCTCTCTCGCTCTCGCTCTCGCTCTCTCTTTCGCTCTTTCTCTCTCTCCCCTCTCCGTCTCCAGTCTGTCTTTTTCACTGTCTCTCTTTCTCACTTTTTGTGTCTTTCCCCCACCCACTCCGTCTATTGCACCGAGTTTCTTTCTCCTTATAAATCAACACTCTTCTTACTTTCTCACTACTCTTCCTTCACATCTTTTTCTTACTGGCTTAGTTAGTAAGGAGAATAAAGATATATGAAGTTAGAAAGGATTATGAAGATATATGAAATATAAACGTAAAAACATCTCCTCAAGTGTATTACGACGCGGGTATACACCGACAAATTTCTTCTTGGCGTTAGTTGCCAGTTGTAAGTTCACTTGACAATTGATGTTCGTTCTTGTGTTTGTTGTGGTTAACATTCCATCAATAATCTTGTAGTTATCTGGAGACGGTGTCCTCTTAAAGAATATATAGTGCTGCCTTCACAGTGTACATCATGATACCATTCACACTATCCTGACTCTAGGCCGACCAGTGCAACTGCTCTTATAGTCTAAATGAGCGTTAGAAAGAGGTATTTGTCACCATCAGTTTTGTATGTCGCAACTTGAGTTTGAACCCGGAATGTCCTGTATTTTGAGTCGACACTCTGCAAATTGTGCTTCCAGATTTTGAGCTACTAGAGTTCTTACTTCTGAATTCAAAGAATTCCCGTTCACTTGTTAACTCGTAAAGGGAAGGCTTTCACTAACACGCACCCTTTAGATCTTTTAATTAAAATGAGCGGTCTTAACGTGAATGCATTAATAATGCATAACAACCATTCGAATGTACTCGTACATCGACAGTCTTGTTAAACTGTCGTTGGTGGACGATAAGACATTATGTAAAATGAGGCATACAAAATTAATGTCAATGTAAAGTGAATGCGTTTATTACTTGCAAATTAAGACGAATGTTTCACTAACTGTTGGGCATCATTTATAAATTGTTCATTTTTGTATTATTTCCACTTTATTTCATCGTTTCAAAATGCCATGCTCCAGTTATGTTTTACAAGATCGTAAAGTAAACATCTGTATCTTAGTAAACCAAACACACACAAGACAACGACTGTCTTTAGGGAGTATTACTGACTTCATGCAACGATCTTATAACAAAAGGCAAGTTTTGGGATCGCAAAAGCATTAACAAAACGCGTGTAGTCCTTTTAATATTGAAAAAGGACAAATTCCTATGAGTATTGCAACATATATTAACATATGAACATGCACAGGACAAAGGTATTCACATTGAAAGTCAAGTGTAGAAGGTACAGCTTTGTAGAGATATTATGCAAAATAGAGCAAACTAACAATTATCGTTTTGGAATGGTCAGTCGGCAACAGGGCCAGCTGGGATACTTAAAACGCTTTACAGAGTTCTTACCTGCACACCCTGACATGTTTCCCAACTGCAGGCTGTGAAAAAGATCTATTTAAAACAAAGTTGTTCAAGTGATGTAGCATTCTTAGAGCCATCTTATGACGTCATTTAAAAGAAAGGTGGTAACGTAATAAAAAATAATGTCCACATTGTATTTGGGTGAGAGGTAGTCTTATTTCTGTCAGAACAATTTCACAAAATTCGTGATTGTAATGGATATTACATATTTAAATCAATTACAAAATGACCAGAGTAAACGTTGTAACATCATATTCATGTGTAGATGGAATTAAAATGCCAAATTCCAATGAACTTCAAACAAAAAAGACACTCTATAAAACTGATGGAATGAACTTAATGACAACATAGTTTACACTCCCTGGGATATTTTTACGATAGTCACACTGCACAGATAACATTGTTGTAATAATTAATATAAAAATATCACGAAAGTCTATGAGCATTTCAACAAAGGCAAAGAACAAGTCTATTAACATGCAAGTTAAGTGTGAAAGGTACAGCAATACTGTGTCGAGACAATATACAACAATACTGTGACGATACATTATACAACAATACTGTGTCGAGACATTATACAACAATATTGTGACGAGACATACAACAATACTGTGACATTATACAACAATACTGTGTCGAGACATTATACAACAATACTGTGACGAGACATTATGCAACAATACTGTGACAAGACATTATACAACAATACTGTGTCGAGACATTATACAACAATACTGTGTCGAGACATTATGCAACAATACTGTGACGAGACGTTATACAATAATACTGTGACAAGACATTATACAACAATACTGTGACGAGACATTATACAACAATATTGTGACGAGACATTATACAACAATACTGTGACAAGACATTATACAACAATACTGTGAAAAAGACATTATACAACAATACTGTGTCGAGACATTATACAACAATACTGTGACGAGACATTATACAACAATACTGTGTCGAGACATCATACTCATACAACTATAATGTGACGAGACATTAACAATACTGTGACGGGACATTAACAATACTGTGACGAGACATTATACAACAATACTGTGACGGGACATTAACAATACTGTGACGAGACATTATACAACAATACTGTGTCGAGACATCATACTCATACAACTATAATGTGACGAGACATTAACAATACTGTGACGGGACATTAACAATACTGTGTCGAGACATTATACAACAATTCTGTGACGGGACATTAACAATACTGTGTCGAGACATTATACAACAATTCTGTGACGGGACATTAACAATACTGTGTCGAGACATTATACAACAATTCTGTGACGGGACATTAACAATACTGTGTCGAGACATTATACAACAATTCTGTGACGGGACATTAACAATTCTGTGACGGGACATTAACAATACTGTGTCGAGACATTATACAACAATTCTGTGACGGGACATTAACAATACTGTGTCGAGACATTATACAACAATTTTGTGACGGGACATTAACAATTCTGTGACGAGACATTATACAACAATCTATTATTATAGAATAGAGCAATCCTAACAGTTACCGCCTTGGAATCGTCAGTCTGCAAAAGGTGCCTAAACCGGTTTTACAGAGGCTCAGCCTCGCACTTCCCGAGGGCGTGCAAGCAGCGAAAACAAAACTGGTTTATTTGGAAACTGAATTCACGATGCTTTTATTGTTTGTTAAATTTTAGACACACTTAAAGCCCATTTATCCATGGGTGTGTATAAAAGCGATGAACAAAAACATATAAAAAGAACATTTGAACAACTGAATACAGGACTTTACTAAGTCCATTAAAGTTTATTTCGTTTTGATGTTCAGTCTTTAGTTAGCCTGCTTAGCAGGAATTAATAAGGTTTAGACAAATAGTTTAGCTTCAGACCAACCAGCACATGCTAGGAGCTGACTTCTCAGGATCTACACTATTGCATTCTGACTGAATCTTTGGTAATATGACATATTACCTTTGCATAAAGTTGTAAACACAAGAACACGAGATAACAATAAGTTATTAACAACCACAGCTAGTTAAGAGTTAAACGAGCATTAACGCTCTTCAGAATTTTATACAAGCGTTAACACGCTTTCATTTTAACATTTCAAAATCTTTCTTGAAAAGAAAAGTATTAACGCAAAGCTGTTTGTATAATGAAGTAAGTTGGCTTAACTTAATTTGTAGACTAGAGAGTCTACATACGCCAGGATTCCATATAGATGTTGTACCCAAGTATCGACTTTAACAACAATGGGTAACATGTCTAATACCAGTCGTGATATCTTAAACATCTTGTTCAATGAGAGTTCAAAGTGGGAAGTGTAAGAACCCATTAATTTTTATTACATTCTGATAGATTTAATGAGGACATAAAGCATGGGGAGGCCTTTGTTAGTGTACAGGGCTAGTACCAGCACGGTGTACAGGGCTAGTACCAGCACGGTGTGCAGGGCTAGTACCAGCACGGTGTACAGGGCTAGTACCAGCACGGTGTGCAGGGCTAGTACCAGCACGGTGTACAGGGCTAGTACCAGCACGGTGTGCAGGGCTAGTACCAGCACGGTGTACTGGGCTAGTACCAGCACGGTGTACAGGGCTAGTACCAGCACAGTGAAAACGTGAATTAAGAACGTTAATAAAGAGTTTGAATAGACTATGTGGGATTTTAAGAAAACTTCCTTTGGGAATAATATTTACTGAGTATTATATCTATATGAGAGGGAGAGAGACAAACAGAGAGAGAGAAAGGGAGACAGCGAGAGACAGACAGACAGAGACAGACACACAGTGAGACAGACACACAGAGAGACAGAAGGAGAGAGACAAACAGACAGACAGAGAGACAGACACAGAGAGAGACAGACACAGAGAGAGACATACAGACAGAGAGAGAGACAGACAGACAGAGAGACAGACAAACACACAGAGACAGACAGAGACAGACAGACAGAGACGCAGACAGACAGACAGAGAGGATGTATTGCTAAGCACTGAGATATCAGGAGTTATCAGTAAAATGAAATCATGACAACACCACATTATAGGAACTACTAACAGACTACTCGAGTGTTCACAAGTCCCATTGTCCATCAAAGTAGCCTTATCTGTAACTTAGACAGTTTTACAAGATAACACTTTGACCGGAGTTTGTTTCCGCAAGTTAACATTGCACAGTCATAAGTTTACTAAACTTTTAATCGAGAATAAAAATGGCGTCTATGTTATTTGAAGATAAATAACCTCCACATTGCAAAATCGTATCATAATTAAAGATAACTTACACATGCGTTATCTATTTAAAAATGAAGACTTAAACTGACTAATTGCCAACTTTTTAGAGTGAATAGATTGTATTTGAACTCTAAGAGTCATGAGTGTTCAGCAAGACCGAACTTTAACTAGTGGCCTTGTAGCAAATGCAATCGATTGTGTTTTCATGCTTTGTTTATGTTTCCAAGTAGGAAGGAACAAAAATTACTCCTTGTCGGCATTGCCATCGGTGTCTGCAGTTAAAGATATGCTCAAGTTTGGAATGAATGGAATATTGCTTCCCGTGCCTGTCTAGTGAGCATATCACTTGGAAAGTTCCAGTTTTCTGCGAGAAACATGGCACTGGTTCTACTGTGAAAATGTCGGGTTAATGTTTTGGTCCAAGCTGTTTAATACTGTTTATGATCGTTGACATCAATTCTTTGACGGGATATTTTTATTTACACTGTTTGTTTGATAGAAAAACCTTCAGGAAGTGCGAGGTTGGAGCGCTCCACAAACCAGGTTTAAGCACCCCAGTTGGCCCTTTTGCCGACTGACCGTTCCAAGGCGGTAACTGATGGTTTTTCTTTTTGTGTGTTATGTCTCGTCTCTGTGTTTTTTGTCACGTTTACATTTACCTTGTTTGCCTTGGTCTGCAGGAAGATAAAATTTAAATATCTGTGAAAATTTTGATAGGACCTTTTCTTATTTACCTATTAATTTTTAGCTATAACTTAAATAAATGGCACTATGTAAAACGTAAAACACTCCCTTTATATATGATTAGAAGGGTTTCTTGCAAAAACACACCTCTTACAGTTAATCATTATTACATGCATGTATTCAATTTTTCCTTGAAAAATATAGGTCCTGCATTATGCCGATTTATACAAATTTATTGCTGTATAATACAAACTCTTATTCTTAATTATATGAAAACTATTGCAGAACTTATACATTTGTTCTTAGGTCTTAATTGTGCACAAGGTATAACATGCCTTTTTTACGTGGTGTTTTAAAATCCTGAGAACAAGTTGTAAATGGACTGACTTATAAGGTTTTATCAATTAGAATTCGATTGCAATAAAGAACAGATTGGATTAAATAATTGAAACAAGTACCCAAAGCTTGATTGAGTTCAACAATCGTTTCACCGCCTCTTTCATCCGCCTGGATGTTCAAAACGGGATCCGTCAAAAATGTGTTCATCGTCAGGGAGCCGTTCCTACAAAAATGTACGTGGAACCTTATATGTGGTCTCTTTTAGGATAACGCATTTTGCAATCGATATGTTTACAGTCAAGAACCTGCATTGGTCTTTAAATTCACGATCGTATGACAGGTTGCTCAGACTACCTGAACACGGTGACTTCTAGCCACAGCCATTGGACAGTCACTGAAGAAGTATTGGTTTCTTTTTATCTCTCCAAGTACTTATCAAGTTGTATAAAACTGTGTTTAAAAGCTATACAGATGCATATAAAACAAGTTATACGTGTTCATGTCTTATAAGTGAAAAACAAAACATTTGTTTATTATTTAAAGATCTTGACAACCTCAGAATTGTTAAGTAAAGTACCATAGATTTTGAGTGAATCTTATCTGACATAAAAACAAGAAAGTACTATTGCGAAGCATCACATGTCGCCGTCAGCAGTGGTAGATTTGGCTTAATAAGAAACCATCGAAAGAACATCAATCCTTTTTGTTGTTAAAACGACTTAAAATGCAGTCAAACATTGATGAGCAGTCAGACGTGTGTAAGTGATAAACAAAACTGAATTATTTTATTGTCAAGAAACTTGGTTTTACTTCCTAAGCGTACTAAATACGTGGTTGTAATAGCCTTATTTATCAAACTATGTGTGATGTATCAACCGCCATTAATGAGAAGTCGAGTATTATTTGAGCGGGAAAACATATTAGTTCTCCTTATTCCTTGGCTACAGTATGTCTAAATATTAAACTATTACTATTTCCAAAAACTAGTATCAGTCCAGCCTGCTGAACAGAACAGAATTTTATTTGACGCTGTACTAAATGCAGTTTAAACAAATTGTACATATACAACAGATACATTTACAGATTCAAGTGATAGGTGAGGATGTTAAGACTATAACTACGTTTTCTTTTCGCGTTTTTAGATACTTGATGTCTGAATAAATACATGTGATGTATGTTTCAAGTGTTAATTGTATCTGTGTATTCGGCTGTTTGTGAATGTTTGATTGTAGACTACAGAACCGGAGTCTGATTCCCTTTGGCTAGTTCTACTTAAAAGCATAAAGAGGAACAATGTTCGAGTCTATACATTAACAGATATATATATTTGTATGTCCTCAGAGTTTATCGCCTGTGTGTGTTCCGAAGGTGACAAGGTAATGACAAAGATCGAGCAAGCTGACCCCGTCAGTCCGCGGACCGAGGAGACCATCAATGCGCCGAAAGAGAAGCCACGGGGTCCCGCCGATGCACATAGGAATGCTGATCCCGCTACGTCTCCCGCACAGGACGGTAACGAGTAGTGCAATATCCCTCGTCTCCCGCACAGGACGGTACCGAGTAGTGCAATATCCCTCATCTCCCGCACAGGGCGGACATTTTTATGTTCATAGTCCAAAAAAAAATTATAATATTATTTTCTGATTATTTAAATAACCAGAATCAATGAATCTTTGGCTAAAATATTGATGCCTTTGTCATATTTTTTTCTTGTACTAATTGAATGTTTTTTTTATAAACGTTTGTTTAAAAAAAACCTGGATCAATACAGGCTAATAAAACAACATTAAAGAGACATTATATCTTTATTTCCACCACTATGTGTAGAGCATTCATATATGTGACATACAAAGTACATCATTCCGTTAAACAATATTACAATAATACAAAAATAACTTATCTATACCTGACGTCCTTCCTAATTCCTTGAAACAGCTTGACAATGGACATAAAATGAGAAGGCATTGTATTGTGTTAATCAAATTTGTAACTTATGGTTAATTGTCAATGCTCAAAGATTCGCAGATATTTTTTGTCTCATCATTTCAACACAGAAGATGGGCTGCATAATAAGATAGATAATCCATACTTATATTTGATGACGCTCGTATAGAGTTAAATCCCTTATGACGTTACGATAAAGTGACGAGACAGATTTCTAATGTGTCTTGTCATAAATGACGTAGTGTTGTTGTTGTTGTTTTTATATCATTCAGATGTGTTTTAAACAACTCACCGCTTGATTAGAAAGAAAATGTCATTCTCCTACTAGGGTTATCATTCGTTACATTACCAAACACAACAGGCTCACGGTTATTGAAGTCAAGATTCTGGACCCGAACTTATATTTAAAACAAATTAGTTGATTCAAAAATGAAATACATTTATAGATGACATTAAATCAACACTATTGTTATAATTAGTCTTCTACACCTTATATTGCACAATTGCGACCGTAACACTGTTTTAACGCGCAAGTGACGATGAACCTGACGTCATATTAATTTACATGGCTTAAACTCTTCTGAGCCTGTGACAGGACAATGTGTAAAAGACGTCCGGGCATGGTTTTTAGAGACACTATAGCAGAGAAAAAGAAAATGCAGACCATGTCGGGCTCTTTGTAATAAAGTAGCACTCTCGGAAATCCCTCGGTCTCTCGCGTGCTTGGTGTGTATCCATATAGTATCAGTCACTGCCTGTTATGAACTTCTGTTTTATGCACGACGACCAGTCACCTCACAACTAGGGCTCGCCTCTGTAAAGCGCTTCCAGAATTGGCAGCGCAATGAATGTGCTCCGCTCGGATTTCTTTAGGAGATTGGATTATCATCATCAAAATTAGTGCAAATTATAACATACAAAGGTTGTCTGAAGTTGTTAATGTTGTTTCAAATGAGTCAACGACACAAATTATTTTAAATGCATTTATAAATTTACCACTGCGCTGTCATTTGAGATTTTTACCTGTTGTCGGTAGAATCGTGATATGTTCCAACCAGGAAAGCGTTAAATCTCGTGATCTACATTTGTGTGTAAATTTTTCCAAATGATGACGCGTTGTGTACCTGCCATTTCCAAATACCAACTCATTATATGCAAGTTATTGCCATTTGTCCTTAAGGAAACGTGTAATCCAGTTTCATACATCAGCGGTTTGTTTATTATTTACCAACGGCCACATCCTCATTCGGAACATCTTTGCTAATTTACTTTCAGAAAAAGACCTCGGAGTTTATATAAGATAATTGTTGCCCCGGCAGCCAAACTCAAAGGATCTTGATAAACAATCTGATTACCTAACACTTTTCATAAATTGTCCATATATAAAAATATGCTGAATTGAAACAATGAAAGAAGTAAGAATAACAGAAAGAGAAAGCGACATATATAATTTTTTTTACAGAGATCTATGTACAGCGACCACAAAGTATATGAAACCCTGCAACAAATATTTAAAATGCACGTCTATTTTTTATTTTTTTAACATACGGTAAACACGATTAAGGTAGAGCAACTGTAATGCTGCAACCCTAATTGAAGAGTACCAAAATTGGGTTTAAAAATCTTCAAAAATGTGGGTTGAGGGTTCAAAGCCCGACATGGACACGCATTGTCTTTTTTCCTAATTTTTTAACTTTGATTTATTTTTGCACTACGCTATAATATTAGGAAGAAAACGTGTCTGTGGGTTTTTTGTGTGAATGAATTTTGATTGTATGCTTTATGCTAATTTTGGTTACGAATAACTCAACTTGTACATATAAAGGTGGTATCCGACAGTTTTGGTCCAAAATGTTATTTATCAAATAAATAAATAAGTTATTAGCACCTAAAAAGGTCTTGCAAAATGCTGTTCATTGATGCCAAAAATCTATGCGAACAGTCAAGGATAAGTCCCCAATCGACATTGCAAACAGATGTTTCCTATCCGAGGCATGCTGCAGGGATAGCTATTTTTAAACTTAGAAAACCACGTGACCACTTCCTTTTATATAGTCATCCGGGTTACCCGCTCTGACGCCGATATCTATTTTTAGCATAGACCCACTCTCGCGCTTTTTATAGAGGTGGAAAGACTGGACATTTAGAATATATTTTCGCGATTAGTACAGTCTAACAATAAAGTTAGTGTTTAAAATCGTCTTTATAACGAATTAAGTATGGCTTTATGCAATAAGTATGTACAAATTCCCCAAACCGGGGGTTAGATTTTGGTGCGTTTATTTAATATAGGCAAACTGTCGGATACCACCTTTTAAGTCTAAAAAATGAAAATTATGCGGTAAAATAAATTTCTATTTTGCAGCATCGGTCAAAATACTTCAAGAACATTTTGGGCAACTCTGAGAAATAGACCGTCTGCTGTCGAAAGCATGGTGATTTTTCAATAAAACAGAAAAATAGGAAAATCAGTTTTAATCATGTAGTGTTTGTAAACCATTGTTTTCTGTTGAACTTCCTTTACCCTTACGCAGGTAATATGATACACACTAAGACACATATAAGTGTGTGTAGGTTTTTGATATAATGACATAAATGTTATTTTTCGAACCTTTCAGTACTGATTAATGTTGCTCTGAGGTAAGCCGAAAATTACTTTAGAGACAAACGAATTTATTTAAAGCATTGTTCAGAATAAGCAATTTCAATAATTTGATTATGTTATTACAAGTTGACAACCTTTCTTTCTGCAAATACACAAGAGCTACTTGGCGATGTAGGAAGACCGAAGCACGTAACGAGAACCTCGGAGTAGTCGTACTATTACCTCCGATGCACTTTCCGAACGTGTACGGAAAGTACCGAAGATGATGCGAATGACCGAATGGACACTACGGAACACTTTGAATGGGAGTGGTTCGGGTTCAAACAATACAATCTAAACTTTTTTTGCCACGCCGCCATTTGTATCTTTATGCATGTTTCATTTTTAAGGTTTCTGTATTTACCTTTTTTGCTCATTCCATTCAATTTCTATCAAATATTACTGACAAATCCAGTTAACACTCGGCTATAACAATGTTCTACTGATATTTTAAGCTGCATTACAAAGAAAATCAATTTAAGCATGAATTGCCTGTATTTTGTTACGTTTTTGCTATGTTAATAACAGCTTCCCTTCTACATGTACCTTAGCTACATCGGCTCGAGTTCATGCATAATTAAAACAATATAGCATCAAAAAAACAGTTAAATTTTGACCATTTTTGTGTGTGGAAAGCCTTAACTGACACACATGAAATGTGAATGAGTGTAAATTCAGTGTTGCCAAAAACAAGCTACGTAATTGCCGTTGGTCTTACCTACAATATATAAACAAATGCACAAACTTAAATTGTCATTTTAAACCGCACTTTTACCGTTCGTCCAATCATTTGTTGCTTTATTGTGGTTTTCTACTGTTGACGAAAGAAAATGCTTCTTTACCGAAATCAATCAAGCTTTTATAACCATAACCACAACAAACATTTCGATTTGTTATTTTAGGCATCAAGTATTTACGGTCATATCTTTATTTTTCACATCGAAACCCTTGTACTTTGCAACAACTAGCTTATTTGTGAGAAATGTTTTTTTCACTTGTCAGTATGACCATGGTCATGCAATAGGTACGAAAGCTTTATATGAAATCACGTCGCGGCTAAAACCTATTATAATAAAGGGTTTAAGCAAAAGAAAATGCCATTTATTTTCAATTTCGTTTATTTTTCAGTTATTTTACTATTAAAAGATTGTTATTGGCCGGTAGTCTTGGAAATCCAATCTTGTCCGTAATTGGCTAGGATTTGACCACATACAATAACCACTAAATCTTTAGAATGAAAGAATGTTTTCAGCCTTAGGATTGGGCGTTTCGATTAAAGCGCTTATTTTGGAGAAGTGTTTGACAGCGGAACGCTCAGATTGATAATTTAGAGGCTTTAAGTTCAAGATGGTATCCAACTGTTTGGACGAACATTTTTTTCTTGATTAACCAAATATGCCAATGTTTTTTGAAAAGGTCCTGCAAAATTGATGTCAAAGATCTGTGCGAACAGTCAACCATAAATCACCACTCGTCATTCCAAACAGGTATTTCCTATCCGAGCCACCCTACAGAGATAACGAAACTTAGCAAACCACGTGACCACTTACTTTGGAGATCACGTTATATATTAATCCGAGTAATCCGTTCTGACATCGATGTCTATTTTTAGCAGAGACCACTATCAAGCTTTTAATACTCATGGAAAGAATACACATTAATAGTGA
Organism: Sinonovacula constricta; assembly: GCA_007844125.1. Classification (NCBI taxonomy): domain Eukaryota; kingdom Metazoa; phylum Mollusca; class Bivalvia; order Cardiida; family Solecurtidae; genus Sinonovacula; species Sinonovacula constricta. Next base: position 52,819,735 of record CM017565.1, read on the forward strand.
TTTTCGCGATAAGTTCTGTCTAACAATTCAGTGAGTGTGCAAAATCGTATTTCATAGAAATTAAGTATGCCCAAATTCCCCAAAGCAGTAGTTCGATATTGTAACGTACATTAGATATCGGCAAACTGTCGGATACCACCTTTAACAACGGGGAAATTTCAGCGAAAAACAGTAAAAAAGGAGAAAAAAGTTTTCACTATTTCTTGGGAAGCATTTAGTAACACTAAAAGTAGATTTTTCGAAAAGAAAACAAGCTTGTTAGAACCAAGACATCAAAGGACAATTTCTGACACCTGCTGACACTGTTAAACTGTATGGATCATGCAGCTTCCACATCCCTCATTTACAGGACATTTTGACATAATCTTTAAACATCTGAAGCAATTTGCTGTTGCTTGATTACCGACCAAAGCGGTTCAGACAGCCTGGTTTTAGAAACGTTGTGCTTAGTGTTATTTAATATGTTAACTGAAGTGTATGTATGCCTCTGTTTTATGCATTTAAACACAACATAACTGTCCGTTATTTTTCTCAATTTTTAAAACTATACCAAACGCCGACCCGCCCAGCCCTTGAAAAATGATATTCCCCTGTGCCTTTATTACAAACAATACGGTAATTTTACCAAGAGCTTGTGTCAGCATTTGAAAATGACGATAGACAGCTAAATGAGGCTAAAATATAATTGTGCAAAAGGTGTAACACGTCTTAATTAAATGTCGCTTTGGATTAAATTGATTTTCAATCAGTGTCGAACTACTTCTGTTAAGAGCAGGCATTCTTGGATCTCTATGTCTCTGTCTTTGTCTCTGTTTGTCTATTCTTCTTTCTGCCTGCCGGCCTGCATGCCTGCCTGCCTGTATTTAAATATTTGTTGATAAACTATTGTGTTTAAACAAGCAATTCAAGAATTTTAAAAATAAGGAATGCAAGATAGAAGTGTTTGTTAATTTTTGTTTGTTGATAATTACTATAAAACCTTCTTTTTTTTAAAAAAGAAAAAATACCAGTAAAAACAACATTTACTTAATGATCAAAATCCAATCTTTAGTGATATTTAACCACTATTTACCATATAGTTTTCATTAACGAAGGGAAATTGTCTAGCCGTTCTTGCATTCAGCAGATGTGCTCGGATGAGCGTTGGACTCTGAGTTAGGAATATATCTGAAATGAAAATTGATATTTCTGGACCACAATATCTTCGAAAAACAATCTGTATATTACTATTAAAAATAAGACATGTAGGAAATAACAGACTATAACGACTGATCCCTAATTCGGCCCGACTTACATCCAAAAGCACCAGTTAGAATCCGTCAAAATCACATGTGTTAACTGTACGAAATAATTCATATCTTATAACTGCCTGCCTTCTTACCGTCGACACATGTCCGCTTTCACCATCATTGAATCAGAAACACGTTTCATCTTACAGGACGCAATGCGAATTAAGTCGGTTGCCATGGTAATCAGTAATGACGCGGTTGACGATGGTTATATGTGTTTGATCATCTCTGATTTTGCCGTCATAATAGGATTAGCAAATCGCATATCAGGCTCATGTTTGTCCATGTTTTGATCTGGTCATCTAGGCTTCCCACATAACACACACAACATAGACATGTTGGTCCATATATTGATCTGGTCATCCAGGCTCCCTACATAACACACACAACATAGACATGTTGGTCCATATATTGATCTGGTCATCCAGGCTCCCTACATAACACACACAACATAGACATGTTGGTCCATATATTGATCTGGTCATCCAGGCTCCCCACATAACACACACACAACATAGACATGTTGATCAATATATTGATCTGGTCATCTAGGCTCCCCACATAACACACACAACACAGACATGTTGGTCCATATATTGATCTGGTCATCCAAGCTCCCCACATAACACACACACAACATAGACATGTTGGTCAATATATTGATCTGGTCATCTAGGCTCCCCACATAACACACACAACACAGACATGTTGGTCCATATATTGATCTGGTCATCCAGGGTCCCTACATAACACACACGACATAGACATGTTGGTCCATATATTGATCTGGTCATACAGGCTCCCCACATAACACACACAACATAGACATGTTGGTCCATATATTGATCTGATCATCCAGGCTCCCCACATAACACACACAACATAGACATGTTGGTCCATATATTGATCTGGTCATCTAGGCTCCCCACATAACACACACAACATAGACATGTTGGTCAATATATTGATCTGGTCATCCAGGCTCCCCACATAACACACACAACATAGACATGTTGGTCCATATATTGATCTGATCATCCAGGCTCCCCACATAACACACACAACATAGACATGTTGGTCCATATATTGATCTGGTCATCCAGGCTCCCCACATAACACACACAACATAGACATGTTGGTCAATATATTGATCTGGTCATCCAGGCTCCCCACATAACACACACAACATAGACATGTTGGTCTATATATTGATCTGGTCATCCAGGCTCCCCACATAACACACACAACATAGACATGTTGGTCCATATATTGATCTGATCATCTAGGCTCCCCACATAACACAAACAACATAGACATGTTGGTCCATATATTGATCTGGTCATCCAGGCTCCCCACATAATACACACAACATAGACATGTTGGTCCATATATTGATCTGGTCATCCAGGCTCCCCACATAACACACACAACATAGACATGTTGGTCCATATATTGATCTGGTCATCTAGGCTCCCCACATAATACACACAACATAGACATGTTGGTCCATATATTGATCTGGTCATCCAGGCTCCCCACATAACACACACAACATAGACATGTTGGTCCATATATTGATCTGGTCATCCAGGCTCCCCACATAACACACACAACATAGACATGTTGGTCCATATATTGATCTGGTCATCCAGGCTCCCTACATAACACACACAACATAGACATGTTGGTCCATATATTGATCTGGTCATCCAGGCTCCCTACATAACACACACAACATAGACATGTTGGTCCATATATTGATCTGGTCATCCAGGCTCCCCACATAACACACACAACATAGACATGTTGGTCCATATATTGATCTGGTCATCCAGGCTCCCCACATAACACACACAACATAGACATGTTGGTCCATATATTGATCTGGTCATCCAGGCTCCCCACATAACACACACAACATAGACATGTTGGTCCATATATTGATCTGGTCATCCAGGCTCCCCACATAACACACACAACATAGACATGTTGGTCCATATATTGATCTGGTCATCCAGGCTCCCCACATAACACACACAACATAGACATGTTGGTCCATATATTGATCTGGTCATCTAGGCTCCCCACATAACACACACAACATAGACATGTTGGTCCATATATTGATCTGGTCATCTAGGCTCCCCACATAACACACACAACATAAACATGTTGGGTCATATATTGATCTGGTCATCCAGGCTCCCCACATAACACACACACAACATAGACATGTTGGTCCATATATTAATCTGGTCATCCAGGCTCCCCACATAACACACACAACATAGACATGTTGGTCCATATATTGATCTGGTCATCTAGGCTCCCCACATAACACACACAACATAGACATGTTGGTCCATATATTGATCTGGTCATCCAGGCTCCCCACATAACACACACAACATAGACATGTTGGTCCATATATTGATCTGGTCATCCAGGCTCCCCACATAACACACACAACATAGATATGTTGGTCCATATATTGATCTGGTCATCCAGGCTCCCCACATAACACACACAACATAGACATGTTGGTCCATATATTGATCTGGTCATCTAGGCTCCCCACATAACACACACAACATAGACATGTTGGTCCATATATTGATCTGGTCATCCAGGCTCCCCACATAACACACACAACATAGACATGTTGGTCCATATATTGATCTGGTCATCTAGGCTCCACACATAACACACACAACATAGACATGTTGGTCCATATATTGATCTGGTCATCTAGGCTCCCCACATAATACACACAACATAGACATGTTGGTCCATATATTGATCTGGTCATCTAGGCTCCCCACATAATACACACAACATAGACATGTTGGTCCATATATTGATCTGGTCATCTAGGCTCCCCACATAATACACACAACATAGACATGTTGGTCCATATATTGATCTGGTCATCTAGGCTCCCTACATAACACACACAACATAGACATGTTGGTCCATATATTGATCTGGTCATCCAGGCTCCCTACATAACACACACAACATAGACATGTTGGTCCATATATTGATCTGGTCATCCAGGCTCCCCACATAACACACACAACATAGACATGTTGGTCCATATATTGATCTGGTCATCCAGGCTCCCCACATAACACACACAACATAGACATGTTGGTCCATATATTGATCTGGTCATACAGGCTCCCCACATAACACACACAACATAGACATGTTGGTCCATATATTGATCTGGTCATCCAGGCTCCCCACATAACACACACAACATAGACATGTTGGTCCATATATTGATCTGGTCATCCAGGCTCCCCACATAACACACACAACATAGACATGTTGGTCCATATATTGATCTGGTCATACAGGCTCCCTACATAACACACACAACATAGACATGTTGGTCCATATATTGATCTGGTCATACAGGCTCCCTACATAACACACACAACATAGACATGTTGGTCCATATATTGATCTGGTCATACAGGCTCCCTACATAACACACACAACATAGACATGTTGGTCCATATATTGATCTGGTCATCCAGGCTCCCTGCATAAGACACACAACATAGACATGTTGGTCCATATATTGATCTGGTCATACAGGCTCCCTACATAACACACACAACATAGACATGTTGGTCCATATATTGATCTGGTCATCTAGGCTCCCTACATAACACACACAACATAGACATGTTGGTCCATATATTGATCTGGTCATCCAGGCTCCCCACATAACACACACAACATAGACATGTTGGTCCATATATTGATCTGGTCATACAGGCTCCCCACATAACACACACAACATAGACATGTTGGTCCATATATTGATCTGGTCATACAGGCTCCCCACATAACACACACAACATAGACATGTTGGTCCATATATTGATCTGGTCATACAGGCTCCCTACATAACACACACAACATAGACATGTTGGTCCATATATTGATCTGGTCATACAGGCTCCCTACATAACACACACAACATAGACATGTTGGTCCATATATTGATCTGGTCATACAGGCTCCCTACATAACACACACAACATAGACATGTTGGTTCATATATTGATCTGGTCATCCAGGCTCCCCACATAACACACACAACATAGACATGTTGGTCCTTATATTGATCTGGTCATCTAGGCTCCCCACATAACACACACAACATAGACATGTTGGTCCATATATTGATCTGGTCATCCAGGCTCCCCACATAACACACACAACATAGACATGTTGGTCCTTATATTGATCTGGTCATCCAGGCTCCCCACATAACACACACAACATAGACATGTTGGTCCATATATTGATCTGGTCATCTAGGCTCCCCACATAACACACACAACATAGACATGTTGGTCCATATATTGATCTGGTCATCCAGGCTCCCCACATAACACACACAACATAGACATGTTGGTCCATATATTGATCTGGTCATACAGGTTCCCCACATAACACACACAACATAGACATGTTGGTCCATATATTGATCTGGTCATCAAGGCTCCCCACATAACACACACAACATAGACATGTTGGTCCATATATTGATCTGGTCATCCAGGCTCCCCACATAACACACACAACATAGACATGTTGGTCCTTATATTGATCTGGTCATCCAGGCTCTCCACATAATACACACAACATAGACATGTTTGTCCATATATTGATCTGGTCATCCAGGCTCCCCACATAACACACACAACATAGACATGTTGGTTCATATATTGATCTGGTCATCCAGGCTTCCCACATAACACACACAACATAGACATGTTGGTCCTTATATTGATCTGGTCATCCAGGCTCCCCACATAACACACACAACATAGACATGTTGGTTCATATATTGATCTGGTCATCCAGGCTCCCAACATAACACACACAACATAGACATGTTGGTCCTTATATTGATCTGGTCATCTAGGTTCCCCACATAACACACACAACATAGACATGTTGGTCCATGATTTGATCTGGTCATCCAGGCTCCCCACATAACACACACAACATAGACATGTTGGTCCTTATATTGATCTGGTCATCCAGGCTCCCCACATAACACACACAGCATAGACATGTTTGTCCATGTTTTGATCTGGTCATCCAGGCTCCCCACATAGCACACACAACATAAACATGTTGGTCCATATATTGATCTGGTCATCCAGGCTCCCCACATAACACACACAACATAGACATGTTGGTCCATATATTGATCTGGTCATCTAGGCTCCCACATAATACACACAACATAGACATGTTGGTCCTTATATTGATCTTGTCATCTAGGCTCCCCACATAATACACACAACATAGACATGTTGGTCCATATATTGATCTGGTCATCTAGGCTCCCCACATAACACACACAACATAGACATGTTTGTCCATATATTGATCTGGTCATCCAGGCTCCCCACATAACACACACAACATAGACATGTTGGTCCATATATTGATCTGGTCATCTAGGCTCCCCACATAACACACACAACATAGACATGTTTGTCCATATATTGATCTGGTCATCCAGGCTCCCCACATAACACACACAACATAGACATGTTGGTCCATATATTGATCTGGTCATCTAGGCTCCCCACATAACACACACAACATAGACATGTTGGTCCATATATTGATCTGGTCACCTAGGCTCCCCACATAACACACACAACATAGACATGTTGGTTCTTATATTGATCTGGTCATCCAGGCTCCCCACATAATACACACAACATAGACATGTTGGTCCATATATTGATCTGGTCATCCAGGCTCCCCACATAACACACACAGCATAGACATGTTGGTCCATATATTGATCTGGTCATCTAGGCTCCCCACATAACACACACAACATAGACATGTTGGTCCTTATATTGATCTGGTCATCCAGGCTCCCCACATAATACACACAACATAGACATGTTGGTCCTTATATTGATCTTGTCATCTAGGCTCCCCACATAATACACACAACATAGACATGTTGGTCCATATATTGATCTGGCCATCTAGGCTCCCCACATAACACACACAACCTAGATATGTTGGTCCATATATTGATCTGGCAATCTAGGCTCCCCACATAACACACACAACATAGACATGTTGGTCCATATATTGATCTGGTCATCTAGGCTCCCCACATAACACACACAACATAGACATGTTGGTCCATATATTGATCTGGTCATCTCGGCTCCCCACATAACACACACAACATAGACATGTTGGTCCTTATATTGATCAGGTCATCTAGGTTCCCCACATAACACACACAACATAGACATGTTGGTCCATATATTGATCTGGTCATCTAGGCTCCCCACATAACACACACAACATAGACATGTTGGTCCATATATTGATCTGGTCATCTCGGCTCCCCACATAATACACACAACATAGACATGTTGGTCCATATATTGATCTGGTCATCCAGGCTCCCCACATAACACACACAACATAGACATGTTGGTCCATATATTGATCTGGTCATCCAGGCTCTCCACATAATACACACAACATAGACATGTTGGTCCATATATTGATCTGGTCATCCAGGCTCCCCACATAACACACACAACATAGACATGTTGGTCCATATATTGATCTGGTCAACTAGGCTCCCCACATAACACACACAACATAGACATGTTGGTCGTTATATTGATCTGGTCATCTAGGCTCCCCACATAAAACACACAACATAGACATGTTGGTCCATATATTGATCTGGTCCTCTAGGCTCCCCACTTAACACACACAACATAGACATGTTGGTCCTTATATTGATCTGGTCATCTAGGCTCCCCACATAATACACACAACATAGACATGTTGGTCCATATATTGATCTGGTCATCCAGGCTCCCCACATAACACACACAACATAGACATGTTGGTCCATATATTGATCTGGTCATCCAGGCTCCCCACATAACACACACAACATAGACATGTTGGTCCATATATTGATCTGGTCAACTAGGCTCCCCACATAACACACACAACATAGACATGTTGGTCGTTATATTGATCTGGTCATCCAGGCTCCCCACATAACACACACAACATAGACATGTTGGTCCATATATTGATCTGGTCAACTAGGCTCCCCACATAACACACACACAACATAGACATGTTGGTCCATATATTGATCTGGTCATCCAGGCTCCCCACATAATACACACAACATAGACATGTTGGTCCATATATTGATCTGGTCATCCAGGCTCCCTACATAACACACACAACATAGACATGTTGGTCCATATATTGATCTGGTCATCCAGGTTCCCCACATAACACACACAACATAGACATGTTGGTCCATATATTGATCTGGTCATCCAGGCTCCCCACATAACACACACAACATAGACATGTTGGTCCATATATTGATCTGGTCATCCAGGCTCCCCACATAACACACACAACATAGACATGTTGGTCCATATATTGATCTGGTCATCTAGGCTCCCCACATAACACACACAACATAGACATGTTGGTCCATATATTGATCTGGTCATCCAGGTTCCCCACATAACACACACAACATAGACATGTTGGTCCATATATTGATCTGGTCATCTAGGCTCCCCACATAACACACACAACATAGACATGTTGGTCCATATATTGATCTGGTCATCCAGGCTCCCCACATAACACACACAACATAGACATGTTGGTCCATATATTGATCTGGTCATCCAGGCTCCCCACATAACACACACAACATAAACATGTTGGTCCATATATTGAACTGGTCATCCAGGCTCCCCACATAACACACACAACATAGACATGTTGGTCCATGTTATGTTCTGATCATCCGGGCTCCCCACATAACACACACAACATAGACATGTTTGTCCATACATTAATCTGGTCAACTAGGCTCCCCACATAACACACACAACATAGACATGTTGGTCCATATATTGATCTGGTCATCTAGGCTCCCCACATAATACACACATCTTAGATATGTTGGTCCATATATTGATCTGGTCATCTAGGCTCCCCACATAACACACACAACATAGACATGTTTGTCCATGTTTTGATCTGGTCATCCAGGCTCCCCACATAATACACACAACATAGACATGTTTGTCCATATATTGATCTGGTCATCTAGGCTCCCCACATAACACACACAACATAGACATGTTGGTCCATATATTGATCTGGTCATCTAGGCTCCCCACATAACACACACAACATAGACATGTTGGTCCATATATTGAACTGGTCATCTAGGCTCCCCACATAATACACACAACATAGACATGTTGGTCCTTATATTGATCTGGTCCTCTAGGCTCCCCACATAATACACACAACATAGACATGTTGGTCCATCTATTGATCTGGTCATCCAGGCTCCCCACATAACACACACAACATAGACATGTTGGTCCATATATTGATCTGGTCATCTAGGCTCCCCACATAACACACACAACATAGACATGTTGGTCCATATATTGAACTGGTCATCTAGGCTCCCCACATAACACACACAACATAGACATGTTGGTCCTTATATTGATCTGGTCATCTAGGCTCCCCACATAACACACACAACATAGACATGTTGGTCCATCTATTGAACTGGTCATCTAGGCTCCCCACATAACACACACAACATAGACATGTCGGTCCATATATTGAACTGGTCATCTAGGCTCCCCACATAACACACACAACATAGACATGTTGGTCCTTATATTGATCTGGTCATCTAGGCTCCCCACATAACACACACAACATAGACATGTTGGTCCATATATTGATCTGGTCATCCAGGCTCCCCACATAATACACACAACATAGACATGTTGGTCCATATATTGAACTGGTCATCTAGGCTCCCCACATAACACACACAACATAGACATGTTGGTCCATCTATTGAACTGGTCATCTAGGCTCCCCACATAACACACACAACATAGACATGTTGGTCCATATATTGATCTGGTCATCCAGGCTCCCCACATAACACACACAACATAGACATGTTGGTCGTTATATTGATCTGGTCCTCTAGGCTTCCCACATAATACACACAACATAGACATGTTGGTCCTTATATTGATCTGGTCATCTAGGCTCCCCACATAATACACACAACATAGACATGTTGGTCCATATATTGATCTGGTCATCTAGGCTCCCCACATAATACACACAACATAGACATGTTGGTCCATATATTGATCTGGTCATCTAGGCTCCCCACATAACACACACAACATAGACATGTTGGTCCATATATTGATCTGGTCATCCAGGCTCCCCACATAATACACACAACATAGACATGTTGGTCCTTATATTGATCTGGTCACCTAGGCTCCCCACATAACACACACAACATAGATATGTTGGGTCATATATTGATCTGGTCATCTAGGCTCCCTACATAACACACACAACATAGACATGTTGGTCCATATATTGATCTGTTCATCTAGGCTCCCCACATAACACACACAACATAGACATGTTGGTCCTTATATTGATCTGGTCCTCTAGGCTCCCCACATAATACACACAACATAGACAAGTTGGTTCTTATATTGATCTGGTCATCCAGGCTCCCCACATAATACACACAACATAGACATGTTGGTCCATATATTGATCTGGTCCTCTAGGCTCCCCACATAATACACACAACATAGACAAGTTGGTTCTTATATTGATCTGGTCATCCAGGCTCCCCACATAATACACACAACATAGACATGTTGGTCCATATATTGATCTGGTCATCTAGGCTCCCCACATAACACACACAACATAGACATGTTGGTCCATATATTGATCTGGTCATCTAGGCTCCCTGCATAACACACACAACATAGACAAGTTGGTTCTTATATTGATCTGGTCATCCAGGCTCCCCACATAATACACACAACATAGACATGTTGGTCCATATATTGATCTGGTCCTCTAGGCTCCCCACATAACACACACAACATAGACATGTTGGTCCTTATATTGATCTGGTCATCTACGCTCCCCACATAACACAAACAACATAGACATGTTGGTCCTTATATTGATCTGGTCATCTAGGTTCCCCACATGACACACACAACATAGACATGTTGGTCCATATATTGATCTGGTCATCCAGGCTCCCCACATAACACACACAACATAGACATGTTGGTCCATATATTGATCTGGTCATCCAGGCTCCCTGCATAAGACACACAACATAGACATGTTGGTCCATATATTGATATGGTCATCTAGGCTCCCCACATAACACACACAACATAGACATGTTGGTCCTTATATTGATCTGGTCATCTAGGCTCCCCACATAACACACACAACATAGACATGTTGGTCCATATATTGATCTGGTCATACAGGCTCCCCACATAACACACACAACATAGACATGTTGGTCGTTATATTGATCTGGTCATCTAGGCTCCACACATAACACACACAACATAGATATGTTGGTCCATATATTGATCTGGTCCTCTAAGCTCCCCACATAACACACACAACATAGACATGTTGGTCCATGTTATGATCTGATCATCCAGGCTCCCTACATAACACACACAACATAGACATGTTGGTTCATATATTGATCTGGTCATCCAGGCTCCCCACATGACACACACAACATAGACATGTTGGTCCATATATTGATCTGGTCATCTAGGCTCCCCACATAACACACACAACATAGACATGTTGGTCCTTATATTGATCTTGTCATCTAGGCTCCCCACATAACACACACAAAATAGACATGTTGGTCCATATATTGATCTGGTCATCTAGGCTCCCTACATAACACACACACAACATAGACATGTTGGTCTATATATTGATCTGGTCATCTAGGCTCCCCACATAACACACACAACATAGACATGTTGGTCCATATATTGATCTGGTCATCTAGGCTTCCCACATAACACACACAACATAGACATGTTGGTCCATATATTGATCTGGTCATCTAGGCTTCCCACATAACACACACAACATAGACATGTTGGTCTATATATTTATCTGGTCGTCTAGGCTCCCTACATAACACACACAACATAGACATGTTGGTCCATATATTGATCTGGTCATCTAGGCTCCCTGCATAACACACACAACATAGGCATGTTGGTCCATATATTGATCTGGTCATCTAGGCTCCCCACATAACACACACAACATAGACATGTTGGTCCATATATTGATCTGGTCATCCAGCCTCCCCACATAACACACACAACATAGACATGTTGGTCTATATATTTATCTGGTCGTCTAGGCTCCCTACATAACACACACAACATAGGCATGTTGGTCCATATATTGATCTGGTCATCTAGGCTCCCCACATAACACACACAACATAGACATGTTGGTCCATATATTGATCTGGTCATCTAGGCTCCCCACATAACACACACAAAATAGACATGTTGGTCCATATATTGATCTGGTCATCCAGGCTCCCCACATAACACACACAACATAGACATGTTGGTCCATATATTGATCTGGTCATCTAGGCTCCCCACATAACACACACAACATAGACATGTTGGTCCATATATTGATCTGGTCATCCAGGCTCCCCACATAACACAAACAACATAGACATGTTGGTCGTTATATTGATCTGGTCATCTAGGCTCCCTACATAACACACACAACATAGACATGTTGGTCCATATATTGATCTGGTCATCTAGGCTCTCCACATAACACACACAACATAGACATGTTGATCCATATATTGATCTGGTCATCTAGGCTCCCCACATAACACACTCAACATAGATATGTTGGTCCACATATTGATCTGGTCATCCAGGCTCTCCACATAACACACACAACATAGACATGTTGGTCCATATATTGATCTGGTCATCCAGGCTCCCCACATAACACACACAACATAGACATGTTGGTCCATATATTGATCTGGTCATCCAGCCACTTGAGGTTGGTGATCCGATACATGGTTCTTATTAAAGTAAAGCAATGTTTGAGCAGAAAGTTCGACGTTTTGAAGCAAATAGATAAAGCATATGTAGCCATGATTTTCCTGTAAAGTTTAGTTCATTCTTACAATAAACAATGTCGTTTAACTGTCAGATATAGACGCAGAGCTTGCCTTAAGTACACTGTAGAATTATTATAGTGTCTTTGTTGAAACAAAGGGAAGTGTACCGATATCCATAAATGCCGTAAATATGTCGATGGTCCCACTAAAGTTTTTATTTAATATACAATCTAGGCATAAATAAATACAGTTATTTAAAAGGTTTTAAAATACATTCTGTATATAAGTCATTAATTTATTAAATCATGAAAACTTTTTGTTAACACGTGCTTTGTAAAATTCAAAATAACATTGGAGTAAATAAAATATAATATTCGTATAAACGTTCATAAAATGTCTGTTTCTATTAACTATTCAGTCGTATCTCGTTTTGACAAACATGATTCGCCTCAGTTTACTCGCTAATGTTTGTTAGGGATTGGGATTTGCCGGCATTTTTGCCGATACTGTGCAGCGACATTTCTATCATTATGCTAATGAGGTGGCCAGTGACTGAACCCGGCCGGTCCATTATACTGACACCAACGAGTCAGGCGTAATGCTGTCCCCTTAGCCCCGAGCGTTAGGAGGGAAGCCACTACTACAAACTTTAAAGTCTAGGTTAAAAATAATATCTCGTCTCAACAAATGTCAGGGATGTGGATGGGAGGATAAACTAAGTACGTTCATAATCATTAGCAAATTTTACATTTCTTCAGAAAATCTAAAGAGAGTCTTTATCAATCTGACTAAAACTTTGTGATTTTTTTTATTTAAAATATTCTAAAATGAAGGAAAACCGTATGCAATACAAGCGGATTAAAGAACACATTAATGGCAAGAATAATGCTTCACGATTAGTGATAATGAAGGAAATAGGAAAAAATGAAGCGTTTATAACGTTTAGTCGGTTCGGGTTCGTATTTCCATACATATAGAGTCCACAGCAAGATCAAACGGGTATTGTTCTGAAATGTAAACTTTGAAAGCAACCTTTCTGTTGATTTGTTTTTATGTAAGAATCGGAATAAGACTTCAATGAAAAGTATACTAAAACCCGACATAGTCGCTTTGAATAAATTGTGTTCAAAATGTTTCATCTATTCAGCCTTTATAGTTCCTTTCGTTCCTGGATTGGAAGACAGAACAAAATCAAATAGTGGTGCATTGTAATATCAGCTGTTTCTTGGTGCCATGTTTATAAACATATCCCGTCAACTAACTTGCACTGTCAGCATTGTGACGCAAGGAAGTAAAACACTGTTTCAATGTCCTATGTGGAATAAATTATAATTAAACTGTTTCTCAATAATATGCAATCAACTTATAGGGTTATCCATTTTATACGGAAATATGATTGTGGAATGTTTAGCCGCCTCTTACAAAAACCAATAGTAGAACAATAGCCTCTTACTGGAAACAAATAAAAGCAGACAAAAACAGAAGTTAAACCAGTTTCGTTGTTTTCAGTTGAGACTAATTATTCGTAGGCCCTATTTTATCTTTATATCCCCAATGCAGCAATCAGTGCTTACACCTGACAAAAACATATCGTGTATATGCTTGTTTACGCCTTTCAAAACCAATGATATTTTTCTTATTTTTTTTTGCGAATTTCGTTCTAAATTTTGTTTATTAACCTGTTATAAAGTGATACGTTGTCATATCAATACAATACACATGCAAAGATTTCAATATGCAGATTTTATGACAAAAGTGAAAATTCGGAAAATAAGCACAATATAAAAAACAGCAACTGCAGCAAAATACTATTCCGTCACAGTTAACCGGACAGTTTCTTGTTATTGTTATTATACTTACTGGTACCTTTCTGTAGTTTAACGGGACTGTAGTCAAGCCTATAATCAGACTGTACCAGTACAAACATCTATTTCCATTTACAAACTACAATAATTACCGTAGTCTTTAGAGTTCTTGCAGCAATTTACTGCAAATTATGTTCTTTCAATTTGGCCAGCTTATAACCATGACAACAAAGTGTTCCATTTTCCATTTTAGACGTAATTATCTCCTTATCTTTGGCCATCTTGTTGGAATACATCCCCGAATACATTTCAGAGGCTTACTTCACTCTTCAATATATGTAATGTTAGGGTAGAGTAAATGTAATGCAGCACCTCCATTTGAAGAGTAGCCTATCAGAGATAGTCCTACACAGTTTCTAAGTTGAGGTTTAACCGTCCAGGTATGAGCACAACTTTTTTCTTCCTACCGTATCGCTTTAACAATTATTACGGTAACACTCATACCAGATTTACAAGTTTTTACATTTATTTTCTTGAAGGAATATTGATACATTATTAATTTTAATAATAATATAATAATTAATAATATTAATAATGCTGACTTAATAGGTTAAATCAAAAACACTTAGCAGAAGAAGGAAGAAATCAGGCTTAAATGTGTTTGGTATTTTAACAATTTATGACATATTTGGGATAGTCTGAAACATACCTGTCGACACATTTGGTTGGTTTGTCTGGTGTCATTTTTGTTTCCAAATGATACCAAACAGAAACTACTGTCTAAATATGATATGACATCAGGTTTTATGAAATGTTCTACGTCTGAAAAAGTCCCTTTTATGTCAGTTTTAGATAAGATCATTACTATTTAAAATATCCATAAAATTTAAAACAGGGTGGTGAATAATGTTAAATATGTTGCATACACGTGTCCATTAAGGCAAACAACATATCAGTTTTAATTTTCCATTTTTGTAGATTGTTAATTAAAATTGCTTAACCTTAAATTTTTGTTTTGGTGATATAATATTGTAAACGCTTCAAAACTATAAATGCGATGAAGCTTTTATTAATCCGCGACTAGAAGCTAAATTAAATAACGCCGTTGTGGCAATGGAAACTACACTTTTCTAAGCTCCTGTTTAAATCGGGTTTCCATCAGGAGGATGTTAGGCTGATTTTCCGACAATCTCGGAAATGCAATAATTATTGAAGCACGATTGTTTGAAACCTCGCCAATACGGCTGCTTCGATTGAAACGTTCTTCTCATAGACTTATCAGCTCACAATGGCGCGTACCGTTTGAAACAATATGCACTGCACTCGTTATTCTTCGCCGTTATATAGCCACTTTATATGTGTACATTGGTTTGACTTTACTAATACAGCCCGTGTTATCATAGAAAAAGAATGGAGCAGCGGTGCAGTGCATTTTTTTCTATTAGCTCCAAACGTCCTCTCTGTTATTTTCCTGAATTAGTAGTAATAAAATACGGTTAAAGATAGTGGTGATGAGCAACGGAACTTTATGAAGTATAACTAATATCTCAATGTTTTATACATACAAGAGATATTTTATTACATCATTGTAAAAAATCCTAAACAATCAGATATGCGCTAATCACAGTAAACCATACTTAACAATCAGTTATGCGCGAATCATTGTAAAACATCCTTAACAATCAGATATGCGCTAATCACAGTAAAACATCCTTAACAATCAGATATGCGCTAATCATTGTAAAACATCCTTAACAATCAGTTATGCGCTAATCATTGTAAAACATCCTTAACAATCAGTTATGCGCTAATCACAGTAAAACATCCTTAACAATCAGTTATGCGCTAATCATTGTAAAACATCCTTAACAATCAGATATGCGCTAATCATTGTAAAACATCCTTAACAATCAGATATGAGCTAATCATTGTAAAACATCCTTAACAATCAGATATGCGCTAATCACAGTAAAACATCCTTAACAATCAGATATGCGCGAATTATTGTAAAAC
Source organism: Sinonovacula constricta (assembly GCA_007844125.1). NCBI lineage: Eukaryota > Metazoa > Mollusca > Bivalvia > Cardiida > Solecurtidae > Sinonovacula > Sinonovacula constricta. The sequence goes on from CM017565.1 coordinate 52,836,939, forward strand.
ATCCTTAACAATCAGATATGCGCTAATCATTGTAAAACATCCTTAACAATCAGATATGCGCTAATCATTGTAAAACATCCTTAACAATCAGTTATGCGCTAATCATTGTAAAACATCCTTAACAATCAGTTATGCGCTAATTACAGTAAAACATACTTAACAATCAGATATGCGCTAATCATTGTAAAACATCCTTAACAATCAGATATGCGCTAATCATTGTAAAACATCCTTAACAATCAGTTATGCGCTAATCATTGTAAAACATCCTTAACAATCAGATATGCGCGAATTATTGTAAAACATACTTAACAATCAGATATGCGCTAATCATTGTAAAACATACTTAACAATCAGTTATGCGCGAATCATTGTAAAACATACTTAACAATCAGATATGCGCTAATCATTGTAAAACATCCTTAACAATCAGTTATGCGCTAATCATTGTAAAACATCCTTAACAATCAGATATGCGCTAATCATTGTAAAACATCCTTAACAATCAGATATGAGCTAATCATTGTAAAACATCCTTAACAATCAGATATGCGCTAATCACAGTAAAACATCCTTAACAATCAGATATGCGCGAATTATTGTAAAACATCCTTAACAATCAGATATGCGCTAATCATTGTAAAACATCCTTAACAATCAGATATGCGCTAATCATTGTAAAACATCCTTAACAATCAGTTATGCGCTAATCATTGTAAAACATCCTTAACAATCAGTTATGCGCTAATTACAGTAAAACATACTTAACAATCAGATATGCGCTAATCATTGTAAAACATCCTTAACAATCAGATATGCGCTAATCATTGTAAAACATCCTTAACAATCAGTTATGCGCTAATCATTGTAAAACATCCTTAACAATCAGATATGCGCGAATTATTGTAAAACATACTTAACAATCAGATATGCGCTAATCATTGTAAAACATACTTAACAATCAGTTATGCGCGAATCATTGTAAAACATACTTAACAATCAGATATGCGCTAATCATTGTAAAACATCCTTAACAATCAGTTATGCGCTAATCATTGTAAAACATCCTTAACAATCAGATATGCGCGAATCATTGTAAAACATACTTAACAATCAGATATGCGCGAATCATTGCAAAACATACTTAACAATCAGATATGCGCTAATCATTGTAAAACATACTTAACAATCAGTAATGCGCTAATCATTGTAAAACATACTTAACAATCAGTTATGCGCGAATCATTGTAAAACATCCTTTACAATCAGATATGCGCTAATCATTGTAAAACATACTTAACAATCAGTTATGCGCGAATCATTGTAAAACATACTTAACAATCAGATATGCGCTAATCATTGTAAAACATCCTTAACAATCAGTTATGCGCTAATCATTGTAAAACATCCTTAACAATCAGATATGCGCGAATCATTGTAAAACATACTTAACAATCAGATATGCGCGAATCATTGCAAAACATACTTACCAATCAGATATGCGCTAATCATTGTAAAACATACTTAACAATCAGTAATGCGCTAATCATTGTAAAACGTACTTAACAATCAGTTATGCGCGAATCATTGTAAAACATCCTTTACAATCAGATATGCGCTAATCATTGTAAAACATCCTTAACAATCGGTAATGCGCGAATCATTGTAAAACATACTTAACAATCAGATATGCGCTAATCATTGTAAAACATACTTAACAATCAGTTATGCGCGAATCATTGTAAAACATCCTTTACAATCAGATATGCGCTAATCATTGTAAAACATCCTTAACAATCAGATATGCGCGAATCATTGTAAAACATACTTAACAATCAGATATGCGCGAATCATTGCAAAACATACTTAACAATCAGATATGCGCTAATCATTGTAAAACATACTTAACAATCAGTAATGCGCGAATCATTGTAAAACATACTTAACAATCAGATATGCGCTAATCATTGTAAAACATACTTAACAATCAGTTATGCGCGAATCATTGTAAAACATCCTTTACAATCAGATATGCGCTAATCATTGTAAAACATCCTTAACAATCAGATATGCGCTAATCATTGTAAAACATACTTAACAATCAGTTATGCGCTAATCATTGTAAAACATCCTTAACAATCGGATATGCGCGAATCATTGTAAAACATACTTAACAATCAGATATGCGCTAATCATTGTAAAACATCCGTAACAATCAGTAATGCGCGAATCATTGTAAAACATACTGTACAATCAGATATGCGCTAATCATTGTAAAACATACTTAACAATCAGTTATGCGCGAATCATTGTAAAACATCCTTAACAATCAGATATGCGCTAATCATTGTAAAACATCCTTAACAATCAGTTATGCGCTAATCATTGTAAAACATACTTAACAATCAGTTATGAGCAAATCATTGTAAAACATCCTTAACAATCAGATATGCGCTAATCACAGTAAAACATCCTTAACAATCAGTTATGCGCTAATCATTGTAAAACATCCTTAACAATCATATATGCGCTAATCACAGTAAAACATCCTTAACAATCAGATATGCGCTAATCATTGTAAAACATACTTAACCATCAGTTATGCGCTAATCATTGTAAAACATCCTTAACAATCAGATATGCGCGAATCATTGTAAAACATACTTAACAATCAGATATGCGCTAATCATTGTAAAACATCCGTAACAATCAGTAATGCGCGAATCATTGTAAAACATACTGTACAATCAGATATGCGCTAATCATTGTAAAACATCCTTAACAATCAGATATGCGCTAATCACAGTAAAACACCCTTAACAATCAGATATGCGCTAATCACAGTAAAACATCCTTAACAATCAGTTATGCGCTAATAACAGTAAAACATCCTTTACAATCAGATATGCGCTAATCACAGTAAAACATCCTTAACAATCAGTTATGTGCTAATCATTGTAAAACATCCTTAACAATCAGTTATGCGCTAATCATTGTAAAACATCCTTAACAATCAGTTATGCGCTAATCATTGTAAAACATCCTTTACAATCAGATATGCGCTAATCATTGTAAAACATACTTAACAATCAGATATGCGCTAATCATTGTAAAACACCCTTAACAATCACTTATGCGCGAATCATTGTAAAACATCCTTAACAATCAGATATGCGCTAATCATTGTAAAACATACTTAACAATCAGATATGCGCGAATCATTGTAAAACATACTTAACAATCAGTTATGCGCGAATCATTGTAAAACATCCTTAACAATCAGATATGCGCTAATCATTGTAAAACATACTTAACAATCAGTTATGCGCGAATCATTGTAAAACATACTTAACAATCAGATATGCGCTAATCATTGTAAAACATCCTTAACCATCAGTAATGCGCGAATCATTGTAAAACATACTTAACAATCAGTTATGTGCTAATCATTGTAAAACATCCTTAACAATCAGATATGCGCTAATCATTGTAAAACATCCTTTACAATCAGTTATGCGATAATCACAGTAAAACATCCTTAACAATCAGATATGCGCTAATCATTGTAAAACATCCTTAACAATCAGTTATGCGCTAATCATTGTAAAACATCCTTAACAATCAGTTATGCGCGAATCATTGTAAAACATCCTTTACAATCAGATATGCGCTAATCACAGTAAAACATACTTAACAATCAGTTATGCGCTAATCACAGTAAAACATCCTTAACAATCAGTTATGCGCTAATCATTGTAAAACATCCTTAACAATCAGATATGCGCTAATCACAGTAAAACATCCTTAACAATCAGATATGCGCTAATCATTGTAAAACATCCTTAACAATCAGTTATGCGCTAATCATTGTAAAACATCCTTAACAATCAGATATGCGCGAATTATTGTAAAACATACTTAACAATCAGATATGCGCGAATTATTGTAAAACATCCTTAACAATCAGTTATGCGCTAATCATTGTAAAACATCCTTAACAATCAGTTATGCGCGAATCATTGTAAAACATCCTTAACAATCAGATATGCGCTAATCATTGTAAAACATCCTTTACAATCAGATATGCGCAAATCTTACAATAACTTGCCACGCTATTGTATAGTATTCGATGACTGAGAAAAATACAGCTCATTAATATGAAACGTTGCATATTTGGACGGTCTCGCTTGCGTCAGTATTCTGACGAGAACGCTGGCTTTCGGAAGCACGAAAGATTGACGCTGCATATGACCTTCCAGGTCTGTCTCCAAGCCTGGAGAAAAGTGTGCGTTTACAGAAACACATATATATGTCAAGAGAGACTAGATGCGTTAATTTAATTGCGTCCAGGCATGCTTGAAATGTTACAATAAATATGGTTATCTGTATAAACTACATTTTCAGATGTTTATATTGTTTTATGCAGAGATACGTGCAATGCAGATTTATGAATGAAATACGCCTCGCAGTAATATAGGAATATCATTCAGTGACTAGCTAAAGGGGACGGGACAGAAAGAGGGAGAAAACTGTGAGTAGAACGAGTGTTCCACTGACTATGCTGGAGCCTAACTGCTATCTTCGGCTCTGTACCAGGTTTAAAATCTGCGTTTAGATTCAGACATACAGGGGTATTGAAGGAATAAATGAGAGTTAATTTTGAACTAAGTATATTTAGGTTATATTTAAGCATTACGTCATACAGAAGTTGTGGGCTTAAATTGTCTGAAGCAAGATCGTTAAAAAAATGGCACAGCTCACGTTTATCTACAAACTAAACACATATTAATATTCTAATTTTGTCATTTTAATACTGCTGCAAATCAAATCAGAAAAAAATATGGAGACAAAGAAGATTGTTTAAGTGCCTTTGTCATACAAAATGGCCTCAGAAATAAACATTTTTTTTAAAATGAGTTTTTTTCCTTGCGTTATACTTGTTGAGAATATTCAAACATTTTCAGACAGGGTTTAAATGGCTTACCATCTGATAACAAGAAAAGTCGTTAATGCGGAGCATCGAAGGCGACGCAAAAACTGGAACACGTAAACAGGTTAAAGCAATATAGGAGCAATAAACAAATACATACTTGTAATGATTTTATTTGAAGGTTTTAAATTTCAGTATACTATAAAAAAAATCGCAAAAAATATGTATAACGTATAGGTAGGCCTATTCCCGAGACCATACAATGGTTAAAACAAAATAAAAGCAAAAGCCATCAACTAACACCATTTAATAGGTTTTGCAAGAGGTTACACATGAAGAAAGAAAGTTGCGAAAATTATTATAACTAACAATAAAACTAAAGTGTAAAAGCAGAAATTGTACGTGTGCAGCAGCCTCACATTACAGAAATAATTATTGTTCAGATAGAATTTTTCTGAAACATAGTATAATTTATACAAAGAACAATATTTAATATTTTCTAAATTAACCTACTTCTCACATTTAAAGTGAAATGGACGTAGACAAACAAAGAGAAACAGTAAAGACAGAACGATCTAGTATGTCCTTTACCCCGATGGAACTAATGTTGTAACAAAGCAATGTTATTATCTAAGTATGTATTACTGTGGTTTATCATTACACACTGAGCTGACATTAAGAATATAACTTAACAAAAGTCAAGGGAAAGGAAGCTTGTCGTTCAAAAGAGGAAAGAAATACTACAAAAATAATGAATCTTATTATCCACGATGGATATTACTTTATAGTAAACCTGGTTGTAAGAACGTAATTATTAGTCCGATCATTTTCAGTTTTTGCTAAATTTTCGTGTAATAAAAGTTTTGACAAGGAAAAAATCTCATGTCAGGTCTAGGGTTTGAACCCAGAACGTTTCTATTATGCAAGTGAAATAAACATCCGAATCTTTCATAAGATCCTTTTGAAAACTTGTCGTGACGGGGCTAGGGATTGAATTTGCCACCCTCCGATCCAGAGTCCAAAAACATAATCAAATGGCCATTAACACTTCAGAGATGCTATAAAAGCATTCATGCACGCTGGCAACACTGGAAATGCTATTTTTACATTTGCGGGGACCTTTACATAAATCGTTAATCTATCTTTAAATGTTGCATAAACATTGCATCTTAAGTCAAATTTTACCATGCATACTTAAAAAACCGTTCTGAACAAACTTTTTTCTGGCTATGGACTGCTGCGTTGCTATTAGGTAATCTCAATTTGTTAACATGCAGTCCGAACATCCAAGGACGTACCGAAGAACATTCTAATCTACTTTCAGTAAGAACGTAGAGAGTCTCCATGTACATTTAGTTAAAGGTTTAGAATTTTTACTATAAAATAAATAATCCAAAATCTATCGTTATAACTATATTTGCATAAATGTCAGACATACAAAAAAAAAAAAAAAAAAAAAATAGAACACCGTTACCGAATTAGGACCCGTATTTTATAGGGTTAGAAGGGGCGATAACAATCGGAACTCCTCGGGTAATTCCGTCCTCGGAACAATCATCCCTCGGATGTATCTGGTGCAATGATACTAAAAGAAATCACGATCGTTTTGTTCGCCGTAAGTCGAAAGAATATGCCTAAAATGTAGTTCGCACAAAACATAAACAATGGCGTCGTTTAACAGCTGTTTTGTTTGCTGCGCTTTGTAAATTAAACTTTGATGATTTAAATATGGAACAGCCACAAATTGAAGTTTAACTGGAATCGTACTATAGTGAGCTGTCATCCGAGCTGCCATTTTTGTTTTGACCTTCTGTCACAAAATAAGTCCCATTTAGGGAAATGACCGAGGTGATCCGACTACCTACATACATCCGAGAGATGATTCGTGAATTATAGGTGTTCCGATTGAGGCGGTAAGCGTAAATGTGCACCGGAAGTTGTGCCCCTGACAGTTTGTTGTTGTTGATAATATTTTAAGATAGATTATTTTGTTTTGTGACTGCATTTGCTATTTTTAAGATAATATCATGCCAATAATTAAAATCTACTCCTATGTTGTGCTAATTTTATAAAGTTATACAGTGCTGTGCGATGTTCCTTTAATTCCGTTTAGAAATTGTAATAATAATAAAAAGAGATATTAACAGCACCTCTCGTTTTCTGATATGTCGGCGTTAAACTTCAGACATACACAAACTAAATTTTAAATAATAATAATAAAATAATAAAAATAATAATAATAATTAAAATAATAATAAAAAAAAAATAATAATAATAATAATAATAATAATAATAATAACAATAATAACAATAATAATAATAATAAATAGATGTTTACCGAATTTAGACCCGTATTTTGTCAGGGTCATTGTAAAGGGGTGGTAAGCATAATGTGCAGCGGAATTAGTACCCCAATCGAAACTCCTCGGGTAATTCCGTCCTCGGGACAATCATCCCTCGGATGTATCTTGTGCAATGATACTTACTGAAATCACGATCGTTTTGTTCACCGGAAGTCGAAAGAATATGCTTAAAATGTAGTTCGCACAAAACATAAACAGTGGCGTCGTTTTACAGCTGTGTGTTGGTTGCGCTGGGTAAATTAAACTTGGATGATTCAAATTTGAAGCAGCCACAAATTGAAGTTTTACCGGCATCGTACTGTAGTGAGCTCTTACCCGAGCTGTCATCTTTGTTTTAGACGTCTGTCACAAAAGACGTTCCATTTAGGGAAAGGGACCGAGGTGATCCGACTACCTGCATACATCCGAGAGATGATTCGTGAATTATCCGAGGTGATCCGATTGATAAGTACTCCTGACATAAGTTGGGGTTTTTTTTATATGATAAGATAAATTCTTTTTATGTTGACTGTATTTGATAAAATGAAGATAATCTCATGCAATTTGCTACAAAACAAAGCTTAACCATAGTAGAGTTACGAACATTCAAAATAACTCCACTCCTATGCGCATTAATGAACTGATCCATTTAGACCGGAACTGATCCGTTCACTGAAATTGTGTGGGTACACTATGCAAAAACTACAGTGTATGTTTTTTTTAGTGGCGGATAAACGTCTTTGCAACACATACATTTTCTTCGCAGAGGCCATTTTAATTGCTCTTTCTCAGCATTGTGGCTCACAAAGGAACGGTTCGCTGTTAAATTGCTTCCAAAGTTGTGACATTTACTATAGAGTAAAGAACACATTCATTTAGTGTCGTGCAACCTATATAGGTCCACAAAGCAAACTTTCGCCCCTGTGCAAATTTCAGTGAGCATTCCATATATATGCGTCGCGCTCCAGCGCGTCGCTAACGTAGAATTCAAGGTTTTGAGTTAAAATGGGTAAATAAATATAGTAGTTGTTTTCATTTAATTTATTTGATTGCGTCAAGAAAGGTGAACATTTGTAATACTTTCCTTTTTGATAAACTAGGATTGTATTTCCCCCATTTGGTTAATTTAAAAAGTACTTCTACAAAAATAAGAACGTCGAGAGAGACGAATCTATTTGTGGGGCTGACGAATGTGCGATTTAAAAGCCAATTCATACGGTTATTGCCGCATTATATGTATTTTATTTATCCAATATTTAGACTTTAGCCAAATAACATGTCAAACGTCTATTATTTGATGCATTTATTAATTAATGCTTAAAATGCATCACAATACATATAACCCAACATGACTAAGCTAAAATAGATTATTCAATTATAAATTGGGAGGGGTCATCGGACATTTTAACAACATTCTTTGAAAGAAAATGAAATGTTTGAATGTTTACCCTATCAAAAAACTTTTAATAGTTGGTTAACAGCAATAGCAAAGAGAGCATGTCTGTCTTGTGTCTATCATGTCTGTCTTGTGTCTATCATGTCTGTCTTGTAACACTATCTATATGGGAACTTTGTATTTAGTCAGCCCAACATCGATCAGAAAATGTTAAATAGCATAGGACATTTTGAAAAAAAAGGCGGATATAAAATGTTTTATTTGTTTTATCACTCAATTGTCAATAAGCCAGCAAACTTTAAAATTAGCCCGTTTTGAACATTGTTCAAACACCGGCGTTGTTCGCCTGGATGGACAGGTCAAGGGCTGTGCGGTATGTCTACACACGAAAACATGCAGTGTGTGTGTGTGCGCGCGCGCGCGCGTGCGTGCGTGCGTGCGTGTGTGTGTGTGTGTGTGTTCAGCGCTGGTGTTCGCCTGGATGGACAGGTCAGGGACTGTGTAGTATGACGACACACGTACACATGCAGTGTGTGTGTTCAGCGCTGTTGTCGCCTGCCCGATGTACCATCATATTCTGCTAATTTTATTACTGCGGTAAAATCACAGGTGATGGAGTACAATTATACATAAACATGCAGCATCAGAGATTACCATGACAACATTTTATTCGTCATGCATCCTGGAAGGTTTAAAGAATTTACGAGTTAATTAAGGTGATCTCGAATATACGTGGATGGTAACAAGACAGATCCTATACTTGTTGAAACAATATTATAAACTTTATTGTTCAAGCTGTTTTAGACCAGAGCCAATCTACCCAGTTTAGTATTCAATATCACGCTGGTAAGTATTTAACAGGCGCATTGCATAATAAATAACGACAATGGAATTTATCTTTAAACTGTTCAAGCAATGTACAAGAATGTTAAAGATATTTTGCGTGCCACCTTCCACCGCCCCAACCCACTCCCAAAGGATGAGAAACGGGCCAAACAAGCTGTGTATACATGCTATGCATATTCCAACTTTTTAGTTGGAAAGTGGGTTTGTGAATGATTTTGCGATAAAATAAATAGAGAACTGAATAAAAATGCCATAGTGTGTAAATATATAGTATATATAGAATTATTTCTATATTATTAATGTGCCTTAATTTATCTTTCAATGACAAGACAAATACTTATTGTGTGCTGATACCTCCCGCTGTCTATTTAAGTTTTTGTCAGTCATATAAGTCAGAACACGGTCCTGTTTTTAGTCATATTTTATTTGTTTATATATAGACTCTCACGTTCTAATCAGCTACTAGCTTTTTTTATTTAATATGTAAAATTATTGGCGTTAGTAACTGTACAATCTGCATCATACAAATGTACAATACTGTACAAGACTGAAAGTCGACATTCGAGAAAGCTTTATTCAAGCCTTATAAAACCGACGTCGTTCAATCATGCCACCGACTGGGCTTTAACTTTACTCTGTTTTCCATCAAGTGATTGTCCGGCTTCATCGGTCATTCACTGGCAATCTCAGGAATTTCTTGATAACTGTCTCTCGGTTGGTATTTGTCCATATACAATAAGCAGTCATTATCTGTAATGAAATTCAAAATGTAATACTTGAAACATAATGAAACAGCTTACTGTTTAACTAAAGTGTCCTTTCCGGAGTATTAGCTACGAAAATTCTCGTTTCGCTAAAACATCTTTTGTCGTTATTATAACCGTACATCTTGTATGTATACATAGGCTAGAGCGTAGAAGTTATGAGTAAATGCTTATAATTTCAAGGAATTTAATGCCATTTTTCACCCTGATAATATTATAAATACATCTCCAGTGTTGTCTTTGTATCAAAGACCCGTCCCATATTTCACCCGATTCTCTCAATGTTGCGCCATCTGCTCTGTTGCAGTTGATTTATTTATTTATTTATCAAATACATTACAACGACATATTATGATTGGTATAGGTACGTCCAGCTATTTTAGTGAAGGAAGACCCACAGACAAATGTCTAAAAGAACCACGGGCACACCGCAGGTCAGCTAGAAGACCATACCGCATTAAGTCTGTCGCCATGAACGGGACTCGAACCCACGCGGAAAATGGTTAAGCAGTCAGACGAGTTACAAATGCACGACTTTACGATGCAGATGAGTTTTACATGTAGTCATAAAAAAAACCACTTTCGAAAAACGGTTGATCTAGAATTGCATTAACACGTTGCTGTAAATATACACTTAAATCATTAAATGTACGAGGGATGTTCGAAAAGTTTCGGGACAAGTGCCGTATTGTTTTTGTTTATTGATTTTTTTCTATAATTTTCTCCATGAATATAGATGTAGGTATATTGCATTGATTAAACATATGCTTTTGATATAATTGTCAGCTGCATAGAATCTGTAATATCAAAAAAGGGTATTGACTTATTTTTTGAAGAAAAACAACAACACTAAAGTAATCAATTATTTGAAAGAAATAATAACCTAAATATGCACCAATATTCTAATTCCTCGATTAAACTGCATTTGTAAGAACAGTAAAATTATTTTAATCATTAAAAAAATAGGATGCACACAAACCGATCTATCCATGAGACACGCATGGTTGGTTTTCTAATCAAGATTCATATTTGTTTCTAATTTATTAAATGAAATCCATGTTTACGACTGGACTGGTATGGCGATGTGGATCGAGAGCTATCTTCATGCTCGAATGCAAGCGCATTCTATTTACAAATATAATTTTAAACGAAAATAACTTTATATATAGTTAAAGTTTGCATTCCGCACTGTATTTCACCCTTTCCTTGGCCAGACAAACAAAATGGTTCATCTTTGATAATATGCCAAAAGTTTGTCATAGTATATTCCAATTATTTTATCTGTCTTACACTGGCAATGGTCGATTATAGAGACTGTACAATGTTAGTAGGTATATGTTGAGATCATTGCAGCTTTTATTTGATCCATTACAATGACTTGCACAATTTTACACAATGTCCCGAAACAAGCTTATTTACCTACTCAGGTATGGGCAATGCATTTGTATGTTTAAACTTGCTTCGTAAATTATATTCATACAACTCTGAATCGGTAGACACTTGAAGGAACAATTCTGTACATCCACGCTAATGAGAAATGATTCCAAAGGATTATTACGATTGCTCATGGGGAATAGTGTAAACCATAAGTGATAAACTATAAAATTCGCTAGAATAGTCATATTGTCCGACCGAGGAATAAAGATGTAGGTTGCAAAGTGAGCAGTAAGCAGCAGCTACCAAAGACATGGAGTGGTGTGTTTGTGACCATGTTTCCTTTACTAACTATTAAAACGACATTCCATCAATCGGTATAGGGATCAAGTTGAAGATTAAGGGCGATTTAAAGACACCTAGTTTGTTTTTTTATTCCACAACGGCCATATATCACTTGTATTGAAAATGATCAGTAAACTGCTCCGTCGTGTCCGAGGGTTCATCATCATTTATAAACTGTCATTATTGCTGTCGTACTTCTGTAGATATAAATAGAATAAATCGGAAGTATTTGTCTATAGGTTTACTTTGTTAACACTTTTTCAGTATAATTCGAAATGACGAAACTGAAAAAAGTCTAGATTTAAGTAATTTCGACTTGCTGTTTGTGCAGCTGCCACTATTAATCTCTCAACCAACCAACCACACAGCCCTTCTATCGCTTGACCAAACAGAAAAAAAATGTGCAGTGCATATCGTGAGTGCATCAGTATATACACTCTATTTAAAACCGAACGGTAAAGTCCCGCAATTTGAAAACATAGTTTAACCTAGGCAATAAAACCATGTCTCGACAAAATTGTGCCTCATCGGATCGAAAGCATGTGACTTATAATCGTCATAAGATACAAACTACACAAAATTGTCGCTCTACAATTCTAATTTCTTCAATTTAAACAAATGAACTGAAATACGAAGGTATACACTTTCTTGAATGATCTAGATGTCTCTTTTAAATAATTAAACACAAATCCACGAAAAAGCTTTAACATGAAAGATTTATTCGACTGATTAAGGCTCATATTCTAACCATTGTTAAGTTTTATTATGTTAAATAAGCTACATATCTGAAATGGTGCAGGGCACTGTACCTTTGCTTCTCCGTGCACCACATAGAAAAACTAACTAAAGTGTGTTTACATAAAAATGGCCACTTAAGCATAAGCCCAACCAGAATGTCTGGGATAACTCCCAAATCATCTCTCGGATGTAGAACGAGAAAACCTGGCGAATATAAATATATAGGTGCCTATAACGCCATAAAAACATCAACACTGTAAATGTTTTATTATATCTATATGAAATGCAACAACAGTTGTATATCTAACGAAGGGGGAAATGTAAATTGGTAAATGAACTTTTATAAGAAGAAACAATACTAAACACCTGTCCTTTTCTGGAAGAATTTTTCTTTTTTTAACGTGTATTCTTATGCGAACAAAAGTCGTGATTCCGTACACATCATTGCACCGGATGCGCTCGAGAGATTATTGTCTTTATGGCGAAATTGGCTGAGGATTTCCGAATGGATCAACCAATTACTTGGGCATAAAACGTGGTTATTTGATATTGGTTAAATGGGTCCACACTGTATCTTCTATTGTGTCTATGATATATGGCTTTTGCCTTGTCTAGTTTTGAGCAACCGGTACAAACGGCACGATTTGTTAATACAAAAATGCATTAAAATATTGAGAAAACCATTAAGTTAATACTATTCCTAAAAATGCATACGCAAACCTCAAATAAATCTTATCGGCTCCGACAGTGGTCAATGTTCCATAATTTATTATTATATATGCGATGTCAGTGTCGAAACAACTAGAAGTATTAGGTCATCATGTGTATGTGTACTTGCTAAACTAAGGATTATTATAAGGTTTCTAGCAGATTCAGAAAGAAACATGTATTGTTTTTAATTTCATTTTGTACAGCTGTCAATTGACTGAATTTGCTAAATTCTTTTTTGAGCATTTTGCTCCATTTGTATCCATTTAAAAAACGTAAATCATATCATTTTTTTATTTTGATAGATTCAGCATAAATAAAGAAGTAATAAATAAACTACAAAATATGACACAATGAAAAAAGTGAAATAGTTTTCAAAATATTTGTCAAACGTGAGAAAGACAGCTGATTTTATTTGCACAATAAATTGTGGTCAAATTATCATATTGAATTTTAAATCGCATATATTATCTTAACAGTACAGTGTAAATGATATCTCATTATGTTTTATTGTTAAACATATTGTATGCAACGCATTTAAAATATTTTTAGAAAATATTGTTAGACATATTGTTTATTTACATACTTTGTAAACACGGAAACGTGCCTGGAAAATACAAAAAAGCGTAAGACCCTATGGTCAAGGTAATGGTTTTTTAAAAAGACGAGCATGTAAACCCGTTTTTTCTTTCCAAATTTAAATGCAGCTTACTTTTTATGTACACATATGTAGTAATGATAATGAAAATCCATGAAAAGGAAATAAAATATTGGAATCGTCTTTAACAACTAGACGCCGCTTTTAAACCGCGTCGATAAAGAGCAGCGATGCTGTTTTGAAGCGCTAATATGTCTACCACTGTGATCGTTACATTACTTCACCCCAACTTGAGATGTCTCAACCCGAGACTTGGCCTGGGAAGTTCCTTGGACAAACAACTCCAGTACGCAGTTGACCCCATCCCACCGTTGCCATCAATGTAACGCAGGCCGCACTTTTCTACGGTCATCCATCCGTACAACAGCCACAGTAACCGTTGCTTAACCGCGCAACTTTAGAAGCCGCTTAAACCGAGTCGCTCCAATTGTTAACCCAGCAGCGAGGTTGGTTTGAAGTGCCTGTATGTCTACCACCGTGATCGTTACAGATAGTTTATACAAAGCTTACACTCTGAGTAACGTTATGAGTATTGTACATCGTAGGTAAATCCAGTGCCCCGTCCCGGTTTAGTTTCGGCCATCTCTACTTGATAGTGATGGTCCTCGTCCTCCTGGCATTTTAATGATATAATGTTGGTGTTCTAAGGTAATATTAAGTGAGCCGTTGTTTTGTACCAATCTGGACAATACGGATCAAGAGATCAACCAGTCCTACATGGCTGTAAGAACTAACAAGTTATTGAGCCCAGTGATTACATCACCTGCCTATTCGTCATTGACGTATATCCGATTTCACCTTAATTAATTTGCAACACGTTACGCCTTAAATGATGCGATGTGAGTTAAATCGGTTGTCATGGTAATGTTGCAGTTGGCGCGTCCATGGTAACAGGTGTTCGATCACCTCTGATTTTGTCGCTATAATATGATCAACACACTACATATAGACGTCTACGCAAACATATTGACCCGACTGAGCACACTAGATCCAAATATTTTCTAACAAGATGGTGAAATACAAATCAAAAGTGGATGTAATATATAGCGTTATATTAGATTCACATTTTACAACAATAGACAATGAGTGTATCTTTTTAATAATCATGCAGGCGACATTTTTGGATGAGGTTACATGAAAATATTAAACTTTGTATCATATGATGTCGTAACTCTAATGACGATATGACTAGAGCTTATATTTTAATAAAATATCAATGCTTTAAAATAGACAAAGTTGAACACAATATGAGAATAACCATATTGATGTCATAAATTTTCGAGCTTACAATGCGTATCGGTTTGCATCTGTTTTTCGCCCAGATAAATTATTTCGTCTTTGATGTTGCATTGAGTTATTTGTAAATGTTGGTCCAAATAACATCTTCCTATCCCTCATTGCTTTTGTTGAGTATAACGACATTGTTAGATTATAAAGGTATAATGTTATAGATCTGCTTCATCCATCAATACCGGTGTTGCGTGTAACGACACTGTTAGATTATAAAGGTATAATGTTATAGATCTGCTTCATCCGTCATTGCAGTTCTTGAGAGCAACGACACTAGGTGAAAAGTTTCAGTTTTACAACAGTTTACCTTTCTTTGAACACATAATATATACTAGCGTAAATGACATTCACCATCTTTGTGCATGTGTCTTCCTTCCGGCATACACAACAGCATATTTGTGCATGTGTCCTCCTCCCAACATACACAACAACATCTTTGTGCATGTGTCCTTCTCCCAACATACACAACGACATCTTTGTGCACGTGTCCTTACTTCCAGCATACTCAACGGCATCTTTGTGCATGTGTCCTCCTCCCAACATACACAACAACATCTTTGTGCATGTGTCCTCCTCCCAACAGACACAACGACATCTTTGTGCATATGTCCTCCTCTCAACATACATAACAGCATCTTTGTGCACGTGTCCTCCTCCCAACATACACAACGGCATCTTTGTGCATGTGTCCTTCTCCCAACATACACAACGGCATATTTGTGCATGTGTCCTCCTCCCAACAGACACAACGGCATCTTTGTGCATGTGTCCTCCTCCCAACAGACACAACGGCATCTTTGTGCATGTGTCCTCCTCCCAACATACACAACAGCCATATTTGTGCATGTGTCCTCCTCCCAACATACACAACAGCCATATTTGTGCATGTGTCCTCCTCCCAACAGACACAACGGCATCTTTGTGCATGTGTCCTCCTCCCAACATACACAACAGCCATATTTGTGCATGTGTCCTCCTCCCAACAGACACAACGGCATCTTTGTGCATGTGTCCTCCTCCCAACATACACAACAGCCATATTTGTGCATGTGTCCTCCTCCCAACAGACACAACGGCATCTTTGTGCATGTGTCCTCCTCCCAACATACACAACAGCCATATTTGTGCATGTGTCCTCCTCCCAACAGACACAACGGCATCTTTGTGCATGTGTCCTCCTCCCAACAGACACAACGGCATCTTTGTGCATGTGTCCTCCTCCCAACATACACAACAGCCATATTTGTGCATGTGTCCTCCTCCCAACATACACAACAGCCATATTTGTGCATGTGTCCTCCTCCCAACAGACACAACGGCATCTTTGTGCATGTGTCCTCCTCCCAACATACACAACAGCCATATTTGTGCATGTGTCCTCCTCCCAACAGACACAACGGCATCTTTGTGCATGTGTCCTCCTCCCAACATACATAACAGCATCTTCGTGC
The DNA here is from genome assembly GCA_007844125.1 of Sinonovacula constricta. NCBI lineage: Eukaryota > Metazoa > Mollusca > Bivalvia > Cardiida > Solecurtidae > Sinonovacula > Sinonovacula constricta. The sequence continues at coordinate 52,853,781 of CM017565.1, forward strand.
ATGTGTCCTCCTCCCAGCATGCACAACAACATCTTTGTGCATGTGTCCTCCTCCCAACATACACAACGGCATCTTTGTGCATGTGTCCTTACTTCCAGCATACTCAACGGCATCTTTGTGCATGTGTCCTCCTCCCAACATACACAACGACATCTTTGTGCATGCGTCCTCCTCCCAGCATACACAACGGCAACTATGTGCATGTGTCCTCCTCCCAACCTCCTCCCAACATACACAACAGCATCTTTGTGCATGTGTCCTCCTCCCAGCATACACAACGGCAACTTTGTGCATGTGTCCTCCTCCCAACATACACAACGGCAACTTTGTGCATGTGTCCTCCTCCCAACCTCCTCCCAACATACACAACAGCATCTTTGTGCATGCGTCCTCCTCCCAGCATACACAACGGCAACTTTGTGCATGTGTCCTCCTCTCAGCATACACAACAGCATTCATTCTGGTTACGTAAAATGATGCTTAATTAAACCATTTTCAGTTTCTAATTGGCGCCATAATTTGTTTAAACAGAGATCGTAAACTAACCAGCTAACTAAAGCTTTGGTTTGCAATTTGCAACATTGCTCCACGATTCCCTTACTAACAATGGTAGCCGCACGTCTGATAATCTATGTCTGCAACACGACATGAAGAACTTTCTATGTGGTTCTATGACTTAATGTTAAGCGATTGGCGCAAAATTGTGTTGCATTACAGAATCATCAAATGTTTACATGTATGTATTCACCCTATCAATATATGTAGTTTCATATGTGTTTCGATCAATACAATTTTGTGAACCTCAGAGGGTAGAATTCATTACTGGAAAATAGTAGCATTTTCCTTGTTATATAATAATTGTGTTGTTCAGTACACATACATTGTCATTGTTTTTGCGGGAAGCAACTGTAATCAAAGGAGTTGCGTGTTCGTCGAGGGCGATATTGTAAAAATAGTGGTTTACCGACAACAAAGTCATGTAAAGTTGAAGTGGATCGTAACTATTGTGTTGGTTTCCTGTTTACAGGTGAAAAATGCACTGTTTCATCTTGTGTTTGCGATTTAAATTTGCCTTCGCATGTTAACCGCGAGAGTTAGCGACATGGTTTGACGCTCGCTCACCTTCGTCTGATATTTTCTCGGGATGGCCAGGATGGCATTTTAAATGTGTTCAGGGGTCAAAACTGTGAGGGACAACCAAGTGTCACTAATAACAAAAGAGTTCTTGACTCAGTTATTCCTTAACTGTCGGATTTTTTTTACGAAAAACGTGTAAAGTGGTTAATTTCAAATATTTCCCTCAAGTCAGTCAAAATCAGTAGAGAAGGTTTTCATGTAATAATGCAGAGTTTAACATTCATATTTCCATCTCCAATACCAACTGTAGGTGATTTTTTGTATAAAGGAGTATAATCTGTAATTGACCATTTTTACGTTATTTTTCGCTATAAATTCTCTTGCAGTTTCATTATAGTAACCTTTACAAATTCTTATAAATTTTATTAGGAACGGTAAAATGCCTTTAAAATCTCATAATACGGGCAGTTAATATTGCAGAAAATTTTAAAACTAGTTGTATGTGTCTAACTAGCTTCAAACTTGAGACTTTTGCTTTTATAGATAGAGTAAATTTTTAAACACACCAAAAAAAAAAACTCGGATTTTTGCTCGGGGGTACATGTAAGCAAAGTTCTGTATTTTTATAAGTATTTGTCCAAAGTGTAATCTTATTGTTCTGATTTCTCATGACATGATTGTGTAACAGGAAAATTGGTTAAAATTTGAATATAGAACAGTAGAATTTGAAAAAAATAGTACTTTTTCATTTTTTGTTCCAGCACAATTTACGGTGTTTTTGAAAATCAAGGGTCACTTTATAAAAATGCATATACATGTATCTTGAGTTACAAACGGTAACTTTCCTTAAAAAATTCACCATACGATGCGTTTTATAGTACAGATTCAAGAAACAGTATCATTATAAGGATTGTAGAAGGTCACCTTTACCGTTCCAGAACCTTAATATTATTTTCGGTACACCTTATAAGTTCAGACTGGTTAGGGATCAAATGTAATAGTGTACATTAGACACTACGGGCTCAACTTCGTCTCAACTTGAATGATCGTTTTCTAGACTTTTTTTCACAAAAAAGAAAGCAGGCCTTTTTACATTTTCAGTAACGTCATTCAACCGGAGTTCGATTTGTTTAATGATTACACTTAACCAAGAGCAACGTCACGTTATTGCTTCTCATTTAATGTATGCATCCAGTCAATGACACAGAACTACCACTTTCGACACTAAGTTTTTATTTTCTGATCTTTGGCAACACGTTATTTAAGCGACCCTCGTGTTTGGTTTCCGGCTAGCTTTGTGGTTAAGTATATTCTATTATCATGAACCATTTATGACCAGCGTCATGCAAAGAAACAACAATGAGAGAGTTCAAACAGCATAAATGCGCGGAAGCTTTTAATCAATCCTGGACTAGAAGCTGTATTTAATACCATGGTTAAGGCAATAAGAAAAGACCATACACTGTCTCCAACCTCAGTCTATTTTCCATTACGACATTGTCGGGCTACTTCAGTAATTTACTGGCAATCTCGACAATCTCCTGGTCTCCGTCGCTCGCTTGGTGTTTGGCCATATATAATCAAGCGTCCGCTCTGTAATGAAATAATGCTTTTAACACGATGATTGGGCGCCTCACAAATACTGATGGCTCCCTCGATTGAAGCGCTCTTTTTAGAAATTTGGCAGCGCTCGATTTGTGGTTGTCTTACGCTGACTTTTGTTGGCGTTAGTTTAGAAATAGAAAAAATGAGTTAATTTTGATTTTAAGCTATACAATATTTTCGAATTTAATATTGTTTGCTGAACGAAGCACTGTACCATTATATGATGTTTTGGGGTAACAGTAATTCGGCTTAATAATTCAGTCCAATCATTCACCAATATATAATGGCGACACTTTGTTCCATTTTTATTGCTGACACTAGGCATTTGTCCCAATCTAATTAGTTGTCCAGGTGATGAGCAAGGTGGTTTGTTCACCGGCTTATTAACATTACACTTATAAAGACGAGACATGACACTTATAAAAGAACTCTAACAATGATCGCGCTAAAACGGTAAGTAAGCGAAAGCATCGATCGGGGTACTTTAAACCTGGTTACTCACTGCTGTTATTTTAAAACTGTTATAGTAATGTAATGTATTCACGGCCGATCTTTTAAGTTTTGAAGGTCTTAACAGGTCTCACGTAAAATAACAACTACGTAAAATAAAACTCCTTTTATGATAGCTAAGAATATTCAAGAATTAACTAGTTGCATTTCCTATCAAAACATTCCAGAATTTACTACGAGCTTCTACTAAATCAGTATCTTCTGACGGGGAACGTGCTATCAGTTAGTGACGCAGCATTGACGTAAACAGTGTCCAAAATGTTTCCGTCCCAGATTCAAATAATGGCAGACTTTAGTAACAACTACAATGTATCTAGATATGAATAATATGGACAAAAGATGCCTCAGTCTCTAAAGAATTCCTAAAGATGTCTCAAAACAGTCCAAATACTGACATATTTATAATACGAATTAGTAAATTACGTTATATGGAAAAACACGCGACATTATCAAATTGAAGTAGAAACTAAGAAACGGGCAAAATAAAAACCTCTAAATCAACGAAACAAATTATTACCATACTTCTTGTATTTCAAAATAGAATCGATCAAAAGCAGCTATAGGACAGCTTCGTTAACACGTGTTTTTGGTTAAAATGGTTAAGAACAGTAACAATAAACTAAAATAAACTCGAACAGTTGCTGGCTTGCGCAGCTGTTGCTATTTTTTCAACTTATCTCTCATCGCCTGCCCAGTTCATTAAAATGTCTGTATTTCTCGTACATATCGAGCCGGCATCAATAAAAAAACTTCTTGTTTCACCCTGAAAATATTTTAAGTAAAGCCCTGCCAGTTGATAGTCAGTTCTCGCCTTACCAATAAACCTGCTCCATGTTTCCACAAAATCTTACAACATCTGGTCTGGTGCAGGTGAGTTATTATCGTCGAAATATAATTACAGAAAATCCGGTCTAGATTTGCAAAATTTACACCCGAATCTCAGCCCGTCCGTGCTCACAATAGTGTTTGTATTGACAGAATTATGTATAATTATGTTGACATACATAAAAGACATTTTGCATTTTATGACATTTTATGACATTGTGTCTGTCTATCTTGGGCAATGTTTTTTTCGTTCACAACATCTCTCTCCTTTCTGTATGGGCCTATGTTTTATGATCGCCATTGCGGCAAGCGATGCAAACAGTTAGAACAGTTTAGTTTCGTAAACACTGTAACCCATTTTGAATTTCTCATTAATACAGATAATTTGTTTTCAAGAAAGCGTAAGTTTATAAGGGGCATAAATAGTATACTCGCGTCGTGATAGCTCTTTAAACGAAAAGTCTGCAAGTCTGAAATATTGTAAGCAATAGCGGGGGATGTCAACCAAGCAGAGTAAAAGTTTTAAGACTATGTTGAATGAAAGTTAATGTTGATTCAGAGAAGAACATGTCTAGTGCTCGTATACCTCATTCGATATGATATATCAATTTACAAATCTGGCTTTCAGCAGAATTGGACGAAAAATTAGATCAAATATATCTCTAGGACGAAATTCAGAAGGTGGTTGTTAACTACTTCCTGTACAAGCCTATGGCTCTTGTTATTCATAACGCGTGTTCATTGGTCAATTTTCTTTGCGTTGATAAGCACGATTATGACTGTAAACAAAACCAAAATACCGAAATCTGCCCATCACTCTTATCGGGTATGTCCGGGTTCGCTATAATAGTTGTATGTACACTCTTTAGGATAAGCATATGTTAAAACACGTGAGCTCAATTATTTATGTAACTTATGAAAATGTTCCAATATGTCGTATTACAATTTTGGCCTATATTCCAAATATGTTATACTCTCTGAAGGAAGTCCACGATATTTGGATGAATTCTTGCATTCTGCACTATCAGCAATATGTTTGTACCGAGAAGTAATGATTGTATAACTCAGTTATAAAATATCTTCCTTTACATGTTAAATATCTGGTAAGAGTACTAAACGTTTTTTTTAGCAAGATACCTTTATCAGTACTTACATGTACACAACAAACAAATGGGTCTCTGTAAATGTTGATGACTCAAAATTTAAACCTTCAATTGTTATATCTAGTGATAGTACGTAGTTTACTTGCACTCGTGTATGTTTGTATGATATGATGTCTATAAAGCTCACAGCCACAGGAGGTCATCAGCTGGAATCCATCTGCGAGTGTTTCATTCAATTGAGCCTAAGACACACCAGGGAACGTGGAACGATAGTGCTGATCCGGAATTATGCATCTTTGGTGGATGATATTCAGCGTTTGCACCAATCCGGCTCGATTCTTTTCAGCAGTATTTTAGCTCGTTCAAAACCTTTATTTTGCCTGGTGGCTGCCGGTCTATGTACTTGTGTCTCTTGAAACCATAGAACCTCTCTTCCCATAGAACAGTCAACTTGATCATGATGATGTGTTTTGCTACTGCAGAATGATTACGCTGTCTTCACTTAGTGCTTTCTACTGAAAATGCTTGATAAAGTTGGTAGCACCTCAACCAACATCGAAGGTACTTGCTGACTGTGTGTTCCAGCGCTTCCACTGAGACTATAGAAAATGTGTACAGGGACAGTGACCAGTTTATTCTTTTACGCAAGTCGTGTTAGTACACATCTGCCTTTTATTTCCTGTACACCAATATATCAATGAAACGGGGAGGGGGTGTTAGTGTTGCCGGAAACCAGACCCTTCCTGATGAACAAGGCTCAAATGGTGACAAAACATAATAATATTAATAATAACATGATAATACTTAATCAATTCTTAGCAATGTAGTGCTCATGTGATTTTATGGTAAGCAAGCGTGTGCTGTATATGACGTAAATGACACGCGAAAAGCTTCTACGCAGAATAGCATTCGAATAAGGGAACGTTATTTATTTTCTTGCATGAATGCTCATTCCCCGAGTTGTCTTGAAAATGAAACCTCTCGCACAATGTTGATCAGTCTAAGTCTAAAAAAACAAGATCAAACAGCTATGATAAATATAATCATAGATAACATATATTAGTAGAACTTGACTAGTGCATGCTTGAAATGATCTTTCTGCCAATACGAGATTTACTTGTATTCAGATTGGAAACAACAATGTCCAAAATATTATACGTTACTGCTTCCAGAAAACTGTATTCGTATACAGAAGGGTTCTGTCCGATATAGTCAGATATTTTGAAGCCTTTAGTCAAATTATGCAACATGTATTTTAATGAGACGTAATACTTATAAATAAAAAAAGCAAAAATGCAAAAACATCTAGCATAATTGTGAGCTGGAAAACTGGGTTTTCATGATGAACACATTTTTCATCCTAACTTTAAAATATAATGTTTGACTTACATGTCACTCAATCCGGCAATTTCACCGTACAATACACAATCTTAAAACAATTTACAAATATATCATATTTCCAGCTCCTAGATAAAGGCTAACAGTGACAGGTTTGGTACCAAATCAACCAATCACGTATGGATAAGTTTATATGCCAGGATCAGGCGAACCGTCGACGACAAAGCATACTATGACGTGTCATGACGTTTTGTGTCAGAAGCCTTGGTCTGAAGAAAATCGCCGAGAAAGATGGCGTCACGAAAATGCCTGTTTATAAGTCACATTTTTTCCTTTGTATAAACAAACATTAAATTGAATTATCTTAACAAAAGCACATTCTGGCTCTATATGTGATACAATGTTGTAGTTCCGCTTTTTTTAAACTGGTACTGCCAATTCTTCCTTTGAATCACAAAGTTAGCTAGGCAGTGCAGCGTGATGTCCGGTACGAGTATGGGTTATGTATACCTATGAACTGTAAGCGGTAAGTAAGATAATGCTCTGGTTATAAATTTAATCAAAATCTATTGATAGCACAGTCAGTTTGTTACATGTTCGACGTAAATCATGCATTTAACTTTACCGGAAGTGAAAAACGTGTTTGGTGAAAATAATATATTTATGTAAACAAAATCGAAAACGCTTACATGTATTTTAATCCATGTACACGATTATCGCATTGCTGGTTTGGTATTTTGATAATGGGTTACCAATGAAGTACATAGAGGCACCGTTTCTTAAAATTTGATGGCATTGCGAATATATAATGAAAAAGAGAATGGCTGGAATTTCAGATGTGTTGGCATTTTGGATGACAATTTTTTTAGTATTTATTCTTTTGAAAGGAATGGTGGTATCTTTCCCAAACTTCCACTCAAAATGGGGGAAAGGTGTCCAGTTCTGATTACAGACATTAAACTATGATTTAATTGACACGCATATTTTTAAACTTCACAGTTGTCTGACATCTCATTATTCACCCAACCTGACAGACAAATGTTCATTAAGATTCATGGTGAATTTCATTTTGACATAGGAATTACTCGTTATAACGTAAGGAAAATGAGGAAAAAAGAACAGATAAAACAGTGTTTGTTTTTTCTTTATTTATAGAAGTTTTGTTTCAAATGCAAATTCAATAAATACTCTGAAATACGAATTTATAAAAATTACACTTCCCGGTATACCTGAAATTAAACCCTAATTTAACAATGCTGAAAAATTACATCCATATTTAACTGTTTATTTTTTATTTTTATTTGCTTTTATACAGCATTACACTTTTCTAATTTTATTCAAATTAAAACAAAAACTGTCTGTGGAAAACAGTCCTGCCAATAACCATCACATCCATCAAAATTACTTTAATTCAAAGGCAAGCGATTGCTGTACATTGACACGTTCAAGTGAAATTAAAACAAAAACAAGAACAACAACAAAACACTGTCATTAGATATTATTTTGACCAAAGCACACACTTACACACATACAACTTAAGCTTACACAACATAAAAATAAAGAACGATTTGACGATAATTTAGTTGAAATGTAACAATACGTGTTCTGCTTGAAATTATATTAAACGCAGCTGTTTTTTTTTAAAAGATTATCAAATTTTAATACACAAAATAACTAGAATCTTCATACAAAGTAACAATCTTTAGCACATCGGCTTCCATTCCATTCACCTCTTTGATTGGGTCAGAAAGTAGTGAGGTACGAACGACAACTCTGCTTGGAAATTGCGTTCTTACATCTGCTGCATTATCCCATCTGCGTAAAAAGGCATAAAAATATTTCCAGTAGTAATTATTTCATTTATTTATTTTTTCTGTCCAATGATAATTTAAAATAGGCCTATATTTTTATTATGGTTGTGGTCCGTGAACTCAAATTCATCGTGCGTTAAATATCATTTGTTCGTTTTGACAAGATTCTTGTCATTGAGCCCACAGCAACCGTGTTAAAGTGAGGTACAAACAACAACTCTGCTTGGACAACGTAACGCAAATGGTTTTATTGGGGACGCGCTGGAGCGCGACGCCTATACATGGAATGCTCACTGAAATGTACACATGGAGAAAAGTATGTTTTGCGGACTTTCTAAACCTGATAAAATACGGGTCCTAATTCGATATACGCCGTTCTATTTTAGTTATTTTTTTTTTTTTATATCTATTTTTGTGTGTCTGTAACTTTCAAAGTACCTTTGAAAATTAACAATAAGATACTGAAAAAGAAACAACATACTACGTTCCAGAAAAATACTATCAGAACAATATTTATTTGTGTAATGTGAAGCTGCTGCACATGTGCACTTTCTGCTTGTACATTTTAGTTTGCTAGTTAATCATAATAAATTTGCAACTTTTTTCTACATATGTTACTTATCAAAAACCTATTAAATGGTGTCGGATTTTGAGTTTTGTTTTGTTTTAAACCACTCTATGGCCTCAGGAATAGAAGTTATACATACTTTTTCTCGGGATATGTAGTATACTGAGAACTTTCAAATAAAAACCATAAAAAATGTCTTTGTTACTTGTTCGCTTATTGCTTTAATGAATTTACCTCTTCCCCTTTTTGGTCGCCTTTGATGCTTCGAATCAACGATTTTTCTTGTATTTTGATGGGGCGTCAATTATGTTGTGTTAACCCAATAAAGTAGAAAGGAAAATATTGAAAGATATTAAAATTTGAAATACCTGCAGACAAAGCTTAAAACATCCAAACAAGAGAGAGGTGTGAAGTAGAAACACACTAGCGATGACGTTTAATAAGAACATGCGTCATGCGATAAACAAGCAGTGACGTCATATGTCAAAATTACTGTGTTATTTAAAATAAACGGAGGAGGTCGTCGTTATAGACGAATCCTATAAAGTGGTGTATTGGGAATGTAGGTCCACACAGTCAAGCGGTCTTGTTGGTTATATAAAACTAATACATGTTTAAGACGTAATTATGTTAAGAATAAAGAGGCGGCTTCTCCTTTTCTGTCCATATAAAACCGATATTCTGTGGACAGTGATTCTTGCAACTTGACAGGGAAGAGAGTTAACTTTGGCATATACATGTACTTTTATTTTTACACATTTATGAACGCATCTTAATTATAGACATTTACAGTTTATTGTTGCAGTAAATTTGTTGCACGTTTTATTGTACAAAACACTAGTTGATTGTAAGATACATGTATGCCGTTAATAACGGTCACTGAGTAGCCGGAATCGCGGTTGCACATCAGTTGCAACAACTCCTGAGATGTAATTTGTCGGTCGATGCCAGTCGTTCCAAGTTACAAATAAACACAGTCAAGAGACGGGCCTCTTTAAAGAATTCCAATATTTACCAGTCGATAGCAAACAATATTCTCATCTATGGGAGATCCGAAAATCTCCAATTAAAAGGATCATGCGGCTGTTTGGAAAGCCGTCTAATTGTTTGTAAACGCTTGCAGCTGTACGCTATTACAGGAACTCTTCAAAAGATGGGGGTTTATTTATTTACTACTTCCGTGAGCTCTTACATAGACCTTGAAACGCTTATCCGCCCCAATCGTTTAGGTATTGTGTGTACTGGGATTGAAAAGGTGGTGTTTGTGTGTGTGTTATTTTGCTTCGAGATATGCAACTAGATTAAACATGTGCTTATGCCTACTTAAAATATAAAACATTAAACAAGTCAGAAAGGTCAAAGACAATGGTTATTCATACATAATGCCAATATAGGAATAAAAACTGAAATCACAAAGCCAATATCTTGAACCTAAACATCAGGTAAGGAATGATGGAGTCGGGGTCATTTGTATGCATTTGCAATGAACTACAGAATACTTAAACGAACTGAGCTAACAAGTGCATAGGTTGGAGAATTGTAGATATTTAATCAAAGGAAAGAAGCATGCACCAATGTGTAAAACATTATGTAAATACACATATCAACACATTCAAAGTTGTTAAAATTTACCATATGCTTATGCTTCACAAAGACTTCCTATTGACCCAAATATGAGTCAAATTTGACTGAAAATCTTACAATTGCATTATTTGTCAGTATAACTTTGCTGAGACCATTTGCACAGGTTTCTTGGAGAACATGACCAACACACTCTCGATCTGTAGTAACAAACACGTTTTACTTTTGCCAATCTTAATGAATATAAAAATATTTCAAAATAGTGTCAGGTGTGATAATATTTCAATTGAAGATAAGATAAGATTATTATTTTGAAGCCAACTCCAATTTGATCTCGTGCACACAAAAAAAAGGTTTAGCGGATGTACGCGATTTACATATCATATCTATTTAAAGGATTGTACTTTCGAGCAAATGTGTGTACAGTTTGACTAAAGTGTTCACATGGCGCATGCACATTTCAAAGATATATTAGACAGGTGAGCTCAAAATGACTAAAATAATTGAAAACTAGTTGGTTTCTGTAACCTGAAGACAATTCAATAATTGGAAGGGCATCACTGCGATTACACCTACTTATTTGAATCAAGCCAGGAAGTTCCAGATTACTTGGTTTTTGTAATATCTAATACATGTGTGTATAGTTTGCAAAACAAAAACATTGGGAATAAGAATAGTTTTGATCAGTAGTGGTGTCGCTTGTCCAAGGTTATGAGAAAGCCGAATTTCGAAAGCACGCAGGACTGCCCGGCATGACCTTGACTACTCGCGGCCAGTCGTTATGCCTGTGAAAAATAAATGCATGTACAGACTAAAAATGTATGTCAAAAGAGACTAGACGCGCCAGTTGTATCCCGACAAGCTTTAAATGTTACCATTAATATAGTTAACTGTTTAAACTAGAAGTTCAAGTGATTATATTGTGTAATGCGGATATACATTAAATGTAGATTTATGAATGAACATTGCCTCACAGAAACTCTGTAACTAGAGGAAAGAGTTGAGACAGGGAGCGAACTGTTATTAGTAAGAGTCTTCCACTGACTATGCATTATCTATTAGGCTGAGATATTCGCTATATACAGTCTCACTGCCTTTAGCAGCTCTGTAACAGGTTATATATGACAGATGGCATTCGTATCATCTCAGCATCTCAGTCTAAAGTTATCGCACGCTTTCGGAAAAGAATGGCGCATTCGTGATTTTAGGTCCATATCACAGGGGTGTTGTGTTGACGAAATAAATAACTGGGAGGTAATTTTAATCTCAGTGTGTTTGGGTGACCAATTGTAGCATTTATAAACATTTATTTAAGCTACAATGCAACCGTATAGAAAGTAGTGTATGTTTAAAAAATAGTTTATATTATCGGATGTTAGCCACAATGTTGTAACTTTTGTCCCAAAGTATAAACTATATTTTTAGAAGAGGGTTCTTTTTTCCGCTGAAGACTTGCCTGCTTTCTAATGAATAACACTAATGATTTTACCTCGGGATAATTTTAATCATTATTTGCACACCTTTCATCACTTACGAGATTAAACTTACAGCTTCTAAACAGCGCTTTTCGGCGCTTTGATTTACATAAAGGTCTTTAGGTCATCAAAATATGTTGTTTTTAAAAGGTGCTGTGTTGTTGCTGAGAGTTGACTTGAGATACCAACCAATGCTTATTGCCAATCGTTTATATCACACACAGATTGTCTCACTAATTTTGAAAACTTACAATTTGTGTACGTTAAACACGTCAACCTCTTGTATAGTTATTTACATTTGTGTTTTGCGACGAATATGTTGCAATGTTGTTTTTATTGTCACTCATTGAGGAATGCCTGAACATTACATAAAGTTTCACAGATACCTTTAGCTTAAAGGTATGACAAAGATTGGCGGTTATCAAACTTGTTGCGTAGCCCTAATCAGTGCATTGTATGACAACCAAATACTGTGTATCTTTCAACACTTCCATACTTTCCCAAAGACAGACATGACAACCTTTGGAATTTTAATAACGACATTCTGTACCAACGAGTTATGCAGGAGCATGACAGGTGTCTGTCCCTGAAGTCAAAATCTCACGGACTCAACAGAACCTATCGATCAGCACAGATGGCCGACATTACTAAAGTCTAATTAATTTGCTTGTTTTATAGCACGCACACCCACAGAATCAATTAATTCCATACACGGATCATGGTTTCGTAGACTCGATTCTATGGAGGGTGTTTTCCGGTCAATAGTCGATCAGTGAGGTCTCGGAGACAATATCAACTCGCGATCACTCAGTATCCAAGGCTATTTGAACTAAGTGCAGTCCTGGTCTAGCGTTAGGATTAAAGGTGTTTCCATAATGTTAAATTCGTAATGAAACTACCAATGGGCAGGAACGTGATTGACTTAGGTATGATAATGTTTCCATGGCGGCGATCAAAGTGAATGTAATTGGTAACAAATATGTACTTAATGGTTAACATTTGACGCGTGAAACTGTTTATAGGATACAGTTTAAACTTCCTAATGTCCGTTAATATTTAGGTTTTATGTTTGAAGCCATCCATCTACGCAGTTATTGTTCATTACTAGAAGATACAGTAAATGCTATGAGCCGACATGGAAAGACAGTGATTTGGAACTTGACTCTGCAAATGATGAAAGTCTACAAGACAAAATACCGCTATAGCGCTAGATGAAAAAACGCTTTAACAAAACGTAAAAACGCCCAGACAAAAAGTCGCCAAGACGAAATAACGTAACGCCGAAATTACGCCAAAACACAACTTCGCGCCAAGACGAAAAGTCGCTAAGATAAAAAGTCGCCACGAAGAAATAACGCATAAAACAAAAAGTCGCCAAGATGTAAAATGTAAAACGCCAAGACGAAATAACATCAAGACAAAAAGTCGCCAAGACGAAATAACGCCCCAACACAACGTCGCCAAGACGCACATCAAGAAGGCGATAATACGAAATCTTAAAGTCAGTGATTTAAGTTTTGACGCTCAGGGGACTTCTAGCCTTTGCGACGTTTCTTCCTTGTGGTATTTTATCTCTTTGCGTTATGTATTTCATTACTCAGAAAGGAAGATGTACAAAATCAGCCAATAAATAAAACACTTTTATTGATATTTAAAGTAAAGTATGTGTGTATAAGTAAAACAATTAATTTAAAAATCTTGTGATTAAGCATTTTATTGTGAACGGCAATTTAAATATACGTTCAATTGGTTTCATTCGTGAGGTTTGCATACGTGAAAGATGACTATTTGTACACAACACACTGTGTATTGTCTTTTATTCATACTCTTCAGCATTTGTAGACAATTGTTTTATTGTTAATTAGAGATGTGCATGTAATGCAGTACAGTGTTTAAATATTTATATGTTTCTGGCAGTCCCCATCTGGCAAATGCCAAGATATCTGTGAAATATTCCCGTTTTTCTGTCATCGAAACTTGGCTGATTTTAAATATTTAATAAATTCTGTCGTAAAATATTTTAAATAGATAAGTTATAGTACGTTATTTAGAAAACATGATGACATAAAACCTGCACCGATTCCATTATTTTAGAAACCATTTGTAAATAAACAAAGTCAATAATTTTGTGTTATGAGCCCTAAGTTATTGGTTACAAATTAAATATAAATAAAAATAAATAGAAATATCAAGATAAGAAGTATATTAAAATGGCTTCTCAAATTGATAAGTGTATGTTGTTCAAAACTTATTTAAATTGGCATAATGCGACATAAATAAAAGCTTTTTTAAGCATTTGTGTGGTTTAATTTTCTTCCGCACAAGTACATGTATTAAGAATCATTATTTCCAGAACCACGCAACCAAACGTTTGAAGAACAAACACTAACAATAGATCAACTCATCACAAACATCAATTATATTAACCACTGCACTAATTTGCCCATTCGTCCTACAGTTGAAACAACAGTTTCTGTATAAGTCCAAACAGTCTATGTCTCCACGATGTCTAAAGGGTTCATCGATCAATGCCGGAGCCGTTCCGTATTTCATACATCCCTTTCTTGTTATCTCCACCTAATCCGGGATAGAAGACCAAAGGCTGATTGTCGGATTGTCGTCGTTCATTTCCTGTTGAAACTGTGCTCTTCTATACGGCAGGGTAATGGCAAACGCACTCTTTAAAACAGACAAGGCTCCTCTACAGAAAATCATTCAATCATAACACACACACGCATGCACGCACACACACGCACGCACACATGCACGTACACATGCACGCACACGCACGCATTTACTCAAACATGCACGCAAACAAGCAAACACACACAAACATACGCATGCACGCACGCACACACGCAGGCACACGCACGTACACAAACACGCACGCAAACGCGCAAACACACACACACAATCACACACACGCACATATATTTATTAGAGAGAGAGAGAGAGAGAGGGAGGGAGAGAGAGAGAGAGAGAGAGAGAGGGAGAGAGAGAGAGCAAGAGAGAGGGAGAGAGAAAGAGAGAGACAGAGAAAGAGAAAGATATTATATACAATGTAGGTATTGTAGTTTTTAGGTACTTTCGGAGTTGTGTGCAAGGTAGAGATTAAACAGCAAAATGTGATGGGTGGTGGATTTGTTTCCAGATGAGACAAAATTAGTACTGAGATAGATCTTTTATGAAAGGTTTAGCTTTTAATAATTTAATTTTATGTATTTCTAAAGCATTTACTTATAAAATTTTCTAGTTAATGAAAATATTATTTAACATGACGTTACTGTTTGATATATCTTTAAAAGTCGCAAGACAAAAATGTTAAATATTAAAAGTTAGTACATCTGTTGTTCTGTCTTATTCTCAGTCATCAGAGCCCAATGTTTACTTAGGCTACAGAGAACAATACATTATTCTAGCCACAGACTGAGGTGTTTGTTGACAGGCAACTCAAGAAGCTTCCATAGTGATGACACTGAATGAACATTTTACTCCGCGCCATTACATTTTCAACCAATTCTCAATCGATCCGTTTCAACGTTGCAGATGCATTGTTTGATTTCAAACAAAGAACCTATCAGGATAGACAGAGACTCTTGCATAACACAAGACATTGTATTTTCTTAATGTACTGAGAGCGGTTAATGGACTGATACACCGACTCATCTTTTAAACTGACAACCGGAAGTAGCTCGATTTGTTTAAGACCGAAGCTTAACTTCCGGTCGCCAATGTCACGTGACAAATGTTTGCGTTTACATATTCACCAACAAAATATTTTCCAGACCAGCAAAACTCATTCTAGTCTTTGTAGCAATATGGAACTTCTGAGTTACGTACGTTTTACGCAACGTTTTCATTTCTTAATGATTTGATTTACCGAGGATCGAGTGTTTGTTAGTCACATTGAGTTGTTTTGTAACGTCCTTAGTCAAACGCTATAATTTATGTTGACTTGCTTACAACATAGACATTCGGGTGACTTACATGTAATCAGCGAAACACCTTCGTCTATATTGATGTAAAATCCAACGCTAATTTATTTTTAACGATAAGATTATTTCGTTTATTTGGAAATCAAAGAATAAACAAGTTGCATTGACAATCATTTAAACTATGTTATTGTTGTTGTTTTTTGTTTCCTAATACACCATTTATAAACTCGAAATTAGGTATATACAAAGTTGTATTTCCTTATGCAAGATTTTGCTTTACATACCACTTCTTCAGATTTCAAGCGAGGATCGCAGTAACCGTTTTTAGTTCCATATTTATAATTTTAAACATGGTTCATTGTGGCATGTAATTTTACTTGTAAGAATATGCGGCCATGGATCAGAAGAGATCTAAGTATTTAATGAATCGGACAGACATAGAGGCTCTTTGATAAAAATATACCCAGGCTGCTGTCACAACGAACTTGGAAGATAATTAACTATATCTCTAGTTGTGGATGACGTGACAAAATCAACAACAATTTACCCACAGACAAAACACCGATCAAGCATCAATCATATCCGGTACAATTGTCGCCGTTTACACAACATTGCGTGAGCCTTTTAATTGGCTAATTTCTGATCAGCAACGCTCTCCTATAAAGTCTGTGATTATTCTATCAGCATTGATGTAAATATTGGAATTTATTTAACTAGCACTCTTTCGTTTGTGACTAGCCCGGTCGGATGTTAATGCAAATTTGTAGATCGCCGTTATAGCGGTCGATAGATTTCATATTAAGGACATGTCCAATATTGATACTCCGCGGGGATAAGTGGCAGCCGTAGGCTTATGTTGCTACAGCTGCTGTTGTTTGGTTAGGTAAAACACCATCACAAAGTCACTGTACATTGGCTTAGTGATATTGTGTCATATTTTTAAACTGTTTTCTCAAAAATGTTGCATATTGTTTACACGTATATCAGCTAATGGCTATTTAAATCATATTTATTTAAGTGAGAATTCAAATTAATGCAAATGTCAGCTAAAATGTTAACAACACGGGACAATGTTAGCCATAAGCCCAAACTTGAAACAACACTATCGTACATTGATTTGTTTTTTGTTATTTTTGCAGTGTTATTATTCCCCTCAATATGTTGATACGGTATGTTAAAATTTATTTATATGCCTAGCAGTTGAATACCAGAAATTTTAGTGAAATACAATCGATCTTTCTATAGACCATTGTCTTTACAGCCAGTTAATTCGATTCGCCTATTGGTTTATTCTTTATCAATTTGACTTGTTTAAAACAGATAAATATGACGAGCATACAATATATCTTGTTGCTAAACACTGTTGGTTTTTAACAACTAAAACGTTAGTCAAAACATTGCATTCACTACTTGCTTAATAGGCTGTGGATTAAAAAAGTTGAAAGACATAAAAAGCAGAATTGCAGAATATTGAACTTTTTAGTGTGAAAATGTTGAATATAAACTTTCGGCGCAACATACTAGGAATGGGGTGCATAAAGAAAGCTTACATATTCTGTATGTCTTTATTTGAATGCCATGTTAACTTACATGAGACAATTTAACCGGTTGAAGAAGGTGTCAATCGGTGAAGTAAACTTGATCTTACAACGAGGGAAAACCCAAACAAATACGCCCTCGACGATTGTATATTTTACCTGGGTTTAACGAAATTACAACGAGTTGATTTTTAAAGTTAAAATTAATAAAAATTAGAAAGTGTTCGTCTTTTATCAACTACTTTGATGTTAATTACCTTACTTTCACCCAAAAAGATATATAGATATCAGCTGTACCGATTGCAAGTTGTACCAATGCTAGTGTTGAACCGTTCAAACGTTATTTTTATATCAACATTGTTGCAATAACACTGGCATTATGCAAAGTATAGAGACATTTTTGAAACAAATATATTGTTTATCCGTGGCCAGCTGTAACTGTTTGACAGCAAATTTAATATGTGTCAAACGTTGTGTTGCTGCTATTCTTAGGTTCTGAAATAAAGCAATCTTGTATATGTACTAATCGTGTTCTAAAAATATTCTGCTTTTTAATACAGACAAATGGTTCTTAAAAAGAACTAGATTAATTTATAGAAAATTTCAATCTTTCTCGGGTTTTCGTCCCTTCGGCCTTTATCAATACAAATTTAGGCTTCCTTTTATATACTACATTTACAACACAGTGAATACAGCGAGGAAAGCCTGTGCACATATGTCCCTGGATAAAGGCCGAACACAAAAATACGAGAAACAGTGATATTTAGTTTGGAAATATTATTTCGTCAAGGTATGTTTCTAAGGAATGTTAACTCTATGGCTCTCATGCTACGGACATACGTCAACAAATAATCTGTATACTGATCCAGTTGACGGAGAGAGGACGAAGGCGCTATGCTATAAACAGAAAATGAAATCAAACAGTTTTACAATGCATAAGTTTATGTTTGGCTTGTTTACAGTGTTATGTAATTGTTGCAAATACACGTATCTTGTGTATGTTTAAATGTGTTGCATATAATTTCGCAATATAGCAGTTAAAACAAATATATTGATACACGGTAAAACCTTTGGCTTTCCAAGCGAATTTCTTTTTCAGGAAAATTAAGAAATAAACGATTTTTGTTTTGTTTAAGACAACAGTTGTTGTTAAATCCGTTACGAAAGCCTTGATTGCTAGAGACATACTACAGGAGTCAATCTGATTTATTCGGAACAATTGTCTTTACATTCATGTCGCAGTTGACACCGCATTTAGTATATGAAGTATAGGTTTGTAATGCTTTGTTTTATGCAATAACTGTATGGGCATAATTGCTTTATATTTAATATCATTTTGGTTTTATGATATTATTATATAAATACAATGAAACGAAAGAGAAATATGTTACGCGATGCTAAGTTTGGCAGATTATTACATGTCGAATTGTGAGCATGATTTATTTGGTACGCACTTTCCTAAATGTTTAAACAATATTTAATTCTGATTTCACCAATTGTGCATCATAAAGGCAAGATTTCTATCCTGAACCTTTTTGTGTATAGTTTACAACGATAAACTGGCGCGACATCCTCTTCGAACGTTCTCTTTAGTCGAAGTCTTCCCCGAACAAATCCCTCCAAGCACAGTATAGCCATGTGATGCTTTATTACCGGTCAAAGAATGACTGGTTTCCGCCTAATCCCGGATGCCTAAATCCCTCTCGTATGACCGTAGGTTATCATGAGACGGAAACTGCAATGGAACAAAACTCATACAAATCCAAAATATTTGTTCATTACATTTTATTGATTTTACAATGATTCTACGGAGAATCACTTTATCCTTCCTTCAAGCAGGCAGATATTCCGTATAGTGGGCATACAGTGGCAGCACTGCCAGAACCAATAGGAACAGGAGAGCTGGCGTACTGCACAGAGGCTTTCCGAATACGCGTGGAAACTACATAACATCGGGCGGTGTACCAGAACTGATCGTCTGCTCCGATGCTAGGAGATGAAGCGAGCATCTCATGCAAATGTATGTGTTCCTCTATGCATTTTCCTATCTATTTGAGTGAAGGAATCGGGGATTTTAACAGGTTTTCAGTTAAGAACTGATGGTCAAAGATCAGAAGGTAACACTCAAAGGCAGACGTTTAGAATCAATAGAGGATACGGTGTACTAGTTAAGGCTTCTTTATGTGCTTTTTTCTTCTTCTGAACTTTGATTCAAAACCAAAACAGAACAGCGGGGAGTTGTGTGTTGTTTTACGAGCAAGATTGTTCAACGCAAGCGGATAGCTGCGGCCGAGAAAACTGTAAGTTGATTGATTTTTAGTGAAACGATAGCTGGTTTTCTTATTATATTTATGTCTGAGAAATTCTGAGCCTGTGTTAGGCTACCAGCCTGACGGAGTTGTAGCGTGTACTCGGCAACAGAGAGATATGCATTTCACTTTTCTCAGTCTTCATCATAGCACCTCAAATTGTCATTTACATGCTACCTTTGTTTATTAACACATTGCCTTGTATTAATTTGTAAAAATATTGATAATCTGCCTGATCGGTGTTATGTTACTGTATTACTATCTATGGGCATATTTGATCCTACCCATGTTATAGAGATGTAAGAGTTTCCAGTATACCACAAACACAAGTAAGGAATGTCTCCCTAAATAGATAAAAGTCATATCACTTATCACAGGCTTGGGAGTGAAATAATATTTCCGAAAAATTGTTTGTGATTACCTTTAATGTTTGTGAGAAAGATGTGTTTTAAATTAGATCGTAGTCGTCTTTCAATCATGGTAGACAATGTACATTTCATTTAGTTTCATAAGCGGCCAATACAAATCACGGTATATATATATAAACATGACATCTAGTTGAATCATTTCAATCCTCCACAGCCCTGTCAATATTAAAGCATTTCTACTAGTAGCGATATGATGGAACACACAAACTATAGCGCCAGTCTGTCACATTCGGCCCAGAATGGTCTGAACTGTCAGCCGAACACCCAGCAGGCCTGTACATGTCTATGGAACCATCACAATGGCCCTAGCGCGTTATAACGGGATGGTATAATGTCCAATATCATTAATATCACAGCAGCGATTGAATTAAAAACATTATTGTGTGGAGCATGCTCAGGTGCATTACCATTATTAAATGGAGTATTTGTTGTGTGACATGACTTTGGTTAATTTTACATGAGCATTCCGGCAATATAGCCTGGCGAGGGTTTGCTTCCTGAAAGTTGTCTTGCAGTTCGTACGATTTATGAAGTGAATGTATGATGCAGGGCTGAACACTTTTATAGCAACCAGTACCATTTGTGATATGTTTTAACATATGTTAACAGAAGTAGTGCCGTTCACAATTTGCTGTTCAGTTCTGATTCATCTCACAAAAAAAAGAAAAGAAAAGAAAAGAAAAGAAAAAAAGAAAGAAAGAAATGAAGGAATAAAGGAAGGAAGAGAGGAAGGAAGGAAGAAAGGAAACGGGTCTTATGTTTCAAATCGCGGCACGCCAGTTAAAATTTTGAAGTGCTACCTTAACCTTCGCCAGAAATAAACTTCAATTTACGTCTTTTGCGTATCTCCGATACTAAAATTTAATTTACAATTAATAAAGAATAGACAAGTAACAAACATTTGCAGATGTTCTCAGACTTGGTCATTATTCTATTAGTCTGAGTTTGAAGGCAACAAATGGTTTTATTACGAATATATGTCTGAATGAGTTTCCAGAAAAGTTTAAGTTTTTTAACCAAGTTCACATTAGTAATAAGCATGAAAATGCACATGTTGTAAAAGAATTTCTGCTTTGTCCATTTCGTTGCATTGCATGGACTATGTTTATGTATAACAAATGTGCGGCTGCTTTGTTCAATGGTATTTCTAAGACTGCCATAGCTGTAAAAGCTATAAAATAGTGTTCCACATTAGAAATATAAGTCACTAAGCAAAGGCATCAGTGGATACTAGTCAGTTAAGCAAGCTGTAATTCATTTCCGAACCAGCCGCTGTTATATTACCCCCAAACAATATGACAGGAGGTGCTTCATTGATTCGCTCTTCAAATACTAATTAGAAACTAGATACTTCTAAAATGAACGAACTCATATTTTCTCCCCGATGGCTTCTGCGTATATTGTAATATAATAAAAATCCAAAGCGTGCAGCTAATATGACCTATTGAATTTGCCGGAGGCAAGCGTGAGGAAACTTCATACAGTCTTCGATTGATTTACATACGGACCCGACAGGGTACACTATTCTTTGACGGGAACTCAGCCTATTTTATATACACTGCATGTATATTGGAAATATCCTCTAGAATAAGTTGTATATTAATGTGTTCAGTTGCTTCTTAACGCTCCTTGAGGTTTTTCGTGACTGCATGAAGAGCAAACAATAGAATTAATGAAGTTGCATCATGGACAGAAATCGAATAAACGTCTTATGTTAGAAGGACATTGTAAGTCAAACTTTTATATTATAATATATCATATTGTTTAAATTATCAATTAAGGTAGAGTCTAAACTCGTAGTTTACTGAAAGATAAGGCCGATTGCAGGCTGAGATTGTTATATCATCCAACAGTATAAAACTGTGCAAATATAAATTGCAGTAGCATTCATGCATAACGCCAAACCTGATTGGCCTTGGTATCGATACAACATTTGAAGTCCATATTTTGACCCATAATGGAAGTCGTGACTCAATAATATATATTTCGGAACCCACTCTTCCACTTTTGTTCTTGATAAAACATGACATAAATGTAAGCACGTTCAACTTTAACAATCATCTTGTACTGTACAGTGATGGCGTAGTGCCAACAGCGGAAAACACATCCATATCCTATGGTATGATAAACTGGCCAGGCTTACCAGTCGTTTATGTTTGTCCAAAGTGTGCTTATTATATGATATGATTTCTATTTTAACAAAAAAGGTAAAATAAAAGCAGTTACCTAATGATGTCTATAGGCCTGAAAAAATCGAGTGAATTGCTACTTTTTATTTAAGAGTCTAGTAAGACGTTATTGCAGATATATTTTCCAAATCCAAACTTAAACTAATTAAGGTCAGGATTAACTACGAGCGTTTTTTTCTTTAAGTTGAAAGCATATGCATAAATAAATAAATAAATAAATAAATAAATAAATAAATAAATGATAATAATAACAATAAATAATAATGATAATACAGATCTACATTTTTCACGGTTTGATCCGATGTGGCCATTTGCAAACTGTCTTGTAGAGCTATAATGGTTTAATATTAATGACAGAAACTAAAGTTTACAATTTACTGTGCTTATTGACAGCGATCTTGATGTCGGCGATTACTGTATGCTTGTTTGACATTGTCAGTGCATGTACTGACTTTAAAATGGTACATTAAATTGTATCTGTTATTCAAAATTCGTCCTGAACAGTTCACATATCTTGAGAGATATCACACATATAATTACTCTGTGTATGTTTACCACAATATATTTATATACATCTTTACCTTCTCAAAAGTCTTTTGACTTGCGAAAAGCAGTAAATCGTCATCAAAGACAACACATACAAAACCTATCGGTATACAATGTGACGTTTTCAGACGTTTACTTAAAAGTGTAAAAAATACTAACCACCGGGTATAAAACTCACGGCTCACCTCTGTTTTAAATTATCAGGGACGAAGCCGTTTAGTGATAAAACATAAATAAACCCGGAAGGCTGATGAATCTGTCAAAAAACCGGGAAGATTTCAAACATAAACAACAGAAAACCCAAACGGAACAAATCCTATGACAATGTCCTGTACTAGGTAAGATAATGTTTTCAAGTACTTTCCTGTCGTTACTAATGATTTAATTCAGTCCTAAATAGAACAATCGAACCAGATTCGGGTCTATAATCATACAGCAGGAAAGTGAGGTTTCATGATTTCTTGAGCTGCATGTCTATAAGCTATTAACACGAGTATAGAGAAAACGAAAAATTAAAATGAGCAATACAATTCCACATAGTTCAGGAACCCTATTCTAGTCAGTAGTTGATCCAGCTAAAGTATGTCACCAAGGACTGCAGATAGCATTTTTGTAGAATAACCCTCTACTCTTCCGGAGAATTGGATTTTAGAAATTCAGTTGGGTAAAATAAATATGAATACCACTTTAGTATATCAGTTTACTTCATTTTTTTAAAGCAGGGTTTTAGTCAGTCATTTAATGTGATATAAAGGTATTTAAATGCTGAGGGATTTTTTTCTTTAATAAAAAATACTGTGATTTGTCCTGAAAGTTATTGTTTTGTGATTGAAAGATTGATTCAGTAAAACTTGTCCTTTAAGATGAAGATGCAAGCAGTTCCTTTATGGTCACTAAACATGGTATTTGTCGCATTTTAGCCCATGCGAGCTCCTGTTTTTGATAGCCATAATCTGGGTGTATTTCATTTATTTTACAAAAACAGGCTTACCATTTCATTTTGTAAATATTGGGTACATAAAAAGTGTAAAAAACTTATAGACAGAATCTTAAAATGGGAATTTGATCTGAAATATGTATTTACCTGACTTACTCATAAATATTTTTAGGAGTAGGCTGAATTAAACTCCTATAAACTTCAACAAAACATTTGTTAAATCAAGAAGCAAAGTAATATGTTTTTAATAAAAACATTTTGCAATGTTTTTTTTTTTTTAAATGGATTGACAAGTGATAGGTGGAAACAACCTTCAGCAATTAAGTATGTTTTGTAATAATCTCTCCTTTCAACACGGTTCACCGAGAAAAGTAATCTTTTATAGAACATACCACATAATGACAGTCAAACTGAACGTTATTGTAATTATTCTATTTTTCAAATATTTTAAGTGTTCATATCATTATCTTTTGAGCAATAAATTTTAAGGAATGTTCAACATGTTAACAAAATAATTCGATTTTTTTACCTTTAAAACATTTGAAACATGTTAAGTAAACTGACACCAACATCAATGTGGACTCAACAGTAAGCACAACCATGGCCTGCTCAATTTGAACATGCTTTCTAAAACAACAGTGAAAAGTGTAACATAGTTTATCAAAATGGTGTGAGGAATGTGAATATCATATTCTCATTTTTAAATACGGGTTTTGGCGAAGAATACTGATGATTCGAAGACCTCAAACTTTGTAAAACAGCAGTTAACATAAGGGTTTTCATACACATTTCAAAAGTTTTACTAAATATTAAGCAGCATTGTTGTGTGAATGCCCATTTAGCATAGGCACATAATATTACTTTTAAGCATTTTTGTGTTGTGACAATCACTTTCTGTATCAAGAATGTGTCAGAAGTAATAATAAATCAAGACACAGTACCATCCTACACAAAAATAATGCATAAGGCAAAATGCCACCATTCATTTTATGCTTTTGTGTCTAAATCTGTATTCCATTATACTCCTCAGGAATTTTGATTAGACATAATCAATGAAAGGTTGGTTTAAAAATTCTCATAGTCATATCACATGTTTTCAGAAATGACATTCAGAACAAGATGGCCTCTTCAAGACCATCTTAAATAGAAATAAGTATACATTCTTAAAACTTCCAGAAGCAGATAGTTTGAAAATATTATTAGTTTATAATGTCATCATTGTGATATTTGAACCTTGGCCCATACAAGAATGTCGCTGTGGATATTTTTTGTACTAAGTTTGGTTCATTGTGCCAGGCCTTCTTTCTTTAAACCTAAGAATAAAAAGAAAACCTCCCAACAAGTCTGGTTCTGAAACTATTTGATTAAAGATTTCTGGCTTTTTTATATCTGGCTTTAGATAAATAAAAAAAAAGTTCCTGCTTTGAAAGCAGGAAATGTGAAACAGATAAAGGAATGGTAAATTCCTTTTGGAAGAAATGATCAGTTAAGGAGCATTCTAGGGAGATAGTTCTTCTTTAAAATTCCATTTGACTGATTATGTTTCTTTTAAAGTGGATCATATCTTTGGTTTTAATCATATAAAAATGTGTCTTGTAGTTTCTATATAACATTTACATAAAATGCATATTATCTGATATATTATATCAATGTGATTCATTTAAGTTATTTATGGATTGGATTTTCATAAAAATGTTTGCAAATAAAGTTTTTGATATGTTTTCAAAATATATATAATTACATATATAATGAATGTTTAAACATAGCTCCGGATACTTTTTTAAGTAAGTCAACAACAAAAATGTTAAAATTTATAAACTCTTTAATTATGAAAGATTTTGGTCAAATCCAAAATGTTCCGATTAGTTACAAAAGAAATTGTATTGTCCTGTGGCCTGCATTTACTTCCAATTTTCTAAAAAAATGATGCATAATGAACACATCACTTCATAATAATGACACATTATAAATATAGAAATATCAAATCCAGTAACAAATATCAGCAGCTATATTAAATCTTCACTAACTGCCAGTGTTTTAAATTCTGGTACTTTTAACCTATAGATTTTTCTAATATGATCGACCATAAAAGTAAGTTTTTGTTTAATTTACAGTTTTTCGCTACTAGTCAAGAATGAATTTAATATGGGATCCCAAGTGTCTATTTGAAAATTTGCACTAAACGGTCCTATCAGTTTATACATGTTTGTAACATTGGACTATTCCTCAGTCCTTATATGACTTTGACTTTTTTGTGTTGTTTACCACACCAACAGTATCATTGAGAAAGTTACATTCTCTGATGTTTCCATTTTCAGCACTGTTTTTTATGGTTTATTTAATTTCACTTGAAACAGAGCAATAATCTCACACAGTATAATTTTCTTCATATAATTTATGACATAATAGGAGTAATTGGTACTATATTATCAGCAAATGAATGTTTCTATATCCGAAGAATGCAATATTCTCCAACTGGCTTGTCTATAATTGATTTAGTTGATCACCAGGGAGCTTGTCTTTGTCATAGTTTCTGCTTAAGTATGTTAAGTCCAAAACTGAATAAGGGAAACTATCTAATCACTGTGACAAATATAATGGAGCATTGATGTTTAACCAACCAGATTGTACATGTATTTGAAGCAAACTTTATTGTGTGCTAAATATTTTAGAAGTAAAAATTGTAATAGAAAGTCAACTTAAATATGTTTACAAGTATATAAATATGATATTATCTTATATAAGTACATACTTGCATTCTGTATAAAAGATCTACAAAATTATTAAATTGTGAATTATTGAAAAACAGTGTGTGTTTTTTTCTAAACATGTAAGAAGAAACTAGATACTTGACTTCTGTTTTCTTTCACTTTTTTTATCTGACATTATTTTACTCTGTTTAAAAATTCATAGGTTAATTGAAATAAATTTTATTTAAAACATGTTACACTACACTGAAGTACAATAAATAAAATAATAAAAAAGATTGAAATGAAGCTAAATCTGACCTTGTTTGTCCCTGGCTTTATTCCATTTTTCAGTCTTTGCAATTTATGTCTATAAAAATACTTTTCTATGATTGTAAATTGCATAAAATTGATATTAATAGAATTGTAAATAATATTAGCATAAGAATAATTTAATGTCAGGCTCATTTTTTATTTCTGTTTGTGTAATCTTTTTTGTAGCACAGCTAGTATAAATAGTGTTTAACTTCTTTTAAAATGCTGAACCTGTGATTAAATCTATTAAGGGCTGAAAGTACAAAGCCAGTTTTTTATTTAACCGGTTATTATATACCCTAGACAAGGTAAGGTCAATTTGTGTTGTTCTCTGTTTCTTGCGCTCCTTGTTCACATTGTTCAGATTCAATGGTGCCACAGATTTATGTATTATTCAGCAACTTAATTGATTTTGAGATCATAGCACTTCACTAAAACACTGGCTTTCTCATGCCAAAACATCATGAAACATTCTGCACTCAAAGAGTATTTCAATGGCTCCCAACTCTGCATGTCTTAGACCTCAGAATGTGCTGACCGATGGTGACAGAGGGTGTTGTTTTAAGATTCTGGGACTCAACGCCTCCTATCAGCCATGCAGGTGGTACTTATAAGGCACTATTTTTACAGGGTCAGTGCAGTGCAAGTCTCAGAAAATAATTATGGAGTCTAAATTAGACCCACCTTCTTGGGAGTAAATTTTCGAACAGATTGCAAGATTTCCAAATATTATGTATTTTATTGCTCCTGAAAGAAGCATTTCTAATTAAGCAGAAAGTCACAAAATAACATGCTGGTGCAAATAGGGTTTAGTTTTTGCTGTGCAAAATTTCAGAAAAGCATAATGGTTTTTGCCTGCTGGAACAGATGTGTAATTTTCTTAAATGTTTTTCTTAAATTCTGAATGTAGTCTGAAAGCTGTCCATAGTATATTTGCATATCACATTGATACTGGTCCTACATATTCATGCCTTTTCACTGAAACAGAAATGTATGTGGTGTGCTTTATGAAAAAAGGTCTACATGACAAAAGCAAAATTTATAATTATTAAAAAATAAATTCACTCTGTGTATAATTACTATCATTTATATTTGCAAATGACACTTTAACCATAAGGGTCAATACTCATAAACTCAATTTTAATGTTGTGTTTAATATTATTTTGTGTTAGAAATATGATAGCTTTGATGAACATTTGTGGAATTCATGAGCAAAGTAGTACAATATAAGCATAATGAAGTAATGCAGTAAAAAGTCCTCAAAGGTTTTATTGAAAGGGAAAGAATTTTCCTGCTTTAAAATCTTTTCTTTTTTTTGTATATAGATATATAAAGAGTCTGTATTTTTATTTCTGAGAATATAACCCTGCTACACATTTCCCCCTATTTTAATGCACGTGACATGTACACTAATTCCCATCAGTGAGAATTTTCTAATCCAAGGCTGTTTTCTTGGCTTCTAACTGGGTTCATTTGGCTTCAAATGTATTAGTTTGGCAAGTTTCATTAGTACTTACAATTCACTGTTCTTACTTCTCAGTGATGTATATAACACAACTGTGTATAGATCTATGCTATATATGCAGCTGAAGAATTGGTACATAGTTAATGTCTTCTGTAAGCCATTTAAGATTTGTGTTGTTGTTTTTATTTTAAATGTATAGGGTAGAGTAACACTAAAAGATATATTATGAATAAACAAGTGAAGGATAGAAAACACCAGTTGCCAGTTATCAGGTAGTGAAAATAATGTATGCAGGTTTTTGCAGCACTCATGTGAGACAGTGAAATAATTATAGTAAACGGGTTGTCCTACAGAGTAATAATTTATATAAAACACTGGTTTATAGTCACATTTTTTCTTCTTCCTTACCCTACCCAAATATTGTAACATTCTGTAAAAGCATGAAATCAACAATCATTTAAATGATGGGCATCATGTCCACACAATGTTGTTAAATGATACTATTCTGACACATGCCCATTCCCCAGTGGCACATTATCACAATAGCTGAACTCATTGAATATTCATAGATAATAGAGATGGGGAATAACAATTTTCAGTCATTAATGGTGTGAGGATCAGCCAGATCAGGGGCTGTTGGATGGATATATTCAATATGCACACTTTTACAATAATAAAAACAACCCACAACCCTGTCTTGTTCATGGTATGGCTATAGATGGTTGTTTTACAAATTGTCTAAATGATAAACTTTCATTTACTTTTTTTACTTTTTTACAGATTTTATTAAAATTCTTCCTACTTGTGTCTTTTTCTTTTTAGGAACATACTTTACTATATTATTACATTATTTTAAGTATATATTAAATCTAACAAGAAATATCTTTTAAGAAATATCTGGTGTTGGCAATGCTGTAATTAACACAATGTATAAATACTTTCTCAGGAAATGAGCTTTTAGAATACCAAGACTTTACATTTATGACAACAGTCGCTGCTTCGAAATTAATATTCAATTATTTATGTCATTATTTAGCAACTTTTGTAAAACTGTTATGCCATTTTAGTTTGTTTAATAGGAACAATTTGGAATATGGTGATACCTAGAATTTCTGCCAATGGCAGTCACTTTGATATTCAGTCAGATTGACCTTGTATCAGCATTTTTAAAATAGGTCAAAAGTAAGATTAGACAGCTACCCCGATAAATAGTTACTCAACATACATACTGTGAAAGGTAGATCTACAATAAACTGAACATATTGTGGACAAATGTTTGCCAGTGACTGAAACCAAAGATGGATAAAAGCCTTAACAACATATTTAGTTATCAGAATTGTTATTTGTTTTTAAAAAATAGAATGAAACAGCATTTTATTTTTATTTTTTATTATTATTGTGCAGTTACTTAGAATTATGCAGAAAAATAAATTTTATACTTTTTAATCCAGAAGAATGTGAAGGTTTGCAAAGATTCACCAATGATAGCATGTTTTGGTGCCAACAATTTTATCAGCACATACAGCAAACACAAGCCCTTGTATATCATCTGGCACCCAGTAAATTATTTCTGTTATCAAGGAATTTTCATGACCAATTATTTCTCCATGCCTCAACTGATATGCTTTCTTACCTTCCTGCCTTTGACCATTATTGGTTTTAAACAAGGCCATTTTCCTGGGGTTTTTGTCTTATAGTTGTTTAGCTAATTAGGAGGCAACAGGCAAATTGTATGTGACTGTATGGAATTTATTGCAGTGTGAGACAAGAGGTATATAAATGAATGGTTCAGGCTGGTTAATTGGAGGGTAAACTGGGCAGCTAGGGTCTCTTTAATGTCTGTATGTTAAGTAATTGTGAAATGACACATTGTTGTTTTTATCAATCCTTTCATTAGTTGCTGATTTTTTAGAAAACATGTTAAGAGAAATATCAGTGCTAGCAGTCTTGTAAATAATATTCTTTTCTCAGTTATTTACTTTAAATGCAGATATCTACTGCAAGTTTTCTTACTTTCATTTACACTGTTTTTTGAGAAAAAAAATTAGGAAGTGTGAGAAGAACCACTCTGTTAACCACTGTTAAGAACCACAGTAGTTTCTTTTGCCAACATACTGTTTCAGGGCAGTGTCTCACCTCAGTGTTTTTTTAAAATAATTTTTACATTTCAATGGGTCAGTGGAAGACTTTTCTGACTTGGGTTATCATATTTTACAGAAGTTAAATGGTCTAATATTTTATTCAGTAGTGAACTGAAATATTCTTTTTTGACTGTATTATAATAGAACAATATCTTCTTGCATTTGTTTATAAGTTATTTAATGTTTGTTCAATAGATGTATTTTATAGCAATGTTTTGTACATAGAGTAGCTTTGTCTCAGATTTAAATTAGAATAGTCTTTTATGACCCATTGATTTGACTTGCATGATTGTCACTATGTGTAGTGTTGATTCAAATATTAATATATATGGCAATTCTTATAAGACATTTTCATGTTTTCCTATTGCTTAAAGCTGCTGTAATTGAACTAAATACTTTTATTGTTAATTTAAGAATATACTTTTAAGTTTTAAAGTTAAAGAGACTAAATCACAAAACCCTGTTGGAAGTCATCCCTTATAAGCTGATAGAGTATGCACTGGGCCACTGCCACCTACCAGAGAAGGTAAAGCAACTGGTGTCAAGCTACTTCGGCAACCTGCATCAGAGGTTCAGCCCCAGAGATTTTACCACCAAGTGGATTAGTGTTGAGATATCATCACTGGATGTACCATATCTGTCATCTTGTTTGTCCTTCTTATGAATCTTGCATTGAAGGCTGCTGAGGAGGAGAATAGAGGGCCTAGGATGAAGTTGGAAAATGGATGCCTTCCAGTAGAGGTGTCATTGATGACATCAGTGTCACAACGGAGTCCCATATCCAAGGCAGCTGGATTCTCAAGTCCCTTGGTGAAACTGTCACATGGACAAGGATGAGGTTCAAACCAGAGAAATCGAGGAGTGTGGTCATTCAGAAAGAGAATTGATGAGTAGGTTCACACTGACTATTTAAGGTGAACCGATACTAATCATAGTGAAAAACACAACAAAATCCCCTGGAAAATGGTACAATGCAAGTCCAAAGGACAAAGAGGTGATTCATGGGTCTCAAAGAACAGGTGTTCCAAGGAATGAGTAGAACAGACAAAACCCAACTGCCAGAAAAATTCTTAGTATGGCTGTACCTGAATGGCTTACTACCAAGACTGATTTGGCCTGAAGTTGTATGAAATACCTATGCACTGTTGAAGTGTTTAAAACACATTATCATCAAAAACCCCAGATGCTGAGCTTGGACTTCCACCAAGTTTTATTTGACTAGGATTGTACACCTTATCAGGGGAGCTCCAACTGCCTGAGTAGAGAATTTCAAGGTGGCTTAATTAAGACTCCTTATCACCCTGAAAAACTCACCAGATGCCTGTATCAGTGCTGCTGGCATTGAACTAAGGACTGGGAGAAAGTGGTCAGTCAGCAAAGCTTACAGATTGCTGAGAGCAGGCTGGCACGTTGAGAGATCGTGGGAACCACAACCACAGGAAGACTGGGGTTAGGCAACCCAGCACAAGAAAGGTTGTCAGCACCTGAAAGAAAAGCAGGCCATGATCTAAAGGGAGAGTATTTTGGAGGTGGAGGAAATTCGGGCTGCACAGATGGTTCAGCTTGGAAACCAGGGAAGCAGCACATGTCAATGCCAGAGCAGAAACTCCCTTACTCACAGCTGTGGCACCTAGAACAAGTCAGAACTAGTTTCTGACTGAGGAGTGTGTACAATGTCTTTCCAACACCATCCAACCTACAATGGTGGAAGCTGTCTGAAGAACTTTCATGCCCACTATGTGGGAAGAGAAGTACCCTAAAGCATATCCTTCCATCATGCAATGTGGCTCTCTCTCTTCCAAGGAAGGTACAGGTGGCATTATGACAGAGAACTGCAACAACTTGCTCACAGCAGAGACCAGGAAAGGAGAAAGAAGCAGGTTTCAGCTACCAAGCCAGTTTCATTGGGTTTGTGAAAGAAGGACAGAATGCTCAAGCATCTTCCTAAAAACATAGTATAATAAATACTGCTGAGTCATGGGAGATGGCAGTGGATTTGGATAAGAGACTTCAGTTCCCTGAAGTCATACACACCACCCTCAGGCCAGATATGATCCTATGGTCAAACTACAGAAAGACTGTTGTAACAGTACAACTTACTGTGCCCTGGGAGAAGAGATGTGATGAGGCACATGAGAGGAATAATGACAAATATGCTCAGCTGATGCAAGACTTTAGACAGAAGGGATGGAGTGCCTGGCTCCTTACTGTCGAGGTGGGATGCAGAGGGTTTCCCTCCAGTTCTCTTTGGAAGATGTTTACAGTGCTGTGAATTTCTGGTAAAGACAGAAAAGAAGGAGTACAGGCTGTAGGCAGTGCTGCTGAGAAAGCATCAAGCTGAATTTAGCACCATGGAATCAACAAGAGCTGGAGCTAATTACCAATGTGCAATGGCTGATCACCATTGTGGCCCCACCATGCTAGAGTGTTCTGGGATTAAAGGGGCGAAAGACATGTAGGAACTGAGCCCTTGATCTGAAGGGATCCATCATAGCACAACAGGGTGGTTGTATTATTAGTTTTAGTTTTCTTAAAGTTTTCTTCAAAACAAACATGGATCTTAGAAAGTATACATATTATAACACTTAATTTTTTTTTTTTACTTACCAACTAAACCTAAGGGAAAATTTGCCTCTTGGAATATCACAATTTTCTTATTGTCATTTGGATTTATTGTTATACATTGAATTTTTTTAAAAGAATACACCATTGACTAATACCATTGAAAAGCATATACAATTCTTCTTCCAATAAAATATGGCTATATATAGACACATGTTATTGTTATTATAAAAACAAGCAGTTTTATAATAATAATATAAAAATTGTGTTTTTTATCTGACATTAACTAAATGGACCATAAAAGTCTGCAGTTTACTAAGAGCTCAATATTCATGTCCTTAATCTATTTGAAAGCTGTTATGTTGAAGTTTAAGGGGTAGTATGCATACCAACTCATGAAAACATTTTTAAAAACATTTATAGATAAAATGTTGGCATCTTGGGGTTCATGACCCAATGTCATCTTCTACTGACATGTTTTTCTTTTGATTATGAAATAATCTGCCATCTCTTTAAAAAAATAATTAAAAAACATCATTTGATATATTTTTGTGTGGCATATAATCATTCATATTTTATGACAATTCATTTAAAGTACCTTTTTCTATGGAGATTAAACAATCAGATTACATTTTCATTTGCCAATGAATCTGTTCTATTGTTCTGTCTAGCTGGATCTGCCATGGAGGACTGAAAGAACAAACCTTAACAAATCTAGTTACACAGCTAAACAAACACATACAATGGCAGATAGCTGGAGTGCCTGTTTGCTGGAATCCAATAGCCCAAGCCCTTGACAATTGATCGCTCCCTGTTATTGCCTTGTAAATAATCAATCAGCAGTAATATTGTGTGTTTGATTTGAAATTTGATACACCAGTACCTTGTGTAATTTGTGTCTGCATGCATCATGTCCACTTCACATCAGGTAGCTGACTGGCATATATAGAGACACAATGCCCCTAATGTCAGTGGCTGACATGAAATGATTCTAATTTTATGCTTCGGTAATTTGATAATTATAGGGTATATTGTTGAGGTGATACAGACAAAACTAAATGTAACAAGCTTAGGGTTCGCGGAAAATGTGATGTTGGCAGTATTGACCTTACTTTGGTTCCAGTTTGATATTGAATAAATATTGTTTCTGTTTGTATTTGTATAGCTAGACAACATTAAACTGCCATTAATGAAAATTCTGAAGTTTCTGCTAAATTTATTGGAAATAAATAAGTAATAGCCTGTTACACATTTCATTTGACATCAGGGGCATAAGGCATTTTATGTGGATATACCTTTATACATGTTCCAGCCAAAATTGTCACATTGGTAGAGTAAGCTGCTTGCAATCCTATCACTGCCGGCTCAAACCAGACTATGCATTTTATATTATGTTTTATTTTGTATTTAATTCCCCTTTTACAAAAATCCACACTGGACCTGGTAGCGCAGTCAGTAGAGCCTCAACTTCAGGTACGGGAGGTCCGGGTTTGATCCCCTGCCGGGATATACCAAAGGGTAGATCCACGACTGGTTAACCCGGTGTCATGATAATGTGACAGCATGTGGTATCATACCAGGTGTTAATGGCATGCTATACACAGTGAAGGCAGCACTATATCTGCTTCATGTGGACACCATCTCCAGATAACTGAAATACTGTTGGGGATGATAAACCATCAAACAAAATGCCATGATGAATACATTCATTTTTTTCATTTTATTATATTTCATAGTGTCTGTACCATATGTCATATATTAACATACTGACATGAACAAATGTAGCCTATGTGTTCTGGTTATAATTTTTTGTATAACAAAATATATATAATTATCATTAAAAAGAAATCAAAGAATAACAATTAGAAATTAAATCATTTTTAAAATGTTCAAGTATCTGACAATTATTTAAATTGCCTTGAACGTAAAAGAAAGCATACAAAAGCATATCTTTTGACACTGCTGCACTGCTAAGCCATTTTATGTCTACAACAATATGTTATGTAGAAGCATTTCAAAACAATGTAAACATTCAAAATTTCCATTGACTAGCCAAAAACTACAAGTATAATGTCAGAAAGAAGTTACTACCAGTTTAATATTGTCAATCTATACCAAGGATGGTGTTTTAAAAGAGAGTTAAAGTTTTCAGAAGGGGGTTAATATCCATCTTCTCTGGCATCTACTGCTAGTGAAGGTCCTAATCATTGGACATTTGGAGTTCTTTTATTTTGTTAGGATTGGCAGCAAAACACTGTTTGAACTGTTGTAAGTCAAAACATCCAAATCGTAACTGAGGGTGTTGACATTGAAATCTACTGTTAATACTATTATTTATATAAAATATGTTATATACTTTCCTATCATGTTTATATTAATGATAAATAACTCAACTGTTACTGTCTCTGGTTTGTGTATAAATTTAAAATATATGGTCTCATGATTGTAATAACAGAAAAAACAAAGATTCAAAACAACTGCTTCATATTGGAATAGGTTATGTTACATAATAGTTGGAAACAAATAAAAAATTCTAATACTTTATGTATTAAAAATGTGTGATGATAGAAATAATAACAAAAATCCCAGTTTCCTTAGAACAATAACTGATGCTAACTCTTTGAATTTACCCTATTTGACATTTTGATTTTTGGGCTGTGTCACTTGGCCACAGCTTCCAGAGTTATGACGAAGTTGATTTTGAGGGCACCAAGGGTTGACCCTGTCTGACCTTTTCTCCTCCAGGCCAATCTTCATGCCTCAGAAAATGTAATATGAGTACAGAAACAAATAAGTATGTCAAAGAAAAAATGCTTCAAACATAGACCTATAGTGTAATCTGTTTGAACAAGATGCTTATGTCATTTTATAGTATAATGCAGATATATATAAAAATGCAGATTTATGAATGAACAATGCCATGCTGGAATATCGCTCAGTGACTAAAGGAAAGGGGTGAAAGGAGTAGGAAAATGTTATTTGACTGAGTGTTCCAATGACTATGCATTATCTACTGGGATGAGATATTGGGAGATATCCCATACTGGGCCTCAATACCTTTTGCTCCTGTGTACCAGTTTATGGCAGAGGTTATTTGTATCACATATATTACAGATGTGGTTAGCTCACAGCATCTCAATATGATTTTTACAGCATTCAGAAATGGATGGCCTAATCAGAATTTTAGTTCAGGTCACAGGGGTGTTTGTCAATGATTTATATAACTGGGAGTTTATTTTGAACTTATTCTACATTAAGTGCTTTCAGCATTAAACTTACATCTCTAAAACAGTGCTTTCAGCACTTTGATTATAAACTACAGTGAACAATGTGCTCTCACATAAAGTAATCATTATTTTTAAGCTGTTCTTATTTCATGTGTTCATTTATAATTAAGTTTTGCATCCCACATGTAGAAATCAGTAGTTTTAATGAAACTCACAGTCTCTTGAAAAACAACAACGGTTAACTAGTAAATTCTTCCTCATTGGATCAGGATCTCTTGATTGCAAGCCAGCGCAGGGGAACCATACATACAGGTAATGGATAGGAATCTTAGGACCACTCTGGACCTGTCCCTGGCCACTCTGGACCTGGCAGATTTTGGAATCAAGAATAGTACACATCTCCCTATATCACAGTGCTGATAATCATTAGTAGTGTCTTGGTATGATCATTCCAGTCTGTAGCTTAGTATAAAGTGTACAACTTTCATTGGTATAAACACAGTGTGGCATTAAATGCATTTGAGAAATTAAGTATATTATCATGAAAGAAAAAAAAGGACAATGGAACTTGTATTTCTTATACAAATCTGCATCATGGTGATATCCAGATTTTGACAAAGAGGACTTGGGGAAAACTTGTTTGCCACATCAACCTTACCTCCTCTCATAACAGGAGATATGCTGCTGCCCTCCTCACCCTTTACTGGATTCACTTGGAAATTCCCAAGATGCAATGTCAGTAGCATGCTTGATATCACTACCCATGTGTTTATTGTCAGATCAAGGTTGGGATATAAACCAGTTGGAGACTGCAGGAAGTAAACAATCAGTATATTGTGGTTGGAGTTTTCAAAGACAGGATCAAAAATATTGGAAGAAGCACAGAAAAGTTGTTGATATAGGTTTTGGAATGTGTTGCCAAGGTTTGTATGATTGCCAACAGCTAATGTTGAATACATGGCTTATGACCCTTGCCTGTTTGAAATGTTGTTTTCATTGTGCAATTAGATGTATATACATGTAAAATTAATATATTTGCTAAGATGATTTTGACTGTAAACTGTAAAGTGCCAACAAAAATATTGACACTGTCGCCATGAACATACTGTTTGATCTTTGATGTCTCTGCTCAGTCTTCCAGGATTTTTCTTTCCGCTGTACAGCTGTCTCTCTTTCTTTGCTGGATTATTATAAAATATTGTATATGTTCAAGATTGTTTATCTTTTCTGAATACTATTGCCATGCTCTTATATTTAATAAAAAAAGAACTATAACAACTGTGTGCAGCTTTCAGTATGACATTCAACGTATACTGACAGGTTAAAAGAAATGCCTCATTCTAACACATGGTTAATTGGTTTACCATTTCACATGTAAATATTATAATAGTTAATATTTATATACAGAGTTTGTTCACTTAAGAGAGTGACCACCAAATAGCTAGGTGAAATGATGTCCTCATTTTTCCTATTAATCCTTCTGTACATTTTGGTATACCTTTATTTCTGATGTATAGATCACTTTGTTTTGCCATTTGCTCTCAAGCTACCCCAACAAAGAATATTCCATTTAAATGAGCAATGAGAGGGGTAGGACTCACATGTTGGACTGTGGATATTTATTATTTCTTGGAGATCCCTTTCTTACAACCTAGTCATGTGTTGACCACCAGGCATTACATTGTCATTAGCAGATTTGTGTAAATGTTGGCCATGGGGCTGGGGTTGGGTGGTAGTACTGCACACTGCTTAGTGAGATAATTTCTCAAGATTAACAATATGAGTCAATGACATTTAGCACCAAACAATGTCCACATAAGAATATCCATAAGCATATCTTGTTCTAACTACCAATACATATAGTAGTGATATCGTTCAAGGTAACAGACATTTTAAAAGTTAACCACGTTACTGATTCAGTAACCTTTGCCTTATATAAATGTTTATGTAGGAGGGGTTAATGTGTACTACAAAATTAAACAAGAAAAGTCATTGATGCAAAGAAAGCATCAAAGGCAACGCTTAAAGCTGGAACAGGTAAACAGGTTATAGCAATATGGAGGCAAGTAAGAAAACATATCTGAAAGTTATGATTTTTTTTGATAGTTTTAAGTAACTATAAATCATAGTATAATCCTGAGACAATAGAATGGTTTAAAAACAAAATATAAAGAAAAATCCTACACCATTTAAAAGGTTTTCAAGATGTTCAATATGCAGAAAAAAATGGGTATGAATTATTAAAATTTACTATAAAACTAAGGTGTACAAGCAGAAAATACATGTGTGCAGTAGCCTTACTTTATGCAAATCATTATTGTTCAGGTAATAGTTTTCAGAAACATTATATTAAGTATTTTTTCCATTCTCAGTACCTTGTTGTTTATTATCTAAGTTGTTTTGCATGGAATATTTGTATCAAGGTTATGTTCATGGAAAACAAAGTAAGTGATTCCTAAAATTTACTCATTAACACACATGCATTTTAAAGCAGAATAGATGAAGACGAAATCTGAGAGAAATGATAAACAGAATGACCTTGCATGTCATTGAACCTGATTGAAATAATGCTGTTATTAAGCAAAGTTATAATGTAATTATGTGCTAATTTAGTTAATACTTGCATACAAAAGTTGCTGGCAAGTAAAAGGCAGTATGTCATTCAATATAAGACCGAAATACTACAAAATATCTAATGGCTTATTATGAGAAGCAAGTTTTCAATATTATCCAAGATGGATACTGCTACATGTTTTTTGTACATTTGTGGGTAAGGATGTGGTCATGATTGTAATAATTGGTCTGAACATATTCTGTTTTTTGCAAAATATTGGTGAAAATTAAGAATTGGGCAAGGCCTTAACTCTCGTGTCTGGTCTTGAGTTTGAACCCTCTGATTCTGAGTCCATAACTTTAACCTTTTGACCAAGACTTATGTTATAAATGTTTTTTTCATGTGTTGGACATTTATATTTGTTCATTCAAACTGAATCAGATCAGTTTGAAAACTTTACAGCTCTAGGGTTTGAATTTTGAACCCACCAATCCCAATTCCATTACCTTAAACTCTTTTCCAAGAACTCTTCAAGCATATTACAAGCTATGTTTGGCTTGGGCTGTTTCGTTGCTAATAGATAATTAACATGCAGTCCAAACATTGGACACATTGAGAAGCTTTCCCAGCTACTTACTTAAGTGAATATGTAAGGGTATACTGGAATTCTATGTATAATTACATTCAAGGTTTAGACCTCTCGTATTTTTGGCTGTTGTTATTTTTGTTGTTTTTTTGCTATTTTAGTGTGAAAGTTACAGGCACACAAAAATAAATATAAAAATACTTAAAAATAAATAGGGAAAAAAAGAACACTGTTTACCGAATTAGGACCCGTATTTTATCAGATTTATGAAAGTCTGCAAAACACTTTTCCCATGTGCAAATTTCAGTGAGCATTCCATATATAGGTGCCAATTGCACACTGGACATAAAATAATATACTGTAATAGCAAGTATTTTCAACTATGGGTATTGCTTTTGCCTTACATGCTTTGTAAATTATTAAAAAGCTTTTTTACTTTTAGATTTTGTGAAAGTTTAATTGAGGTATATAGACTTTTGTTATTTTATGCTCATATAATTACACTAGTTTGTCTACAAGTGTGATATAATCTATCTCTTTTTTTTTAGTTTTACTATTAGTTTATAATAATAGCATACATTCTTTTAAAAATAGTGACTTGCTTACTGAATTTCTTCTTTGAGTGCTCTTAAACATTATTTTTATAGTTTCATAGCATTAGTTGCAAACAACAATTTCCTGAATAATTTCACTTTCTTTTATTTTCTTCTTGATATTTGCCTTGTTTCTTAACTACTCCAATTTGCTTGGTTTCTGAATGGCATTACCTTGTGTGACTTGTCTATGGGATTAAATTACTGAATAATTTGACCTGTAAGATAAAGGAACAATTAGCGGTGTCTGTGTGCCATTAACATAAACCACAAGACAGAGGATTAAAGAGATCAGTTTTCTCAGCTATCTCTAGTGAAGGCAGTAATTATTCACTCATTATCTTACAAGAAATGGATCTGTGTCATAGGATCGGCTACTTCTATTTGTAGAGGATTAACTCCTTTAACCCATATCATGCTACATTTGTTAATGGCCAATGCTATGTACTGATTGGCTTACATTTACATGCATAGGGTACAAGATATAACAATAGAGAGTAGATTTAGTAGCTAAGAAAGTGGATTGTGATCAGACAACTCCCAGATTGTCAGTCTTGAACTACACTAGTTATGGGTCCGTTTGCAGGGTAACAGTTAACTGATCCTACCCATGATGTTGTTATCATGGTAACAATGTGACCATTTAACATGGGGGCCCATTGGCATGAGAAGCAATGAAAAGAAAGTGCTTGGAATCTAATTTCTTACATCTCCAGATTTCTATTCTTGTTGGGTAGTTTATGTTAAGTGGTATCATCAACAGAATGATAAAGATGTGAGAGATTTTCCCATTTTATGTATGTACATTGTAGCAGCTTCCATATTGAAATAAACTTATCTGATTATGGATACTGGTCCTGTATATAATTATATCCTTAAATTCAAGAAGCAAGTCTGCCCATTTAGTGTGTTTAAATTGTATATGTGATGATCAATGTATTTAAGGATTATGGACCCTAATGATCATTGTCAAGAAATTGATGGAGCCTTATTTTATTTTAATACATATTATAAAAGCAATTTATTTCTAACACTTAAAAGACTTTTTACCATGTTTAACTCAATATATTCATTAAAAGGATGGTATCCAATTAAGAGGATGCCTACATTACAAAACAAGGTGTATCTTTACAAATATAATTCTAGAATATCCAAATACATGTTTTTATAGCATACTTTCATCAGCCTCATGAAAATAATAATGCAAATAGTAGCATTTGTCCTAATACTAAAAACATGTACTACTATTTTCTTTTTTAAATCTCAGTTTTAAATCAATCAAAATAGAATTGATATTTAATATTGACAACATTTGAGAAAATAAGTGACCAGATTACAGGAGATTTTACCATGGATATATCATTTTATAGCTTCTTAACAAAATTGGTATCAACTTTTAAATTGTCGGAAATTGGCTGAAATTTTTTTTTTGATTCAGTATTTATTCAACATCTTTAAATTTTTAAATTCTTCTGAAGAAAGAGCAACATAGTAAGTAATCTGATTTTTGTCCCACGCTAAATTGTAAACTTATAAACACTTCTGAAGTGGATCTAACCAAGAACTCATTAAATTTAATAACTGTTAT
This sequence comes from Sinonovacula constricta, assembly GCA_007844125.1. Classification (NCBI taxonomy): domain Eukaryota; kingdom Metazoa; phylum Mollusca; class Bivalvia; order Cardiida; family Solecurtidae; genus Sinonovacula; species Sinonovacula constricta. The sequence goes on from CM017565.1 coordinate 52,895,274, forward strand.
CCAAAATTGGAAATTTTAATAGAACCTTTAAAATCAGGAATACAGAAACAGTAATACTGAACAGTGCAAATATAACATGATCTAGGCAAATGGATTGTAGATTGTACTAATAGATTACTTAACAAAATACTGTAATCACATACAGTACAATTACACTTTTTCTTGTAATATTCAGCAAGGTTAGGTATCACTCTGTATGTATAAGTAACACAAGGTTGTCCTGAGTTCCTACAATTAAATCTGTTTTGTAAACCATCTTCCTCCTCTCTCTAAATCTTACAATAGGATTATGCTTTTCACTTTTTGTCCACCCTTGCATATTGGAGCTAAAAACAGACAGGGTATATGATGATATTATCCGACATAAGTCAACGTTTACCAATTCATTAGGGTCCGTAATCCTTAGCACTTCAGAATGTTGTTGCATTTATGAAGACTTTCAATAACTTAAAAAAGGAACAAATTCTCAAATTCTTTATCAATTTAAATATGAATTGTACTTCACCGACAAAAGTCAACTTTGAGAAGACAAGCCTTACTCAGCTTCTCTTTCCAATTGACACTTCAATATGCCCATGTACAACTTTCTACCTTCTTAACCTGGATTGCTTTTTGATGTAGTGTGCTGTGTTCTTCAAAAGAAGTTAACCAATAATATCTTTTGTCTCTCTTCAGGATCAGGTCTTGGATGACACACTTGCAGAAGATGCAGGGCTAATGGTGGACCATTGAGGTAGATAATGGTGGCAGACTTTGATCTTGGAGCTTGTTCAATACTGAGGTACTTTGTGGACCCTCTGAAACAACTATTGCCATGTTAAAGGACTTGTAATACAAGGTGCACTGGATGGTTTCTGTGACATTAACAACAGCATACTGGTTCTGTTGGTAGTTAACAAAGAACAACATTACAAAATATCGTCATTTATTTTCTACAGCTTTAAATTGAAAGGAATTGAATTTGAATGGGACAGAATTCTTTCATAATTTCAACTTAAAAGCAAACATTTCCATGATTAAAAGAACAACTAAAAATAAATGGGGCAGTATATACAATTGAGGTTTTCTTGCAATTAGGTCATGCAAAGAAAATAGTCAAATTTATTAATTACAAGCAGATGACACCTGGAAGTGTGAACATTTATGTAAAAGATAATTGTTTTGTTATTGTTCCAAAGTGATAGAAAGTATTCTTTTAAATGCATTAAGTCAAGTAATATTCATCAGAAGGATCCAACAAACCACAACTTTTTTTAATGATTCATGTTTGTTTCACAAAGTTGATGGACATAAGTTAAAAATGTGCTAGAACAGTGTCTGGATTTATTGTCTGTGTATGAATTGTTTCACAGTTTTGTAACAACAGACCATCGTGACCAGATAAATTCTAAAGGATGGAGCTGAAGATCAGATTTAGACTAGGGAGCGTGTGGTTGCTACTGTCCTGTAGTCTCCAACAGTCCTTATGGGGCATCCTGGCCTCAGTGCCAAAAACTCAGGCGGAGCGGTGCCAAGTCAGGTGAGCTACTTTCTATTATTCAGTAATTCTTAGTCTACTGAACAGGTTAAGGAGATGGGAGCTGTCTGATCAGGATCTACAGTCTTTGTGGTAAAGAGATTGAAGCTGTCTGATCAGTATCTACAGTCTTTGCGGTAAAGAGATGGGAGCTGTCTGATCAGGATCTACAGTCTTTGTGGTAAAGAGATGGGAGCTGTCTGATCAGGATCTACAGTCTTTGCGGTAAAGAGATGGAAGCTGTCTGATCAGGATCTACAGTCTTTGTGGTAAAGAGATGGGAGCTGTCTGATCAGGATCTACAGTCTTTGTGGTAAAGAGATGGGAGCTGTCTGATCAGGATCTGCACTCTTTACAGTAAGAAGATGAGAGCAGTCTGATCAGGATCAACAGTCTTTACTGTAAAGAGATGGGAGCTGTCTGGTCAGGATCTACAGTCTTTGTGGTAAAGAGATGGGAGCTGTCTGATCAGGATCTACAGTCTTTGTGGTAAAGAGATGGGAGCTGTCTGATCAGGATCTACAGTCTTTGTGGTAAAGAGATGGAAGCTTTCTGATCAGGATCTACAGTCTTTGTGGTAAAGAGATGGAAGCTTTCTGATCAGGATCTACAGTCTTTGTGGTAAAGAGATGGGAGCAGTCTGATCAGGATCTGCAGTCTTTGTGGTAAAGAGATGGGAGCTGTCTGATCAGGATCTGCAGTCTTTGTGGTAAAGAGATGGGAGCTGTCTGATCAGGATCTACAGTCTTTGCGGTAAAGAGATGGAAGCTGTCTGATCAGGATCTACAGTCTTTGTGGTAAAGAGATGGGAGCTGTCTGATCAGGATCTACAGTCTTTGTGGTAAAGAGATGGGAGCTGTCTGATCAGGATCTGCACTCTTTACAGTAAGAAGATGAGAGCAGTCTGATCAGGATCAACAGTCTTTACTGTAAAGAGATGGGAGCTGTCTGGTCAGGATCTACAGTCTTTGTGGTAAAGAGATGGGAGCTGTCTGATCAGGATCTACAGTCTTTGTGGTAAAGAGATGGAAGCTGTCTGATCAGGATCTACAGTCTTTGCGGTAAAGAGATGGAAGCTGTCTGATCAGGATCTACAGTCTTTGTGGTAAAGAGATGGAAGCTTTCTGATCAGGATCTACAGTCTTTGTGGTAAAGAGATGGAAGCTTTCTGATCAGGATCTACAGTCTTTGTGGTAAAGAGATGGGAGCAGTCTGATCAGGATCTGCAGTCTTTGTGGTAAAGAGATGGGAGCTGTCTGATCAGGATCTGCAGTCTTTGTGGTAAAGAGATGGGAGCTGTCTGATCAGGATATGCAGTCTTTGTGGTAAAGAGATGAGAGCAGTCTGATCAGGATCAACAGTCTTTACTGTAAAGAGATGGGAGCTGTCTGATCAGGATCAACAGTCTTTACTGTAAAGAGATGGGAGCTGTCTGATCAGGATCTACAGTCTTTACTGTAAAGAGATGGGAGCTGTCTGATCAGGATCAACAGTCTTTACTGTAAAGAGATGGGAGCTGTCTGATCAGGATCAACAGTCTTTACTGTAAAGAGATGGGAGCAGTCTGATCAGGATCTACAGTCTTTACTGTAAAGAGATGGGAGCTGTCTGATCAGGATCAACAGTCTTTACTGTAAAGAGATGGGAGCTGTCTGATCAGGATCTACAGTCTTTACTGTAAAGAGATGGAAGTTCTCTGATCAGGATATACACTCTTTGCTTTAAGGAGTTTGTGATCCTGTCTGTATTCATGATACTGAAAATGCTTGTATGTCTGTGTTCATGATCCTGGGGATGCTGTTATGTCTGTGTTCATGATCCTGGGGATGATTGTATGTCTGTGTTCATGATCCTGGGGATGCTGGTATGTCTGTGTTCATGATCCTGGGGATGCTAGCATGTCTGTGTTTATTACTCTGGGGATGCTAGTATGTCTGTGTTCATGATCCTGGGGATGCTAGCATGTCTGTGTTCATTATTATGAAGATGCTAGTATGTCGGTGTTTATGATCCTGGGGATGCTGGTATGTCTGTGTTTATGATCCTAGGGATGCTGGTATGTCTGTGTTCATGATCCTGGGAAGGCTAGTATGTCTGTGTTCATGATTTTGGGGATGCTAGCATGTCTGTGTTTATTACTCTGGGGATGCTGGTATGTCTGTGTTCATTATTATGGGGATGCTAGTATGTCGGTGTTCATGATCCTGGGGATGCTGGTATGTCTGTGTTCATGATCCTGGGGATGCTGGTATATCTGTGTTCATGATCCTGGGGATGCTAGTATGTCTGTGTTCATGATCCTGGGGATGCTAGCATGTCTGTGTTCATGATCCTGGGGATGCTGGTATGTCTGTGTTCATGATCCTGGGGATGCTAGCAAGTCTGTGTTCATGATCCTGGGGATGCTAGCATGTCTGTGTTCATGATCCTGGGGATGCTGGTATGTATGTGTTCATGATCCTGGGGATGCTAGCATGTCTGTGTTCATGATCCTGGTGATGCTGGTATGTCTGTGTTCATGATCCTGGGGATGCTAGCAAGTCTGTGTTCATGATCCTGGGGATGCTAGCATGTCTGTGTTCATGATCCTGGGGATGCTGGTATGTCTGTGTTCATGATCCTGGGGATGCTGGTATGTCTGTGTTCATGATCCTGGGGAAGGCTAGTATGTCTCTGTTCATGATCCTGGGGATGCTGGCATGTCTGTGTTCATGATCCTGGGGATGCTGGTATGTCTGTGTTCATGATCCTAGGGATGCTAGCATGTCTGTGTTCATGATCCTGGGGATGCTAGCATGTCTGTGTTCATGATCCTGGGGATGCTGGTATGTCTGTGTTCATGATCCTGGGGATGCTAGCATGTCTGTGTTCATGATCCTGGGGATGCTGGTATGTCTGTGTTCATGATCCTGGGGATGCTGGTATGTTTGTGTTCATGATCCTGGGGATGCTAGCATGTCAGTGTTCATGATCCTAGGGATGCTGGTATGTCTGTGTTCATGATCCTTGGGATGCTAGTATGTCTGTGTTCATGATCCTGGGGATGCTGGTATGTCTGTGTTCATGATCCTTGGGATGCTAGTATGTCTGTGTTCATGATCCTGGGGATGCTGGTATGTCTGTGTTCATGATCCTTGGGATGCTAGTATGTCTGTGTTCATGATCCTGGGGATGCTGGTATGTCTGTGTTAATGATCCTGGGGATGCTAGTATGTCTGTGTTCATGATCCTGGGGATGCTAGTATGTCTGTGTTCATGATCCTTGGGATGCTAGTATGTCTGTGTTCATGATCCTGGGGATGCTAGTATGTCTGTGTTCATGATCTTGGGGAGGCTAGTATGTCTGTGTTCATGATCCTTGGGATGCTAGCATGTCTGTGTTCATGATCCTGGGGATGCTGGTATGTCTGTGTTCATGATCCTGGGGTTGCTAGCATGTCTGTGTTCATGATCCTGGGGATGCTGGTATGTCTGTGTTCATGATCCTGGGGATGCTGGTATGTTTGTGTTCATGATCCTTGGGATGCTAGCATGTCTGTGTTCATGATCCTGGGGATGCTGGTATGTCTGTGTTCATGATCCTGGGGTTGCTAGCATGTCTGTGTTCATGATCCTGGGGATGCTGGTATGTCTGTGTTCATGATCCTGGGGATGCTGGTATGTTTGTGTTCATGATCCTGGGGATGCTAGCATGTCAGTGTTCATGATCCTGGGGATGCTGGTATGTCTGTGTTCATGATCCTTGGGATGCTAGTATGTCTGTGTTCATGATCCTGGGGAGGCTAGTATGTCTGTGTTCATGATTCTGGGGATGCTTGTATGTCTGTGTTCATGATCCTGGGGATGCTGGTATGTCTGTGTTCAATATCCTGGGGATGCTGGTATGACTGTGTTCATGATCCCGGGGATGCTGGTATGTCTGTGTTCATGATCCTGGGGATGCTGGTATGTCTTTGTTCATGATCCTGGGGATGCTGGTATGTCTGTGTTCATGATCCTGGGTATGCTGGTATGCTTGTGTTCATGATCCTGGGGATGCTAGCATGTCTGTGTTCATGATCCTGGGGATGCTGGTATGTCTGTGTTCATGATCCTGGGGTTGCTAGCATGTCTGTGTTCATGATCCTGGGGATGCTGGTATGTCTGTGTTCATGATCCTGGGGATGCTGGCATGTCTGTGTTCATGATCCGGGGGATGCTGGTATGTCTGTGTTCATGATCCTGGGGATGCTAGTATCTCTTTGTTCATGGTCAGCAAGGAATCATGATTTTTTTCAAAAATCTAATTGCATTTACTTAAAGCAGTTGCCAAAAAATATGTATTATACCCCTAAAATGCATGATTTTTGTAAGGGATATCAGTTGAATTGCTAGTTACATATTGTCCTTACAATTTTGATAAGAAACTGTATGCAGTTCAATGGGTCTAACCAATCAGTCAGCACCTGATGGATGAACACATGTTTATTAATTAAAATCACATGTGATTTTTGGTTTATTTTGGGGGTTACTTAGTTAAAAAAATGGCATCGGCTTGAAGTTTTGGAACTCAGTTATTGTACCTAGATGTGTACTCTTTGTGCATCTTTTTGCCTCAACAAAAAGCAAAGGAAAGTGGCTAAATGACTGATTGTTGAGTGTGATAACTTTTTACCAAAACAAACTAAACATATGTCATGTTAATTTAGCTTCTGTCAGCTTCTACAATATACTATATATATTGTATAGAAAAAAGGCAGTAAAATATTTGAGTATGTGCATCTGTTCTTAGAAGGCAGAGCTTAGTTGTAGTACCAGATGTGATAAAAGTAAACACAACATATGAAATGCTTTTTCAATGTTGGATCAAAACTTTATGAATTTACGAAGCAGACATCAATTTACAAATATGTGCTGGATAACACTTTTGTATTATACTAGGTATCAAAATAACCCTTTAAAACCTGTCTATATTCATTGAATGAGACTTTATTACTCCAAAATAATTGTGGTCAGTAGAGCCTAATTCTCCAACAGCAGTCTCTGGCACTGGTTTCAAGCATATATATTTGTCCCGTAAATCAGTTTATCTGGCTTTAACAATCATATGGCCAACATCTGTACCTTTTACATTTATTTTAAAAAGTATCACAATTTCATATGCCATTAATAAGGTAGAAAACTTTTTATCATAGGTAAATAAGAAAAGGTCCTTTCAAAATTTTTACTGATATTTAAATTTTAATCTACCTCTAAACAAAGGCAAAAAGGGTAAATATAAATGTGACAAAAACACAGAGACGAGACATAACACACAAAAAGATCAAGATCAAAAGCTATATTTTTTGTGTTGTTCTAATTTTGGTACCCTACTAGTTCATACTTATCTGCCTGCTATATGTTTGTTATCCTGGTTACTAGGCATATTTAAAGACAACATAATTATAGTTGTGTTGTAATTTCTATTGATAAAATAAAATAAAGCAAAAATGTGTATATTCATTTTATTTACTTGAGCAAAGTCACTTGTTTTTTGTCATGTGAATTTTACAATCTTTTACGGTAAATTTAAAAAAAGAAATGTGACCAATTAATGGAATTAATTTTGTTCTAGACTTTTAGGGCGTGGCTAACATTATTGACATCCCTACAAATGTAGCCATGTGCACATAGGCCAGTCTTTCTATCTATCCTCACTTAGCAATAAAAAAAAATCCAATAACATGATGTATATATTTAATAGTGATTTGATATGGCAAACTAAACATAATATTAATGTATGTGAAAATGGAATAAACTGATGCTTGGTTCAGCTTGTGTGATTTTTGTGCCATGTCACTTGTAAAGTTCAGGAAGCTGAATTTCGGAAGCACAAACCTTTGACCAAGCATGACCTTGACTGCTTTCAGTCATTTGTCATGCATGTAACATAGTGCATGTACAGAAACAATGTTAAGTTGGTAATCTGTTTAAATTCAAAGGTATTAATTTTATTGTGTATTGCAGATATAAATGAAATGCACATTCAATAAAGAACAATGCAGTGCATGAAAATCACTCAGTGACTTGAGGAAAGGGTCGAATTGGGAAGGGAGCTGTTATTAGACTGATTGTTCCTCTAACTAGGTGTTATCTACTAGTCCAAGATGGGCCTGCATGGGCCTCACTACCTTATGTGGCTTTGAACCAGGTTATGTACAGTCTAAAGTGACCTCACATGTTTAGAAAAGAATGGTTTCAGATCACAAGGGTGTAGTATTGATGAAATAAATAACAGTGAGTTCATTTTAAACTCAGTGTTTGTTTGCCTCCAGTAGCATTTATAAACATTTGTTGTAGACCTTAATAAAGTTAGAATGCAATCATTTAGAAAGTAATGTATGTTTAATAAAACAGTTTCTATTTTGAATGTTAGTGACTCTGTTGTAATTTTGACCATTATTTGCACACCTTTAATGGCATAGAGGTTAAACTTACACTTAAACTTTTCAGTGCTATGAATACATTTGTTTTTTGGTTTGTTATATATAAAAAGTATTAACATTTGATATATAACCATTTTATCTCATAATTTTTTTAAGAAATGTAGAATAATACAAAAGTTAGTTCTTGTGGAAAAAAAAGAAACACCATCTTTACATTCCCTTTCTTCTATTGTCTCATTTGTCTGTTCTTTTACTATTATGCCTGCCTAGTGGTAAAATGATGTGATGAGATGATGCCAACTGGGACTAATGTCTGCTGCTAATGGGTTTAATTTTCTCAAAAGCATTTGGAATATAGTCATTTACTATACAGTGATAATCCAATTTTGATGAAGCACAATGTTCAGCATTGATCAAGCAAGGTAGAAGATTCAATTATGTGAGACGTTTATTGATGATGCATTCTTTAAGCATAGTTTTATGTCATCATTACTCAGTCATTTCGTGTCTAATATATGGAGGAAAATGAAACTAACATCTAATTAGCATCATTTGATGGTACTGTAAGCTTTTCAAATAAAGGAAATAAGAAGGATGATAGATACGTTCTATATATAAACTAAATGGGCAAAATCGCACCTTCATAATTCTATTGTTTTGAAGAAGGTCTGTTTTATTGTTTTGTGGGATTTGCACTGAAAGCATTTTAACTAATAATTGAATTATAACTTTAAGAGTGCCAACCTATAAGACATTTGAAATAAAGGCTAACCTTGACCTATAACATTTGCCATGGTTCAATATATAAAGGCTAACCTTGACCTATAACATTTGCCATGGTTCAATATATTTTATGTCTTGCAGGTTTAGAATAAATAAAACTGTAAAATAAAAAATGAGGTATATGGACCATAGATTTTCTCTATTTTCTGAGTATTTACTTGTAATATGTCATTAAATTAATTCAATAACAGCTACATGCACATTCTTTGGCAATATCTTCAATTGGCATCTAGAACGTGCCTCTAGTCTTCTGGTTAGTGTTGCAGCAGTACATTTTCATTATCATCGCCCTTACACACTGCTAGTACCAGACATCAATACTTTATGCACAGATGCCATGCAATGTGTTTCTTTGCCCAATGTAGGATACTGGGTTGTAGAAAAGGAAACAGTTTTATTTTTAGGTTTAACATCCCATTTACATGGGTTCTCATGATATCATGGTTATCAATAATAGATAAAGTACAGCATTTGCTTACATGAGTCTCCACCATGTCACATCCCAGCACTAAGTTGACCATCTAAGTAGGTTTAAGTAAGCAAGGGAGCTTGTATACCAGAAGTCTTTGGCACATAATACTGTTTGACTTGGGCATGAATCCAGTACCTTCAGTGCAGGAAGCCAAGCCACATCAAACTATTATATGTAGTAGAAAAGTTAGATGTCCATTTATTGAATATGAAAACATTGTGTACACTTTTTTGTGAATGGTTTTGACCCAGATATCACTAAACTTCAGGAGGCTGTACACAAATATAAATTATTTGGAAATATTTAGACTAAACAGATAGCCACCTTTGGTTAAAAGTTATCTTAAACACTACTGCTGATTAAGTCAGTAATGAGGTCCATTCATAACAATAAATATAAAATAACAAAAAATGACTGTTGAGGAGCGTCTTGAAAAGAGAAAGTTTTAGCAGTTGTGCTTTCTTATAAAAATGCCTGTAATTATTTGTATGGATCCATGACATTTTTAGCTCATGAGAAAATTTACACATTTCTGTTTTGGAGCCTGACCTTATTTTAATTGATTTATGTATAAATAATAAGGTTTGAATTTATAGTTTCATTTGTAATGGCTATACTATGAATACTGTAGATATTTAAGATAAAAAAAAACGTTTTATTTATTTGGTTGAACATGACTGTTTCATTTATATTATTTTTAATTTCTGTAATTGTGTTAGATAACAAAGACAAAGTTATATAACTGACTTTTATGTAGAATAATGTTGTGTGTCACTTCAAGACAGGTATTATTTCACGTCACAGTAATCCTCAGGCTAAAGAACATTAAAAAACTAAGTGAACAGTGTATGCAACATTTATATAACTTATATGGATTTCTAGAGCTTGATTTGAAAGTACAGTCTAATCACTTTAATTTGAATCCCAATCTAATCAATGTATGGACTACTAAGGATACATTTGCTGGTCCCATCTGTATTTCTATACATCATATGTTAAAAATTTTATGATAATTTGGATAGCGATACTTTGGAATACTGTGCTTGATTGGATGATTGTCACTGTCCCTTGAATCAATTATGCACTTAATTAAGTCACATCTTCACCTATACCGACACCAACAGCCACGTGTTCACACCTTGCAGTTCTGCTAATTGGCACAGTGATCATAATTGTGACAAACAATAAGTTCGTTAACTGTTTGGTGTCAACAAGGAATAGTTATTGTATGTATAGGATAAACAATAAGCTTGTTTATAGTTTTTCCTATATTACAATAATGAAAATAACAATAATGACGATCGTATTAAGTAAAAATTGTTTATGGTAACAACAATTGCTGACAGCTGCAATCAACAGTATCACTGAGGTAAATTACAATACTTTGGATTCAATGATGGAGCAAATAATTTGGTCGGTCTGATGGACAATAGTAGTATAGTGATTGGCCTGTGACTGCTTATAAGCCACAAGTTTTCTTATTATTTTTCACATGATTCTTTTAATCTTCTAACATGCAAAGGTCCCTAGACTTGACTGCTATTCAGTGCAGATACTCAACACCCAGCAGGCTGTAGAATAAACTCTATATGCTAATGTCACAGAATCTAAACACCCAGCAGGCTGTAGAATGAACTCTATCTGCTGATGTCACAGAATCTGAACACCCAGCAGGCTGTAGAATAAACTCTATCTGCTGATGTCACAGAATCTGAACACCCAGCAGGCTGTAGAATAAACTCTGTCTGCTGATGTCACAGAATCTGAACACCCAGCAGGCTGTATAATGAACTCTGTCTGCTGATGTCACAGAATCTAAACACCCAGCAGGCTGTATAATGAACTCTGTCTGCTGATGTCACAGAATCTAAACACCCAGCAGGCTGTATAATGAACTCTGTCTGCTGATGTCACAGAATCTGAACACCCAGCAGGCTGTAGAATAAACTCTATCTGCTGATGTCACAGAATCTGAACACCTAGCAGGCTGTAGAATGTACTCTATCTGCTGATGTCACAGAATCTGAACACCCAGCAGGCTGTAGAATAAACTCTATCTGCTGATGTCACAGAATCTGAACACCCAGCAGGCTGTAGAATAAACTCTATCTGCTGAGGTCACAGAATCTGAACACCCAGAAGGCTGTAGAATAAACTCTATCTGCTGAGGTCACAGAATCTGAACACCCAGCAGGCTGTAGAATAAACTCTATCTGCTGATGTCACAGAATCTAAACACCCAGCAGGCTGTATAATGAACTCTATCTGCTGATGTCACAGAATCTGAACACCCAGCAGGCTGTAGAATAAACTCTATCTGCTGAGGTCACAGAATCTGAACACCCAGAAGGCTGTAGAATGTACTCTATCATTCTGCTGAGGTCAGACCAATGTTACTAAGCAGTTTACCTTGGCCCTTGACTCTATTTTCTTTTCTACAAAACACTACTTTCATAATTATTGCATTATTTCAAGATGTCTTAACTAACACCTTGTAACCTCTCATCTCTTTATCCACTCTCTCATGTCGATATAATGAGGTGTAGTTTATGGGACTGATGTAGATCATACAAAATAGTAGTAAAATGTAGCATTGTATATCAGCTGACATATTTCTGATTACATGTCAGCTCAGCATCTCAGCATCAATGCAGAAGGACTTACATAAACAATTTCTTTATTTCTCAGCCCTAAATTTTAGGCTAAAACTATTTTAAAGTTTTTTTTAAAGTTGTGTATAAAATTCATCTAGTATTTAATCGTGGTATCTGACAGTTTGGACCAGATTTTTTCTCATAAACAGCGACACATGTATATAAATTATTATTAGCTGACAAGTTCCCTTGAAATACTGTAATGTCCTACATCTATGTGATAAGTGGAGCATATCACCCCACTTGTTATAACAAACACCCCACTTGTTATAACAAACACCCACTTGTTATAACAAACACCCCACTTGTTATAACAAACACCCACTTGTTATAACAAACACCCACTTGTTATAACAAACACCCCACTTGTTATAACAAACACCCACTTGTTAAAACAAACACCCCACTTGTTATAACAAACACCCACTTGTTATAACAAACACCCATTTGTTATAACAAACACCCACTTGTTATAACAAACACCCACTTGTTATAACAAACACCCCACTTGTTATAACAAACACCCACTTGTTATAACAAACACCCCACTTGTTATAACAAACACCCACTTGTTATAACAAACACCCCACTTGTAATTACAAACATCTCACTTGTTATAACAAACACCCCACTTGTTATAACAAACACCCCACTTGTAATTACAAACATCTCACTTGTTATAACAAACACCCCACTTGTTATAACAAACACCCCACTTGTAATTACAAACAGCCCACTTGTAATTACAAACATATCATTTGTTACAACAAACACCCCACTTGTTATAACAAACACCCCACTTGTTATAACAAACACCCCACTTGTTTTTACAAAAGGTTCGATCCCGGGCCGCGACATACCAAAGTCGTTAAAAATGGTAGTAGTATAGCTCCCTTTAACGCTCAAGCAAATATAAGGGTAGTTCCACGACTGGTTGGCCCGGTGTCTGGATAATGTGACTGGGTGTGGTATCATGCCAGGTGTTCAAGGCATGCTATACACAGTCAGGGCAGCACTATATCTGTTTCAAGTGGACACGGTCTCCAGATAGCTGAAATACTGTTGGTAGGATGATATACCTATTGGTATATCAACACACCTCAGCCTATTGGTATATCAACACAACCCAACCTATTGGTATGTCAACACATCCCAGCCTATTGGTATATCAACACACCTCAGCCTATTGGTATATCAACACCCCTATATTATTGGTATATGAACACACCTCAACCTATTGGTATATCAACACACTGCAGCCTATTGGTATATCATCACACCACAGTCAGTTGGTATATCAATACACCTCAGTCCCTTGGTACGTCAATACACCTCAGCCTATTGGTTTATCAACACACCTCGGCCTAATGGTATATCAACAAACAGCAGTCTATTGGTATATCAACACACCTCAGCCTATTGGTATGTCAATACACCTCAGTCTATTGGTTTATCAACACACCTCGGCCTAATGGTATATCAACACACCCCAGTCTATTGGTATATCAACACACCTCAGCCTATTGGTATGCCAATACACCTCAACCTATTGGTATATCAACAAACAGCAGACTATTGGTATATCAACACACCTCAGCCTATTGGTATGTCAATACACCTCAGCCTATTGGTATGTCAAACACATCAGCCTATTGGTATATCAACACACCTCAGCCTATTTGTATGTTAATACACCTTGGCCTATTGGTATATCAACACACCTCAGCCTATTGGTATGTCAATACACCTCAGCCTATTGGTATGTCAAACACATCAGCCTATTGGTATATCAACACACCTCAGCCTATTGATATGTTAATACACCTTGGCCTATTGGTATATCAACACACCTCAGCCTATTTGTATGTTAATACACCTTGGCCTATTGGTATATCAACACACCTCAGCCTATTGATATGTTAATACACCTCAACCTATTGGTGTATCAACACACCCCAGCCTATTGGTATATCAACATACCTCAGCCTATTGGTATGTCAATACACCTAAGCCTATTGGTATATCAGCACACCTCAGCCCATTGGTATGTCAATACACCTCAGCCTATTGGTATATCAACATACCTCAGCCCATTGGTATGTCAATACACCTAAGCCTATTGGTATATCAACATACCTCAGCCCATTGGTATGTCAACACCTCAGCCAATTGGTATATCAACACACCTTAGCCTCTTGGTATGTTGATACACATTAGCCTGTTGGTATATCAACACTCCTCAGCCTTTTGGTATGTCAATACACGTCAGCCTATTGGTATATCAGCAGACCTCAGCCTATTGGTATATCAGTACACCTCAGCCTATTGGTATCTCAATACACCTCAGCCTATTGGTATATCAGTACACCTCAGCCTATTGGTATGTCAATACACCTAAGCCTATTGGTATATCAGTATACCTCAGCCTATTGGTATGTCAATACACCTAAGCCTATTGGTATATCAGTACACCTCAGCCTATTGGTATGTCAACACACCTCAGCTTATTGGTATGTAATGGTATATCATTGCATGTTCACCTATTTGATGTTTCATTCCAAATTTAGCTTTTTTGTCTACATTTCTTCCATTTTTTTATTGTCTATATTTCTTCCATTTCTTGTCATACTATAACCATGTTATGGGCTTTATTATGATGTGACACCAGACAACAACCCTTTCAAATGAAGCCCTAGACATGTTTTTAGAGCTCATCCATTGGGGAAGAAGCTGTATAAAAATCTGATTGCTGCCAACATGAGAGTAATATGGAATGCACTTGTAGGAATGCTTCAAATATATCATATAGATTTATATAGATAGTATTATAAACTCCTATGTTATATACAAAAATGTGTAATGTTAAAGTTGTCAAGAATGCTCTCTGCTAAGGTTCAAGATGATAAATGATTTTAGAGTACAGCACTATTTTGTAAATTCATGAAGAATCAGTATAACCAAGCTTAGGGCACAATCATTTCTATAGAAGGGCTTTAATTCATATAAAAAGAAAGTTAGTAGCATTGTCTTCTGCCTTAGGTCATTTATTAGATTTTTTTAATTATTGTTTAAATGGAGACTAGCTTTACACATTGATTGTTTTGGCATCATAGTATTTTAATTCTGTTATTTCAGGTTACTACTATTATATACTTATTTCTTGTTCACAATTTTACACTATGACAAAATAGGGTGACCATATAAGAAGGTTTACTTTTTGTTGATTGTTAAATATTAGAGAAAACTTAATCACACAATGATCCATTGGCTTTGTTTTAGTTCGGAGGGGGAACCAGTAAAGAAGGTTCAGATGATTCGCCGAATCCCTGCTCGATGTTCAGGTTGGGATGAAGCATGGTCCTGGATATCCAACGTGGACTGTCGTACCAAATATGTGTAAGTTCACATTATGTACATACTTTATCAAGAATTGGTGCAGCTCATGACTGAGGATTACAGCTGTTACAGATATTGCATAAGCATTGCATTCTAAAATAATGCATGTTGTGAGGCCTGCCTGACAAAGTTATAGTCTACTTTAACTGTACATGAACTTACCATTGTTAACTGGCAAATGGTTTCTAATGTTAAATGAATCTTTTAATATGGTACTGGTTTGATAAGGGTTTCTTCTTATAAACAAAGGTGTATAGAGATAGGGAGATAGGGAAATACTTATGTAAATACTTATGTCTGTATAGTTGTGTTACATCTTCATTGCTATAAATGATCAAGATTCAGGACAAGGAAAATGGATATATATATATATAAATAAATATAGTGTCAGAGTGACAATCAATGAAACATGTCCTTACACAGTGAAAATATAAATCTAGTTTGAAAGATTGCATTTTTGTTTTTAAACAGGCATGATACTTTTTGTATGTATAAAGTGAGCATATATTTTTTGCATAATTCACAGGAATATCATCTAATCCTGATCCTTTAGGCCTGTCAAATTAGTTTGAAACCTTGCACAAATACAGACAACTATGGCACACATGTTACTGGATGTATGAGAGTACATTGGTACTTTTTCTTCCAATTCTTTTTTAGGAGTTTCTATTTTCATCCTTCCATGTACACATACAGTCTGTGTTTTGTGGAGGTTTTTAAGTGTGAGTTTTCAAGACTTCTAGGAATTGCCCATGTAGATTAAGAATCAATCAGAAAAAGTATATTCCATTTAACATAAATTGAATAGTTGGAATTAAGACTTGGTGGAAGATGTCTGCATAACTCATTGTTATAGTTAGAAGGTGTGGTATCACAACCTTACATTTACAAACCAACTATGCTGCTCTGTATCACACTATACGCTCTTCATCCTTGTTATGAATAGTTCAAGTCACACATAAGATATCATTATTATATTTCAAGAAATCTGCTCTGTTATAGTTGATACAACATATTTCTTAATTAATTCTTTTTCTCATAAAAAGGTCAAACCATGTAAAAATTTTATTTCTTGGTTATTTTGCAATAATGAGCGATCATTATTAACCATTTTCAGAAATCTTTTTCATATTTTTTTGTATATATTCTTAATATGAACTTCATGAAAATAGTGTAGTGTTTCAGATTTTTAAACTTTTGCCACTGAAATATAGTTTTAATTTTATCAAGATACTCAGGTTATATTTTAATTGTAAGGGGAACTTTTATTATAATTATTACATTTAGTTAAAAGTTCATCCTTTGACACAATCATGGCCCTATTTTGCAAGTAAGTTGATATATGTTGGTTTTCAGAAGTAGTTTTTCTTCTTCAGAAATCAAAGTTTGCTCTAGTCAGTCAGATGTATGTCCTTGTGTAATGTCAATTAAATCAATATGCCAAGGTAATAAGTAATCTTTCTGTCTCTTCTAACAGTTTCATGGTGGTACAGAAGCATATTAAATCAATGAAAACAATGTTTAGCTAAATGTTTATTTAGTTGTTCTTAAGCACTCTTAATTGTTATATCTTCAATTTTTTGATGGCAAAAGTTATCAGCAAGTAAAATCTTTTTTGCCGGTTGTGTTATGCAAGCCATAATTTTCTTAGCTGTTTGCTCAGCATAGACTATTTATCATTTATTATTCTCAATCATTTATTATTCTCAATCCTAAATCCACATGCCCTATAAATAATGACAGTTAATCAGTGCACTGCATGTTGCCTGTTTTAAATCCTTCTCTATGAGTGCAGGGTACTGGCACCAGTGCAAACAGCTGCTGTCCAGCAGTGTGCACCCGCTTAGTGCCAGAAGGTTAACATTAGAAAATGGCTGCTTCTCAAATATAAATAGATTTAAAACTGAATATGATTTGCACATATTTATCAGGCTGAAGCAAATAATACCGGGAGCCAGCCAGATCATTTGTAAAATTGTAGAATTCCTGAAATAACTCACCTTATAAGTTTTATCTTATTCTCACATCTGCCATTGTTTATGATAATTAAATCTTTCATTAATGTTTTGTCATAATATAATATTATTATTTCAATATATAAGTACTAAAGGCCACAAATGATTAAAGTGTTTGGATATTTGTTTTAATTGCATGTTACTACTAAAACTACATAAAATAACCATGGATACTGTGCATGTAGTTAAAAGACAGTTTCTCTTGCCTACAAATGACCTGAACTTCACATTGTCTCCAGCAATATGCGCAGGTATCTAAATTGTAATTACTAGCTAACACCTGAGAATTGGTAATGGTCAATATGTATTTCTTTATCTAACAGTGGAAGGGTTTGGAGTTTTGTGACTTGAATTTCTATGAGGAGAGGAGCCCAATAGTTGTCAAATCCATGAAAACAATTTCTGGCACCTGTTTAGTCTGGTGAACAGTTTTTACCTGGCTGAGTCTGCTTGCCAACTCTTTGATGAATGGGGGTAAAATAGGAGAGGAGTTGCCTGTCTACGCTGCTTCACTTCCAATCATTTGTAATGCTACAATGCTTTAAAGGAATTTAAAATATTCAAATGTATAGCTTCTTATTATTGGCGTTCATTTTGCTCTTTGTTGTATTTTGAGTTTCAGTTTGAGTGTTGTTTTTACTGTAGAACCACAGTTTGGCTTCTAATTTAATACATTTTGGCAGTTTTATGGCTCACTGCTATCCCACAAAATATCTAAAATTGTCTGGCCCATGATAATTGCGATTGGAATGTTGATGTATGGATCAGGAAACTTAGCTTTTAAGGAGATAATGGAAGCTGTTAACTATTTTTAGCTTAATAGGTTTGTATCATTACACGTTTCTTTAATTTAATGCAAACAATAATAAACAGTAGTCATTTATCCGTTAATCAATAAATTTAAAAAAAAAAAAAATAACTTTAATTGAAATACCTAATTATAAAATTTCTACATTTGTAACTTTGTAACTCTAGAATGATGTGCACATAATTTGATTGTAAAAATTCATAATTAAACTTTATATAATAAAAAAACAAACAAACATATTTTAATAAACTGTGAAATTTATAATAAACCCTTAAGTTCTGACATTTTACTTGTATTTTATAATTTATTATTACCTAAATGTCAATTGTATTGAACTAGCCACCATCCCCTACAATTTTAAGTCCACCATTAAAGTACTGTATACCACAATTAAATGTGCACAATCAGTTAAATTTCTCTCTGCATAGGGTTACCTGAATGTATTGCAGCTAAAGATGAATCATTTCTAGTTTAATAATGTAGATGTTGGTACAGTCTGATCAGGATCTGTACTTGTTAGTGCCAGGTCTAGAAAGTATTATCTAAGCATTATGTAGTTGTTCACAAAGACTTAAGATCTTCTATAAAGGTTTATTAAGGAAAGAAGCAGAATAAGGTTTGAAAATATTAAAACAGTAATTTATTACCATGGCAACAGAGATAGGAAACATATTTGTATTCAAGATTTAAATGTCTATTTATTCTCATTTAATTAGTGCCTCATTGCAGATGTAGTTTTAAGCAGATGTCCTAAGCTTAGCTTGTTTGCAGTCAATTAAACAGCAAAATGAACATAGTTTTGTGCTTTAATGTTGTTTTAATTGAAGCTGATCTGTTAATGCTGCAATAATGGAAATAAATCAAAAACTTCATATTATTGATGCCAAGATAGGGTTCAATTTGATTACAGTCTGCATTGTTTAGATTACAAATATCAGTGACATTTTAACACATTTACCCTTCACGAAAATCAAATCACATGAGATTTCATACATCAATTATTTACTGGAATTGCTATGCACTGCAATGTAAAATTGATATAAACGACCCATTTAGGTTTTGTAGAGTTTAATATGCTCAATCCTGCTACTGTCTTCACAAGTGATCCCTGGAAAAATACTCATTGCAGTTAGGACTGCCAAAGCTGTTTTTACTTGGGATAACAATCAATTTTTTAATTATAGTTCTGATGATTTATCTGTGTTTAATCATACAACATTCAAGATGTAAGTAAGTATACTTACTGGGCTCTAAGTTTTGTTTGTGTGAATGAAAACTTAGTCAAGGGTGCTATTTTTCGTCAGTTTGTTTTTCATGGCCTGATGGGTATTCAGGGATCATTAGCTCACCGAGAATGGCAACCCTATATAGATTTTGTTTTGAAAATGCCTGGGGTCATGTCACAGCTTTTAAAAAGTGATTATATTTTTTTAAATGGAAATAATTATTCTATTTCACCTGGTAAAGAACACATCATTACATTTATAGTAAAGTTTTCTGTTTCTTTTGTTGTGTCTTCTAAAGAAATACTACATTAACAAATATAAACATTTGAACTATGAAAAAGTAACAAGTAAACTTTTACGCATATCAGTTGTCAAATTCTTATTTTCAAATTGCAGGACTACACCAATTCGACCACGACCACAGTTTTCTTCAGTGCCATATTCACGATCAAGCATTTATTTGTATAAAAGATTTATTGTTTTCATTTTTAAAAATCAGTTATTGCAGTTTTGGTCTTTTTTACAACTCAACAAAAAGCTTTTGGGGGTGAATTGCGAATCAAGCTTGGTGAATATTACAACAATTATTAGATTTGGACAGACTGCACTAATTATCAACCATATTTGCTCAAACACTTTGATAGACATATGTGTAATATTTGTTCGGTATTCAAGGCTTGTTAAGATTTAAACATCATGATTGTACTTTTGTATTAGGGAATATTACTCTTGGAAACATTTTGCGAAGAAATAAATAGGTCATATAAATTCAATGATTTTGTTGCATGTTTGTAAAGATTTCTCACGCTAAGGTGGACATTGGTGACTTTTATCCATTTCAAAGTCGTTATTTGTTTGGAAACTTCATATGGCATTTGTTGAGTAGGTGTTGTTCATAGATGT
The DNA here is from genome assembly GCA_007844125.1 of Sinonovacula constricta. Taxonomy (NCBI): domain Eukaryota; kingdom Metazoa; phylum Mollusca; class Bivalvia; order Cardiida; family Solecurtidae; genus Sinonovacula; species Sinonovacula constricta. The sequence goes on from CM017565.1 coordinate 52,915,451, forward strand.
TGTTATGTTGCCCTAGAAATTAAAAAGTGTGATTCACACTTGTAAATATATTCAGTTAACAACATAAGCTTTTTGAAACCTCTTTATTCCACAATAGCAAATGAAATGGTGCTAAATGCTATGCTAAATATGCGCAGCTTTCTGATATATTATTTCTGGCAACTTTGATACTCTGTGTCAATTTTTTCTTATTTGTAGGTTAGGAGGAGAGATATTGCTATCAAGGTCTGTTGGGGTCAAGATTAACTGCACTGATACTATAAATCAGGCACTAAGATAGCAGCAAGTATTAGAGGATGACTACCTGCATGACTGAGAAGCAGCTAGGGCTCCTATACATTGTCATTATTATTTGGTTCATCACAGTGCCACTTGTTAGACTACCAATTTCAGAAATTGAATTTCTGAATGAAAGAATGAAAGTGCTGAAAAGTGCTGTTTGGCCAGTGTAAGTTTAACCCTGGTTGGATTAAAGGTTTGCAAAAAATGGTCAACATTATTCTGTGGTAAATCAAGTGTACAATGAATTGGAAAGCAGGCAAGTCTTCAGCTGCAAAAACACATCTTCTTAAAATATAGCTTATACATAGGAACAAAAATTACAACAAATTCACTATCATTCGATAATAGAAACTATTTTATTAAACGTACACTATTTGTTATATGATTGTATTTTTTCTAAAATTGGGTTTATAAATAAATCTTCTTAAGTTCTTACAGATGCGACCACAATACATTAAGTTCAAAATTAACTCCCAGTTATATATAGTGTCAAGACTATACCCCAGTGACTCAGGCGCATATCTGTGCCGTTTTTGAAGTTACGCACAATTACAAGAGAAATAACCTTTGTAGTAATACTTTTGATTATATTCGGTTCTTTTCTAATGAATAACAGGTAAAATGCGGACATGCGAGGAAAAATAAGAACGACTAAAATCCTGACGTGTGTAAGTTTAATCATTTTAAAACCTTTTCAACTTTAATGATGTGGTAATAAGATTTTATATCATAGAAACTACGGAAATAAATTATATAATTCCTAACCCGGTGTAGGCATCAACTTTGATAGTGTTTTTGGTACTTTCAGATTTTCGATTTTTCAAACGGAAGTTACGCACGTGCGTAAAGTGCGTAATGGCAGAAACGCGCCTGCAGTGACTGAATCTAAAAAGCCCTAGTATGCATTAGTGCAGTAACTTATCTGTGATGCTGAGATGATATCAATGACCTCTGTTTTACATAACCTATCAGATGACAGTGAGACCCTGCTTAGGATTTCGAAAGTATCTCAGCCTAGTATATAATGCATGTGTTAATTCATAAATCTGTAGTTCATGTATATCTGCATTGTCACAATACAATATTGTCACTTGACCATCTAGTTTAAACAGCTTACAATACTAATTTTAACATTGAAGCATGCTAAAGACAATTGATGCACCTAGTTTCCATAAAAATACATATTTGTGTCTGTATATGTATTACTTTTCCCAGGCATTTAATGACTGTGTCATGTAGTGTCAATCCTTCTTGCTTCCAAAATCACAAACAGCACTGCCAAAATGTGGTCCTCTAACCAGTGAGCAAAATATTTATTTATTTATATTATTTCCAAATTTATTATTGGCTGATAACAGTAGTATGCGCTTTGATAAGGGATATACTTTACTGAATTACATTACAAATCAAGATGAAACTGAGCTGATTTCACTATCCCATGTTCTAGAAGGAAGCTATGAAGCCTCAATTACTCGATTAATCCTGGGTGCCAGTTTAATTCCTGAGACAGGACCTTGTTTGTAATGATTAGGATAAGTAGCGGCCTATAGCCTACAGAATATTGATCTGGGCTGCTCCCACAGTATGGTGGAGCACATGAGGAATACTACTGCATTCTATGGTTCTCCACCCACCTTGGTGCATAACATACCAAATATAGAACAGAGCAAGAAACCATTCTGACACTGATACAAACCAAGGATCCCAAATGACAAATTTGTCGATTGATTTCTGTAGAAGCTAGGGAAGTTATAACAATTTCTCAGAAAATTACACATAAAGTTCACCCTTAGGGATTTAGGGGATGCAAGTGCTATGCTAGAATTTCTGGCCAACGAAAAATACCATTTTTCTGTTAAGAACTTTAGACTTAAAATAATTTTGTACAGAAATTGAGATGAAATGAAATAAGTGTGTGTGTGCGCGCGTGTGTGACTGTCGGTGGGGTGCGGGGGGTGCACAAGCAAGCGTTTGGGTATGTGTGTTTTATATTTAGGAAAATGATTGGACATAAGTTAAGACAGGATCCCATTTTTATTAGAGGGGATTAAGTTTTCATTTCAAAAATTATTATAACTAAATAAGAAGAGAACATAAGATGATAAAAGGAAATACAATTTGACAAATTTGACAAGGAAGAATTTCATTTCCTAACTTAACAAAATTTAAAAAGAGCTCAGAAATACAAACATACAACATAAATGCACAAAAAATGAAAAGTTTTTACTTCATTGACTGTTTTTGTTCTTTGCAATTAATTTTGATTCCGAACAAAATTCCAGATCTGAAACACAATAGCAATGTTATAACAACATGTTCATTGATTTTGCAAACATGAATTCTTGACAAGATTTCTAAAGGTAATCTTGCAGAGTGTCATGTATCTTCTCCGTTTCTGAGCTGACATTTTTACAGTGAATTTCCACTAGAAGACCTTTTCAAGTGTTCACCCTCCTTTTTTTTGTTGTTGCTCATACTGATGTCATATATTTTTGTTTATTTAATCAATTAACATATGATTAGAATAAAAACTGCCATTTTCTACAATTCCCCATCTGTGGCTGCTATTGTTTTAAGACAAAAAAATAATTATAACAACTAAGCAATGTATTCACCCATTTAATCTCTTATGATTCAGCAGTGACTCCAAAAAAATTTTACACTTTTTTGTCTTTTCTGCATCAGCAGTGAATACATTGTTACTGCTTCTTGCTAAAAGCTTCCCATTTAACATTTTTATGTTCAACTATTCCTTGCACAACAATAAGTAGCTCTATGACAAAGAGTAGCATTATGTATTTGCTTGATAGGATCTGAAATGACAGTTACACAGTAAGAGTAGCATTATGTATTTGATTGATAGGATCTGCATTATGTATTTGATTGATAGGATCTGAAATGACAGTCACACAGTAAGAGTAGCATTATGTATTTGATTGATAGGATCTGAAATGACAGTCACACAGTAAGAGGATCTGAAATGACAGTCACACAGTAAGAGGATCTGAAATGACAGTCACACAGTAAGAGTAGCATTATGTATTTGCTTGATAAGATCTGAAATGACAGTCACACAGTAAGAGTAGCACTATGTATTTGCTTGATAGGATCTGAAATGACAGTCACACAGTAAGAGTAGCATTATGTATTTGATTGATAGGATCTGAAATGACAGTTACACAGTAAGATGATCTGAAATGACAGTCACACAGTAAGAGGATCTGAAATGACAGTCACACAGTAAGAGGATCTGAAATGACAGTCACACAGTAAGAGTAGCACTATGTATTTGATTGATAGGATCTGAAATGACAGTTACACAGTAAGAGGATCTGAAATGACAGTTACACAGTAAGAGGATCTGAAATGACAGTTACACAGTAAGAGGATCTGAAATGACAGTCACACAGTAAGAGGATCTGAAATGACAGCCACACAGTAAGAGTAGCACTATGTATTTGATTGATAGGATCTGAAATGACAGTCACACAGTAAGAGTAGCATTATGTATTTGCTTGATAGGATCTGCATTATGTATTTGATTGATAGGATCTGAAATGACAGTCACACAGTAAGAGTAGCACTATGTATTTGATTGATAGGATCTGAAATGACAGTCACACAGTAAGAGTAGCACTATGTATTTGATTGATAGGATCTGAAATGACAGTCACACAGTACTCCTGTTGCAAAATCATCCAATGTTTATACAAGAAAAGGATTGATGCAAAGCATCAAAGGGAGACACAACAATGACAATTAATATTTATTAGAAAGTTAGAGATGACTGATTTATAATTATTAAGTAAACATTAAAATCACTGGAATAATTTAATTCTGGTATATAAGGCTACTTATATGTACAATCCTAAAAAAGGGACAAACATGTCTTCATTAACAAGTATTACCATCAAATGTACATTAATGTTTACAAATTTAAAAAGTAAAGATACCTTGTTTGCGTGGAAGTTACAAACAAAGAATAAATACAAATAAATAGAAAAAGAACCCCATTTATCGAACTAGGACCAGTCTGTTGAGAACGTGTAAATCGCGGAACACCTCACCCATTTTCACTCGCCTATTCTCTAGCAAGAATGAGTGAAAACATGTGATGTAACCACTGACCACATCTCTCACGTTAAAGTAAGTCAACTGATCATGGGGGTCTTGACCTTTCATCTTACGCTTTTGTCCACAGCATTGAAAGTGGAGTTTTTTATACAATTGTTTTTACTGTTGCAAAATTTGTTATTCTGCGGTAGTGAGTGCTCACAATTTTTTTATTTATTAATGCTCTAACAGTAAAACATCTAACCTTGTTTAAAAAACTAAGCTAGCAAAATTAGACAGCCTAACAAACTCAATTCTCTTGACATTTTCTGACTAGCTCTGAAATACATTTTAGATCTGTCAGTTTTACTCAAAACTTTCAATTCTATTTGCACAAATCTTCTAGGTGATTTTACTATTTACAAGCCAGTTCATTGTTTCAGCATGTTTATTGTTTGCTTATTTTTAATCTGAGCCATGGAAAATAATTCTACAGGGTGTAGAAATGATTAGCATATAAACATCCAACCAGTTTGTTGGGTTTTTTTAATTTACATTAACAAAACCTAGTACTTATCAATTCTGTCATTAACATTTTTTTTCTAAATAGAAAAAGATGTCTATGCACTTTAATTCTAAGAAGTTCTTTAAAGATTATGTGATGGGTTTTCTAATTGCTTCCTCTTTGTAAAGGTTTGTATGAAGTCATTTAAATAGTTTCTTCTTGTGGTGAAAGATTCCAAGGAAATGACTTAAAGATTTGAGTACTTATGGATGATTAAAAAGTTTTTAAAGGAGCCCTGAGATGGTGGGTAAATACAGCTGCCAACATCTTCAAATGATTGCTTTCAATAAAATATTTCCACAGGTAGAGAGTGGTCTGGGTACTGGTATTCCTTTGTAACTTTTACAAGAAAATTTTACACTGCTTTCATCATGTAAAGATTTGAACCAGTAAATATTAGTCTTGCTACTACAAAACCCCATAAATATTTCATTGAGTTTAATTATCAGTTATTTCTCCTCTTGTAAACATAATCTATTAGGATCTTATTTGTGTAGTAAAAATGCGGTAACATTTTCTTTTTATGAGCATAACATAACAAAACATAAGTTTTTGATTTAAAGACAATCATGGTAGTTTGTATGGTGCATTTAGTTTGTGCAGTGAGTGCTTCAAAACAGGGTGTTCAGGCAGGCATGGTCAACTCTTTCTTTCCTCCTAATTGTCACTTTGACAATTATTGCTGCACCACTGTACTAGTTAAGATGTAAAATATTTAGATTTTATTTTTAATTTTGTAAATTAATTTTAATTTTTTGATTTGTGCTAAACTTGATTACAAACTAGTTACCTGGTATATTAAAAATCAAAACCATCAAAACCATGTGGTAAAATTATTTTAAGTTTTGCAGCATCAACCAAAATACTTTATAGAACATTTTGGGCAACTTTAAAAAACTTGTCGGCTATCATGAGCTCGGTGAAGATAAGTAAGCAGAAAACAATGGAAATGTCTGTCTTAAACATGCTGGGTTTGTAAACAATGGAAATGTCTGTCTTAAACATGCTGGGTGTGTTAACAATGGGCATGTCTGTCTTAAACATGCAGGGTGTGTAAACAATGGGAATGTCTGTCTTAAAAATGCTGGGTTTGTAAACAATGGGAATGTCTGTCTTAAACATGCTGGGTGTGTAAACAATGAGAAATGTCTGTCTTGAACATGCTGGGTGTGTAAACAATGGGAATGTCTGTCTTAAACATGCTGGGTGTGTAAACAATGGGAATGTCTGTCTTAAACATGCTGGGTGTGTAAACAATGGGAATGTCTGTCTTAAACATGCTGGGTATGTAAACAATAGGAATGTCTGTCTTAAACATGCTGGGTTTGTAAACAATGGAAATGTCTGTCTTAAACATGCTGGGTTTGTAAACAATGGGAATGTCTGTCTTAAACATGCTGGGTTTGTCAACAATGGGAATGTCTGTCTTAAACATGCTGGGTGTGTAAACAATGGGAATGTCTGTCTTAAACATGCTGGGTGTGTAAACAATGGGAATGTCTGTCTTAAACATGCTGGGTGTGTCAACAATGGGAATGTCTGTCTTAAACATGCTGGGTTTGTCAACAATGGGAATGTCTGTCTTAAACATGCTGGGTGTAAACAATGGGAATGTCTGTCTTAAACATGCTGGGTTTGTCAACAATGGGAATGTCTGTCTTGAACATGCTGGGTTTGTCAACAATAGGAATGTCTGTCTTAAACATGCTGGGTGTGTAAACAATGGGGATGTCTGTCTTAAACATGCTGGGTTTGTAAACAATGGGGATGTCAGTCTTAAACATGCTGGGTGTGTAAACAATGGAAATGTCTGTCTTAAACATGCTGGTTGTGTAAACAATGGAAATGTCTGTCTTGAACATGCTGGGTGTGTAAACAATGGAAATGTCTGTCTTGAACATGCTGGGTGTGTAAACAATGGAAATGTCTGTCTTAAACATGCTGGGTTTGTAAACAATTTCATATTTGGGATAGTTTGAGTCAAACCAAACAAGAAAGATGTTTGGTTGGTTTGTATTATAGAGAATTTCAATAACATTTAACACATTCAGCAAAATATACAACAATCAGTTGTGTATTTCTTTTAAATTCTGTATTTTTTTCTATAAGTCTTGCTTTACCTTTGAGAGCGTAATTCATAGTTAATACATACCCCAACATTTATACTGTATACATGCAATACTGGGTAGTTTATGCAAATGTATTGTGGAGTTACTTTTCTCAAGGAGATTGTACTATTTATTGACAAAACTGTATTGTTACATATTGTCCTGCCTTACTCAAGTTTGCAGTGATTATAAAAATGGAACATGCTTGGATTGTTTGTTTTTTAATGCATGTGACACTCAGTATTGCAGGTCCAAGTCAGTACAGAGGAAAAAATGCTGTTATTACTGCGTTAATTCGCACAATTATTAGGGGTGTAAGGATACATTACCCTCACGATACGCTTCGTAACGTGATATATACAACACGACACAGAGCATTCCGATATTGTTCTGCTTTCCAAAACAGCGACAAATTACCGAAAAGTGTACATATATTTGGACGGTCATGTTCCGGATGGTGCGTGCATTTAACTATTCTTTAGAAAAACAGCAAGCAGTATGTTATAAGTCGAAGTAAATAACTTAAAATATCATTTAAACTATGTTTGTATCAACAAAAACCAAAAGTTCAATAATTTTATGTACATGTAGTCGAGTTAATTTGATGGTGTCAATCTATGGTGCATAAATTAACGCTTCTGCTACCAGTTCCACTACCATATAATTATATGCTGAATATGTATTGGCTGAGGCACTTATTTTACTCTGACTATCAGTCGATGATAACTAGGAATCTATTTTGATTGGGAGATCGGGACAGTTAGGGGTGATAATAGATAGAATATAGATTGTCCGACTCCATCAGTGATTATTTAAACAGAGATTACAAATTTTCGACAGCAGCCATTTTGAATACTAATTAGCTTTACATATTGCGCTTTATAAACCTTAGATATACTATATAGCTTACTAATTAAACTTTCTTATGATATAATTTAGAATTGCGAATGAAAATTACTGTTCTGAACGGTCAGCTACTCTTGAAAATAAGAATGCTTACATCTCGATCAAAAGTACAGACGAATGTAACCAAATGCATCACAACTTCTGGATATTGGAAAATTAAGGGATATTGGAAAATTAAGGTAGAACTGAATCGGTCTCTCTCTACTTGCATATTTCGATTTGTGTTTCAAGTATTCTAGAAACATTTTCAGAAAAAGCTAGGCAGTGTCTTTCTTATTTATATACTTAGTTTATGTCGATATTTTTGTCCGATAAACATTTGATCCCATATATGTATCAATCCAAAAATACCGATACGGGGCCATAGTTTTGACCCAACTAGGATTCGATGTGAACTTGAGACAGTGTAAGATTTTTACCTAATTTATCACACGGTTCGTACCGTATTTACAAAACTACGCTTGCTAGATACATGTATACATAATATTTATTGATCGAATTTGCAAAATTCTTTACAAACATATGCTCCAGTGTTACCTATTTTATATAAAAAAGAAGCTTAACTGTATTATATTTAGCTCACCCCCATGTGAGCTATTGTGATCGTCCAGCGTCGTTTTCACACGTCCATCAACATTTTAAAACAACATCTTCTCTAAAACCGCTGGCTTCGGGTAATCCTCAAGTTCTGGAATTGACACTATGCTGTTGAATAATACTTCAATAAATCAAACCTTTTGATGTAAAAAGAAGAGTGTAAAAGTGAACATTTTTAGTCAAACCATATAATACAGACGAAGAGTGTAAAGGTAAAACCATACGATTTGTTTGGTCATGTACAAGTTCAACATATAATATGTTTGCTAATGTACAAGTTTAACATATTATATCTTTGCTAATGTACAAATTCAACATATGATGTTTGGTAATGTACATGTCCAACCACCTAAATTGTTTGAGGAGCACAAGTCCAACCACATGGAATGTTTGGTAGAGCACAAGTCCAACCACATGAAATGTTTGGTAGAGCGCAAGTCCAACCCATGGAATGTTTGGTAGAGCACAAGTCAAACCACATGGAATGTTTGGTAGAGCACAAGTCCAACCACATGGAATGTTTGGTAGAGCACAAGTCCAACCACATGAAATGTTTGGTAGTGCACAAATCCAACCACATGGAATGTTTGGTAGAGCACAAGTCCATCCAGGAGAAATGTTTGGTAGAGCACAAGTCCAACCACATGGAATGTTTGGTAGAGCACAAGTCCAACCACATGGAATGTTTGGTAGAGCACAAGTCCAACCACATGGAATGTTTGGTAGAGCGCAAGTCCATCCAGGTGAAATGTTTGGTAGAGCACAAGTCCAACCACATGAAATGTTTGGTAGAGCACAAGTCCAACCACATGGAATGTTTGGTAGAGCACAAGTCCAACCACATGGAATGTTTGGTAGAGCACAAATCCAACCACATGGAATGTTTGGTAGAGCACAAGTCCATCCAGGTGAAATGTTTGGTAGAGCACAAGTCCAACCACATGAAATGTTTGGTAGAGCACAAGTCCAACCACATGAAATGTTTGGTAGAGCACAAGTCCAACCACATGGAATGTTTGGTAGAGCACAAGTCCATCCAGGTGAAATGTTTGGTAGAGCACAAGTCCAACCACATGAAATGTTTGGTAGAGCACAAGTCCAACCTCATGAAATGTTTGGTAGAGCACAAGTCCAACCTCATGAAATGTTTGGTAGAGCACAAGTCCAACCACATGGAATGTTTGGTAGAGCACAAATCCAACCACATGGAATGTTTGGTAGAGCACAAGTCCATCCAGGTGAAATGTTTGGTAGAGCACAAGTCCAACCACATGAAATGTTTGGTAGAGCACAAGTCCAACCACATGAAATGTTTGGTAGAGCACAAGTCCAACCACATGAAATGTTTGGTAGAGCACAAGTCCAACCTCATGAAATGTTTGGTAGAGCACAAGTCCAACCACATGAAATGTTTGGTAGAGCACAAGTCCAACCACATGAAACGTTTGGTAGAGCACAAGTCCAACCTCATGAAATGTTTGGTAGAGCACAAGTCCAACCACATGAAATGTTTGGTAGAGCACAAGTCCAACCACATGAAATGTTCGGTAGAGCACAAGTCCAACCACATGGAATGTTTGGTAGAGCACAAGTCCATCCAGGTGAAATGTTTGGTAGAGCACAAGTCCAACCGCATGGAATGTTTGGTAGAGCCCAAGTCCAACCACATGGAATGTTTGGTAGAGTACAAGTCCAACCACATGGAATGTTTGGTAGAGCACAAGTCCATCCAGGTGAAATGTTTGGTAGAGCACAAGTCCTACCACATGAAATGTTTGGTAGAGCACAAGTCCAGCCACATGGAATGTTTGGTAGAGTACAAGTCCAACCACATGGAATGTTGGGTAGAGCACAAGTCCAACCACATGAAATGTTTGGTAGGGTACAAGTCCACCTATATGAAATGTTTGGTAAGGTACAAGTCCAACCTCATGGAATATTTGGTAGAGCACAAGTCCATCAAGGTGAAATGTTTGGTAGAGCACAAGTCCAACCACATGAAATGTTTAATAAAGTACAAGACCAACCACATGAAATGTTTGGTAGAGCACAAGTCCAACCACATGGAATGTTTGGTAGAGCACAAGTCCATCCAGGTGAAATGTTTGGTAGAGCACAAGTCCAACCGCATGGAATGTTTGGTAGAGCACAAGTCCAACCACATGGAATGTTTGGTAGAGCACAAGTCCATCCAGGTGAAATGTTTGGTAGAGCACAAGTCCAACCACATGAAATGTTTAATAAAGTACAAGTCCAACCACATGAAATGTTTGGTAGAGCACAAGTCCAGCCACATGGAATGTTTGGTAGGGTACAAGTCCAACCACATGAAATGTTTGGTAGAGCACAAGTCCAACCACATGAAATGTTTAATAAAGTACAAGTCCATCCACATGAAATGTTTGGTAGAGCACAAGTCCAACCACATGAAATGTTTGGTAGAGCACAAGTCCAACCACATGGAATGTTTGGTAGAGCACAAGTCCAACCACATGAAATGTTTAATAAAGTACAAGTCCATCCACGTGAAATGTTTGGTAGAGCACAAGTCCAACCACATGGAATGTTTGGTAGAGCACAAGTCCATCCAGGTGAAATGTTTGGTAGAGCATAAGTCAAACCACATGAAATGTTTAATAAAGTACAAGTCCATCCAGGTGAAATGTTTGGTAGAGCACAAGTCCAACCACATGAAATGTTTAATAAAGTACAAGTCCATCCACGTGAAATGTTTGGTAGAGCACAAGTCCAACCACATGGAATGTTTGGTAGAGCACAAGTCCAACCACATGGAATGTTTGGTAGAGCACAAGTCCATCCACGTGAAATGTTTGGTAGAGCACAAGTCAAACCACATGAAATGTTTGGTAGAGCACAAGTCCAACCACATGAAATGTTTGGTAGAGCACAAGTCCAACCTCATGAAATGTTTGGTAGAGCACAAGTCCAACCACATGAAATGTTTGGTAGAGCACAAGTCCAACCACATGAAATGTTTGGTAGAGCACAAGTCCACCTACATGGAATGTTTGGTAGAGCACAAGTCCAACCACATGGAATGTTTGGTAGAGCACAAGTCCACCTACATGGAATGTTTGGTAGAGCACAAGTCCAACCACATGGAATGTTTGGTAGAGCACAAGTCCAACCACATGAAATGTTTAATAAAGTACAAGTCCAACCACATGGAATGTTTGGTAGAGCACAAGTCCACCTACATGGAATGTTTGGTAGAGCACAAGTCCAGCCACATGGAATGTTTGGTAGAGCACAAGTCTAACCACATGGAATGTTTGGTAGAGCACAAGTCCAACCACATGGAATGTTTGGTAGAGCACAAGTCCAACCACATGGAATGTTTGGTAGAGCACAAGTCCAACCACATGAAATGTTTAATAAAGTACAAGTCCAACCACATGGAATGTTTGGTAGAGCACAAGTCCACCTACATGGAATGTTTGGTAGAGCACAAGTCCAGCCACATGGAATGTTTGGTAGAGCACAAGTCTAACCACATGGAATGTTTGGTAGAGCACAAGTCCAACCACATGGAATGTTTGGTAGAGCACAAGTCCAACCACATGGAATGTTTGGTAGAGCACAAGTCCAACCACATGAAATGTTTAATAAAGTACAAGTCCAACCACATGGAATGTTTGGTAGAGCACAAGTCCAACCACATGAAATGTTTAATAAAGTACAAGTCCAACCACATGAAATGTTTGGTAGAGCACAAGTCCAACCACGTGAAATGTTTGGTAGAGCACAAGTCCAACCACATGGAATGTTTGGTAGAGTACAAGTCCAACCACATGAAATGTTTGGTAGAGCACAAGTCCAACCACATGGAATGTTTAATAAAGTACAAGTCCATCCACGTGAAATGTTTGGTAGAGCACAAGTCCAGCCACATGAAATGTTTAATAAAGTACAAGTCCAACCACGTGAAATGTTTGGTAGAGTACATCAAGACATAGATGTGAAGTTTCTTGACTGTCATGTGACTTTTCATGAAATCAAGCAGTTGAAACTTTTATAAAGATTATTTATAAAGGAATGTGTATTATATTTTTGAAGTCTTTCATGTTAAGGATTGTGAATTTGAACTGAAAAGCAAAATGTGGGTACAAATTTTACTCATCCTACCCACCCTAGCAAATGGAAGAAACACATTATGCTGATCCTATAGGATATAATTATAAACAGTAAAGAATAACAAAGCTTCTACTTTTTTATTTAGTTGGGATGATTTTCATTCAATTTTGTGGTTTTGGCATTCACCAACAGGAGATAAAAATGTCAGTCAAAATAATAAAACTGACATTCACACCAAAGGTCATCTTAAATTAACCAGCATATCTGGATGCTATTTTAAGGAAGTGTTGATCTATTAACAATATCAAACCTGTTAATATATGTCATTGAACTGTTTTTGGCTGGATATTTGGCGACTAGACACTGTTGTGTATGCTATCATAACAGGATGAAATGGAAGCCAAGCCATTTGGCACATCATAGGAGCATCTTTCAGGCTGCTTCTCAGAGATTGTCTGCTGTGTGGCAGCCAAGGAAAATGTATTCTGAGTTTTAATGGATTTTAATAGGACTGACTGTCTTCCCTATACTGTGTTCTCAATCTTTGGGTCAGATAGTTATAAGCTTAGGGAATGAAACATGAAAAGTTTCTATCAAATATAGATTAGATTAAACAATATACTAACTGAAAAGATTTGCTCTACTTTCTGGATACTTTCAATTTCTTGTACAATAACAATTTAAACTTTGCTTATACAGTGAAACTTCATTATCTTGGCCTCATATAAGCGAGATTCCATGCATATATCGATTAGAACTCGCTGTCCCAACTTTGTCTACAATATATTTAATATTAATATTTTCTGTTGATATGTCACTGTTCATGCATTGTTATTTTTTTTGCACTGGATTGTACTTTCTGCTCCCACCATCAATATTTCAACTAAACTTTGATTCATTAGTAGATTTATATCGTTGATGGGACCAAGCACTCATGAAGGTGTGAAAAAAAAATAAAGGCAGCCTTTTTAATATGGCAAAATATTAAAAAGATTAGAGTAACTGTCAAAAAGCAAAGGATGTGCATTGTAACTGTTTTCTTGAGAGATGCGTGTCACCTAGCAGTTACATCTATAAACCCCACCAATCAGTTGTAGAAATGTTGCTGCACAATATCGGCAAAAATGCAGGCTAATCCAATCAGTTGTGTAGTCTTACCATGTCTACCTGTTCCAATCCTTGCTAACCTAGATAGATTCATCTCAAAGTCCCACATGTCACAAGGACTACTACAAGAGATGATCAATGGCTTCTTTTTTAAACTAAACATTGCATATTCCACATGAGTTTCCTGATTGGGCTACTTTAGGAGAACTTTTATACAAACTCCAATGTGCTTTGTAGGGATGTATGTGCAAAAATGTATGTATTCATTGTTTTAATTGTTTTAGTATTATTTTATTTACATGTTTTTGTAAAATGCCAACATGTATGGATATATAAGTTGCTTAATGTTTAAATTATTAAACTATGAATAAATAGGCCTATATATCAATTTTTTGTAATGATTTATTTATCAATTATTCTTTTCTTTGTTTTAAAACACTAGAAAAAAAAATAAAACGCTAAAATGTCTGAACAATTCATAACTCTTACTATAAATATTTCGAGGTACTTATGGCGTTCCCATGGAAATCAAGATAAGGACGTTTCACTGTATCTTTTAACTCTTTGATTATTTAGCACAAATTGATCTGGGTTATGCAAATAGTGTAGATCATGGTTAGCAAGCTCCCACTGTACTGTCTCATCAGGTTCTGCATTAGTTGCTAGAGTCACTAGTAAAATTGTCAGGTACCATTAACTGTAGTTGTTAGCAGATTACTAAGAAATGTTTAAGAGATGAAATTTATCTACACAAGCCATCAGCCCCAGTGTTTTCTCCTCACCTATATGTTCTGTATAAACACAAACCCATCCCAATTTCCTCCCACTTGCTGCAGTCCTGTTTGTAATCTACATTGAGTAAGCAGCAGGACATACCTTAGCTCTCAAATTGTATTAAAACATAATATTATTTCATCTCATTGGACAAATAAAACACACAAGATGCCACAATGTGATGCTATATTGGTCTGTAGGGACTTGTTAAAGACAACACTTGTACTGTGGATATGTTAGTTTGGAGGGGAATATGTCTCCAGGCTGTCCGATGGTGATTCAGGCTAGCTGATGATGATACCAGCTTTTGGTCCAGACCCTAGGGTAGAAGGTCATGCTCAACTGTGAGATACTGCTGCCATTTTGATATTTTACTTGTGGTTGGTCTTGTTTGTTCTGCAGTGTCTTAATGTCCTTTTTTTTATTATGTTCTATATCCAACCCCACGCCACCATGAACCATGTTAGCATAGATTCTGAGCATGTAGATAGTCTGTTTAATCATCAAACTATTTGATAAATATACTGCACCCATAGATTGTCTTTTTATGGCAACTTTTTATTTTTTTAGTTTTTTGCTGATGGAAAGCCAACCATTGCAATTTTAGCTCACAAAGAGCATAGGCTCTGGTGATCACTCAGCGTCAGGTTTCACACATCATGCGTCTGTCAACATTCTTTAAACAACATCTCCAATAAAATCACTGGGTCATATTAAATAAAACTTTCTTAAAAGCTTATGCAGGTAGGGGAAATGAAAAGATGTTCAAAGAATTTTGATCCATCAAAAACATAGCAGCCACGGTTGTGGCCATTTTTCATTTTTTGCTATCTAGAAAAACTCTAGAGCTAGAGCTTTGATGTATGGTATACATGTTTCTTGCATGGTCCTATATCCAGATCTGTATTGTGATCTGTCAACAAACATGACCACCAATGGTGTGACCATTTTTCCATTCATGGTTATTTAAAATCTTCTTGTCAGAAACTACAAGAGCTACAGCCTTGATATTTGATGTACATGTTCCTTGAGTGGGCCTGTATCAAGATTGTGGCCATTTTCTGTAAATAGCATTGTAGTTAAAATATTGTGTACACATTACTTCTGGTCTGTTTTATGATTGCTGATATTCCTTGCTATTTTTTCAAAATGTCTATGTCACTCAGGTGAATAATAGGACCATCATTGCCCTCTTGTTGTTTTTGCTGTTTTTACACAAGAGTTACTGCCTCATGCAGATAGCTGCTGTCATTTTAGAACCATGCTTTTCTCACAGCCTGTCAAAGAAGTAGTTCTATATATTTATAAATGAAAGGCACAGCTGCATTGCTGCGTGTACGCAGAGTATGCACTTGTGTACAATAACAAGTCAAAGAATAAAAACATAAAAAAATAAAAATCTGCAAAAAAATTTCTAGTAATGGTAAGGTGTATATTTATTTCGATCAACTGATGCACCTATTTGCATCATAAAAAAATATGTAAAACTAATAAATTGATTAAGTAACTTTTCTGTAGCTTGACCACTTATTTTGTATGGGTTAAGTTTTATAGGCTGATATTTTTATTGCATGAAGACACTGTGATAAAAAGTCATGCACAAAATCAAGTGGGGTTTTTCTTGTATAAATGACAATCAAAGATCAATTTTTACATAAATGGTAATAACCAGAACATTGGCACTTTTGTTTAAGTACCTTCTCTATTGGAGAAGTATGTCATGATTAAATATAATTCATGTTTTAATATATAAATGTCTGTAACATAACAATTTACTTAAATTCTAGTTATATCTTGATACTGAAACTGCCCTAGAAGTCCCCATCTACGATCTAGATGGCAGTTTATCTACAGCCCTTCTCATTGTCTCATAATGTGACTACTTTTTGAGGCAGTGAATACTACAGTGCTGTCAGCACTTTGATTACTGTCATAGTGTTGCCTGGATTAAGGATCAGATGCAATGGCTCAGAAGATTAGTGCCAGCTAGATTTCAAGTGTGCCAATTCATACATGTTAAAACATTATCAATTATTGAAGCTTTTTTGGTAAAAAAAACAGGTAAGTGTGGTTTACTAATATTGGCACTTTTGTCAACAAAATATGCCTTTAGCCCTGTGATACACCCTTCTGAATACAATGTTTACTGATTAAATACTTGACCAAAATGCCACACATTATGTTTCCAAGAGGATCTGACAAATCGTTTTGTTAGAGGAGCTCTGTGATGAGCCTTACAGACATTATCCCTAGGGTATGGTTACAATAAAACTGGTTACACTTCCCTGATGATCAGTGACAATCTCTCTCAGGATCAGACTGGTCATGACATATACTGTATATGTCATTGTATATGTGCCATTATATTCATGCTGACAGGTTTGGTCAGAAAAGTTGTTCTAAGGTGTATGGATTGTAATATATCCTTTAATCTTGTATGCTTTAGCTACTTAAGCATATAAACTAGGTTATTGCACAAACAGATCTGGGAGAAGCTACATACAAATGGTGGAACTTGATCATGTGTCCTCAGTGGTGTCTTGATAGTTGGTCTCTTAGTCCTCTGTCCTGACAAGGTGTGGGTCTTCATTTACCAACACTAAGGAGATCTTAATACCATAGTCACCTGAGTTGCAAGTGAGCAGACTTATAAGTGAGTAGAGTTGTAAGTAGGTGAATTGTAAGTGAGCTGAGTTGTTAGTGAGCTGAGATGTAAGTGAGTTGAGTCATAAGTGAGCGAGCTGAGATGTAAGTGAGCTGAGATGTGAGCTGAGTTGTTAGTGAGCTGAGATGTAAGTGAGCTGAGTTGTAAAAAGAGCTGAGTTGTTGGTGAGCTGAGTTGTTAGTGAGCTGAATTGTAAGTGAGCTGAGTTGGTAGTGAGCTGAGTTATAAGTGAGCTGAGTTGTAAGTGAGCTTAGATGTAAGTGAGTTCAGTTTAAGTGAGCTTAGATGTAAGTGAGCCGAGTTTAAAAAAGCTGAGATGTTAGAGAGCTGAAATGTTAGTGAGCTGAGATGTTAGTGAGCTGAGTTGTTAGTGTGCTTAGTTGTAAGTGAGCTTAGTTGTAAGTGGTGAGCTTAGTTGTTAGTGAGCTTAGTTGTTAGTGAGCTTAGTTGTTAGTGAGCTGAGTTGTTATTGAGCTGAGTTGTGAGTGGGCTGAGTTGTGAGTGAGCTGAGATGTAAGTGTGTTGAGTTGTTAGTGAGCTGAGTTGTAAGTGAGCTGAGTTGTTAGTGAGCTGAGTTGTGTTTGAGCTGAGTTGTAAGTGAGCTGAGTTGTTAGTTAGCTGAGTTGTTAGTGACCTGAGATGTTGGTGAGCTGAGATGTAAGTGAGCTGAGTTGTTAGTGAGCTGAGTTGTAAGTTAGGTGAGTTGTAAGTGACCTGAGATGTAAGTGAGCTGAGTTGTTAGTGAGCTGAGTTTTTAGTGAGCTGAAGTGTTAATGAGCTAAGTTGTAAGTGAGGGGAGTTGTAAGTGAGCTGAGATGTAAGTGAGCTGAGTTGTAAGTGAGCTGAGATGTAAGTGAGCTGAGTTGTTAGTGAGCTGAGTTGTTAGAAAAATACTAGGAATTATAATATGGGTAACAAACTAGCAGTATAAAGGTTTATATCATTGCAATTATAGGTGTTTTTAATATAAACTATGAGACCTAAAAGGTTTATAATAATGCTTATCATTAAGAACATGTGTAGTCTGTAATTTGTTATACATTTAAATGTTAACTATTATTTTCTGATGATGTCTAACTGCTGTATTTTTATTATGTGACCATAATTTGATCTTTAATCTTTTTTATCTTTTTTTTTAATTTTCTCAGTCAGTTTTTTATATTCCTGCGACTATGGAAGGCTATGAATTCTCATCTTTTAGATCAGAACCCTATGCCAAAATGGTCTGTTATGCCATTAAATCTTATAAAATTAGCATTAAATAAGATACTTTATCTGCTTTCTAATGAACACCGTTTTTAGGTGATTCATAAACACAATGACACCTTTTTTAAGTACCAACCACAATTTGTAAAAAAAATAATGAAAAAATATAATCATAATAAAATATATACAAAAAATGTAATGTTCTCTTTTGAGCATAATTATGTTTTAATTTGTTTTCTCCAAACAGAATAATTTCTTTGAAATGCTGTCTCAGACATTAAAGATATATGGCATTCAATTTTTTGAGGATTGTGACATGTTGGTGAGTTTTAATTTGTTTTCAACTGATAACAAAATGCCTTTGATGGAACAGACATTTGTTACTAGAGAGATGTTGCCAAGAGAGAATTAGCTATTCTAATTTAACCCTTAGCTTGCTATATGGTTATAAATCAATACTTATTCTTTCCATATAACTACGCATATAACTAAGGTAAATTACCCTTGGCAGCCCAAAGTATATAATCATCTGACTGCTCCCAGTGGTTGCAGGTCAGTCCGGACCTACACTGTTAGTAGTCAGGGGGCATTTTTTCAGGAAAAATGCACTTAGTGACCCCTCAGTTGGATCATGATTTCAAGAAGACGACAAGGGCTTCCTATGATTAGTGGGTGTGCATTAGAAGTTCACGTTAAAATATGCTGATATAATATTCGATTATTTTCTATTGTTATGTTAATGAATTGTTAAACTAGATGGTTTTCACAGTGGTGTAAGTTTTTATTGTATGTGAGTTCTAGAGAAGGCAGATCATGCCCCCAAAATCATAACTTTAAACGTTTGTATAGCTAAAAGTTAATCACTAAAAAAGGACACAGCATGTTAAGACCTGCCTTTAAAATAACCCTCAAGTTGTTGTTTTTTTAATCCTTTTGGGTGAAAGTAGCATAATCATTCATTGTTTATATACATAACGATCTAAAGGGTATAGTAGCTGTCAAAATAGACCAAGTACGGCTCTCTTAATGATTCGGCTTATTGAAGGAAACAAATACATATGAAGTTAATTGTGATTTTTTTACATAAGCATCACACCTATACATAATAAAGTTGCATACACGAATACAACATGCATGATTTAATTAGTAAATATCTCATAATAAATAAACAACATGATAAACATTGACTTTAACAATTAAAAATTAAAATACTCATAATGTAAATCAATACACAGTTTGAGGCCGTGGCGTAGCGTGTTGTCTGCTAGTGATTACTTTACCTATACGAACGCTTAAAATTAAGATTTTGGGGGCATTATCTGCCTACCCTAGAACCCACATACAATAAAAACCTTTACCACTGTGAAAACCATCTAGTTTAACAATTAGTTAACGTAGCAATAGAAAATAATTGAATATTATATCCGCATATTTTAACATGAACTTCTATGCACACCCACTAACCATAGGAAGCCCTTTCATCTTCTTGAAATCACGTTCCACATAAGCGATTTCAAAAAACGACTCATTTTTCTAACCATCCAAGATGGCGGTTTTATATAGAATATATAGAGGGGTCACCACGTGCATTTTTTTTTCTGACTAAACCCCCCTGACTACTACTGTTTGCCAAAGCCACAGCAGGCTAAGCATTATATTGAATCTAATGCTCTGAGAATGGTATGCTAAACACTTCAAAATGTTAAGAAAAAATGATGATTGGATTTTGTAAAAGATTAAAATCATTCATTTAATCTTCCTATAACTATTTATATTTCATTTTTATCTAAACTAGTTTTCAAAGCAAGAAGGAATCCAAAAGTTTGTGGAACAATAAAAATGTTGTTATAACACAATCAAACTTTGTCTCACTTCATGATTAATAACTTAATTGTCTTAAACATTTATTTTGTGTATTGATTTAAAATGATAACATTACACATTTCTTGCTTTAAAGAGTTTTTAGAAAAATAATAATCTGCAAAATAATTTATTTTATGTGTATTCTATTACAAACCCTTATATTTTTGTACTGCAAACAAATGAGAATGATTTAATAAATGTATATTTATTAGGATTTCTTTTTAAACATATAAAAGATCTGGACAGATGTAAGATACCTACCTAGAAAAACATGACATTAAACTTAAGCAAGTCTGTGTTCTGTTCACAAATAATCTAATAATGCTTTATTATAAACTACCGGTAGTCCATATATTAAATGAATATGCTACATGCATGTTAAATTGCTGCATATTGTGATTTATATGTATTATACAAGAAAGTTCCATAATATGGCCGGCCATATTTATATACACATAACATCATTTGACAGTGAATTGAACCGTAAATGGCCAAATGCTTGCCTCTGTTAATTTCTTATTATTTTTATGTTAACTGCTATTAATCAGATGAAAGGCTACACTTTATTCTTGTTATTGCATCCATCAAACACTTTTGCTATTATTTATAGTAGACACATTCACTCTCTTTTATGTATTTTCCAAGGTATTCAGTGATGATTTTTTTGTTTAAGATCAAAGACTGAATCATTCAAGCTTATTTTTAAGCATTGTGCCTGATTCAAATAACTTGAAAGAATCTGTTCCTTGTGTCCTTTTATGCTCAACTGACTGATACTTTTAATCTTGTTGTGGTGATCTTTTATTTATATCTTTGCTGATATTTTATGGTAAAAAACAAATATTTGTTGTGATTGAAGGAGATTCATATTACCAGTTTAATTGTTTCTGAGGAACTCTGTTGTACCAAATGTGACTTCAAAGGTCTGGAATACTAGATTTCTGTAAACAAAAAAAGGTATTATTTCCAATTAAAGATTGTCTGCTGCTATGTGTTGTTGATTTGGGCACGGTGAAAGATACAGTCCTGAAGCATCTCTGGAAATCTAAGATACATAAATTTCTGGAAATCTAAGATATATAAATTTAATACATAAACTTCTTTCTTTTTATAGTAAGATTTCTTTTGAAATAACAAACAAAAATAGGACTATATTGTAGACAAAGGATCATTGTGTCTAGGTGTGTAATGTGGTGTTATCCCTTTATTTGCTATAAAACACCATTTTCCCTATTAGCATAAAACATACCCTACCCTAATGGAGTTTCCAGCAACTTAAGGTTACTCATTGATTAGAAAAGACACACTATCTTTACAAAGTACCAACTGATTTCACTTCTTATAAATATAAAAAATATAACTGAACGAACTGAACTTCATAATTTTTGGATGTAATTTGGTGTGCTTTCTTTATAAACTTGTAACTACTGAGGTCCCAAACACTCAGTAATGGAGATTACTACAAATGTGCTACATTTAGTCAGCAAGCTTCACAAGGGTCTCAAGCCTGCATCAGTAAGCAACTGTCAGACAAGCCTGACTTCTGTACACATCAGGTAGGACAAATCCTTTTGACGATACCTGAAAGAATGTTGGTGGGACATTATACATTACGTACCTTAAGAAACAAAAACACAGTCAAATTTCAATTCTTCATATTTTAACAAATATGCATATCATTAAGAATGCAACATCTGATCTGGTCAGTCTTCCGATATATTCTTATGTAAAAGTGTTATGGTGTTTTGGATTAAAATGCATCTTCCAGCACACTGTATTACAAATACATATGTGTATGAATATAATTTTACACCTCTGTGAGTGACAGCATCTTCTCTCACAGGTATTTGAATTGATTGATGCTTCAAACAAAAAGTGTGCTGTGGTCCCTGCTTGGTATGGCTCCATAATGAGTAAATAAGATTAAGACATGAGTCTTGGTATAGCAGATTAACATCCTTCTTCACAGCTTTTCCATAGTACAGAAGCATTTAACTCAATAACCTGTTGTTTTGCATTTGACTCCATTTTAAGTGACAAATAAAAGCGTGGTTACATTATTATGACAATGAATGAATCATTTATGGCTTCTGAAACCTGTATTAGGCAATGTCAGGCATATTAGTATAGATTTCAAGAATTCTATGAATTTATGAATAATTTGTCAAGTCTGGTGGAAATTTGGAGTATTGTGACTAGGTTGAAGCTGTTGAATACGCAGGTGTCTGATGCCATTGTTGCTGCTATTGGCAAGCTGCAGCTGCTGTTAGTGGTGTTGATCTGATTACTGGAGTATCTTTGGTCAATACTGATTTGGAAAGTTTTATGGCATCAAACCCTGTGATGTTCTTGGTGACATAGCTAGCAAGTGTTGTTTTTACTTCCCTGCTTGTGTTCTTCCTCTTAGTATGATGAAAGTTGTTGTTTTCACATGCTGAGGTGTTTGTTTTTTCATTTTCTGTAGATATTTAAGGTTTGAGCTTTGTGTCTATAAAACTTTTCTTAGTACTGTAACTTCAGATTTTCATTGATGAATGAGTGATAGTATTGACCAAGCACATTGAAGGAAATTAATCCTGAATAATCTGTTTAGCAAAATAGTAATAAAAAAAACCTTGGTTATTATTTTACTTTGGAACATGGATAGATATTTTAACAGTTAAATCAAAGTGTTGGAAAGTGCTGTTTGTGGGGTGTATGTTTTTTTCTTGTAAGCTATTAAAGGTATGTGTAACATTGGAAGGCAGACAATTTTCAGCTGAAAAGTAATCACCTCTTCTTAATATAGATCATATATTGGGATAAAGGCTTCAACACAGTCACTAACATCTGATTATAGAAACTGTTATATTAAAAATACAATACTTTCTATATGAGGGCATTTTAACTAAAATAAGGTCTTAAATAACTGCTCTTCAGTACTTCTGGACGAGACCAAAATTCCACTGAGTTCAAAAAATAACTTCCGTATTCATAGTATTAGGTCAGCAGACCATCCGTAGTTAATTGCTCCACTACACTTGCTTCGATTTATTTTGTTAACACACTACACCCTTGTGGTCTGAATATAAATAAATCATAATTGCAAAATCTGAATAGATCAGTAGTAGGCAGTGAAGCACCGACTGGGACATTGCAAATATCTTGACCAAGTATACGATGAATAGCCAGTGGAACACTTGTTCTAATAACATTTTTCTTCCTGTTTACCCTCTTAAGAGTCAGAGGCACTGTAAACCCGCCATTTAGAGTCAGAGGCACTGCCAACCTGCCATTTAGAGTCAGAGGCACTGTAAACCTGCCATTTAGAGTCAGAGGCACTGTAAACCTGCCATTTAGAGTCAGAGGCACTGTAAACCTGCCATTTAGAGTCAGAGGCACTGTAAACCTGCCATTTAGAATCAGAGGCACTGTAAACCTGCCATTTAGAGTCAGAGGCACTGTGAACCTGCCATTTAGAATCAGAGGCACTGTAAACCTGCCATTTAGAATCAGAGACACTGTAAACCTGCCATTTAGAGTCAGAGGCACTGTAAACCTGCCATTTAGAATCAGAGACACTGTAAACCTGCCATTTAGAGTCAGAGGCACTGTAAACCTGCCATTTAGAGTCAGAGGCACTGTAAACCTGCCATTTAGAGTCAGAGGCTCTGTAAACCTGCCATTTAGAGTCAGAGGCTCTGTAAACCTGCCATTTAGTGAAAGAGGCTTTGTGAACCCAACATTTAGTGTCAGAGGTGCTGTTAACCTGCAATTTTGTGTAAGAGGCTTTGTCAACTTGCCATTTAGTGTAAGAGGCTCCGTCAACATACCATTTAGTGTACGGGGCTCCACCAACCTGCCATTTAGTGTAAGGGGCTCTGTCAATCTGCCATTTAGTGTCAGAGGCCCGGTCAACCTACCATTTAGTGTAAGGGGCTCTGTCAACCTGCCATTTAGTGTAAGAGGCTCTGTAAACCTACCATTTTGTGTAAGTGGCTCTGTCAACTCACCATTTAGTGTAAAGGGCTTTGTCAACCTACCATTTAGTGTAAGGGGCTTTGTCAACCTACCATTTAGTGTATGTGGCTCTGTCAACCTACCATTTAGTGTAAGGGGCTCTGTCAACCTGCCATTTAGTGTAAGTGGCTGTCAACCTGTCATTTAGTGTAAGAGGCCTTGCAAACCTACCATTTGTGTAAGTGGCTCTGTCAATCTACCATTTAGTGTAAGAGGCTCTATCAACCGACCATTTAGTGTAAGTGGCTCTGCTAAATCTACCATTTAGTGTAAGAGGCTCTGTCAACCTACCATTTAGTGTAAGAGGCTCTGTCAACCTACCATTTAGTGTAAGAGGCTTTGTCAGCTTACAATTTAGTGTAAGAGACTGGGTAAACCTGCCATTTAGTGTACATGTAAGAGGCTGTGTAAACCTACCATTTAGTGAAAGAGGCTGTGTCAATCGTCCATTTAGTGTAAGAGGCTCTGTCAACCTACCATTTAGTATAAGAGGCAGCTGCCTGAAGAACTGTCAACAAAAATGGTGTGATTTATTTCTGTTTTAATCTGATGTCTAATAAAAGAAAATTAATTAAAAAGCGCCAAACCTATTAATTCTAAGAACCTCAGTTTTTCTCTATAAAATAGCTTCAAGAAAATGGAGAAAAAAAAATATTGCACTTGGAAACTTTACAAAAAGTGCAAACTTACTGAATACAATACCTTAAAACAGGTTTAGGATATAAAAAGATTAAATGTGTGTTTTTTTATGGCTGCCTGTTGAACTGATTATGTCTGGCTGAAACAAAACAATAAAGAGGCAAACACCAACTTAAACTGGCTTATGTTGTTTGTAGAAGTCTTTTCAACCCATCCATTAATTACACCATGCATTAATTTGTCCACCAATGAACATGCAGTCTGTTGTCTAATTGTGATGTGGGGTTTTCCATCTTGTTAACACTTTTAGAGAGAAATACCTGGCAAGTGGTTGTAATACAGATAATTGAATTGTGGCTGGTTGAGAGTAGAAAGTAAATCAGCACAATGTACTAATTTGTCAATTTAGTGGATGGTTTGTGATGGCAGGGTCTGAAATCAAAACTGAAACAAAGAGTAGTTCATTCTAACATGGTCATATAATGTTCTGCAATTAACCCCTAGGTGAAAGTGTTTATCATTCTTAGGCAAATAGTGTAGATCCAGATCTCCAACTGGGCGATGTCTGATCAAGATCTGCTGTGGAGTATTTTGCAATATATCTTGTTGCCTTTGCCGGAAATTGTTAACAAAGATAAAGGATTGTGGCATGTTATCAGTGAGTACTGGAGATCTTGGTTTTATAGGGGTCATGACTGTGGCATGTTATCGGTGAGTACTGGAGATCTTGGTTGTATAAGGGTCAGAACTGTGGCATGTTAACGGTGAGTACTGGAGATATTGGTCTTATAAGGGTCATGACTATGGCATGTTAACAGGGACCCCTGCGAAATGTGACCATGGTTCACCATGTTCATCCATGGTTATTTGACCATGGTTGAACCATGGTTATGACATGGTTTAACAAAATAACAAATGGACCACAGTCTACAACCATGTTTTGACAGACCATGGTCAACCCAAGTTGAACCATGGTCTATAAACCATGGTCAACCAAAGCTGAACCATGGTCCGTCAAAACCATGGTTGTAGACTGTGGTCCATTTGTTATTTTGTTAAATCATGTCATAACCATGGTCTATAAACCATGACGGACATAAAGTGATCACAAAAGCTCACCTTTAGCACTTTGTGCTCAGGCAAGCTAAAAAAATCAATAAGTTTGCACTTTTTTTTTAATTTTTGCATTGCAAACAAGGTTTAAAGAGTAAGATTCGTCATCCTCTACAAATTTATCAGAGAATGATAGACTTAGTCTAGAATCAAACTTGGGTTTTGGTTCTGTCATAGTGTTTGCTCCACGACCTGTTACACTATGTGATATAATGTATTCATTTGGGAACAAAGCCAGCAACATTTTTTTGCATAAATTAAAAAGGCCATCCACATGCTCTATCAAAATGAAAAAACTCCAAACACTTACTGCTGATTTCGCAGGTAACAGCTTCATTTATTTTCTTCGCAAACTCGGCATTGTATTCAGTGGCCTTTTTAAAGGACTTACTATGCTTTTACACACTATAACTGACATCAATCGATCCTCCCACTGAATCAGAAAACATCGTAGTGCAACCGCCTTATCTCTCCGATTTTCGCGCGCTTGAAACTTTGGTAAACCGCTTACTTAAAAAAGTAACATGTCGCTTAGCTCAATAAAAAATTAAAAAGAAAACCTGGTACAACGTATCATAACTCATAAGAGATACGGGATTCGGAGCAATATTGTCAAAATAGTATTTATTGTCTCTATTTAAATAAGTTTGGCGATTTTCTAATCACCCATATTGAAAAATCAATATTAACATTTCAGTGACATAAGTGATCTGATTATTGGTTTTCCGTCACATAAGCGGCCCTATATTAGTAAACATAAGTCTGCATCAATTTAAAAAGAGTTAATTGGGGGCCAATAACCCTGCCCTGAGGTAATGTTTTACTGCTTGATTGGTGGTAAAACCAGTGTCTATGATTGCATTAATCTGTAATTATGTTTTGACAGTTGGCAAAATTGCTATAAGAGATCGTCTGCTCAATTAAAAAGAGTGGGTGGGGAACTGATGATTGTTGCAAGTTAAATGAAATTAACTGCCATGGCTGACTAAACTTGGTTTATTTATTGTGATCTTGGTCATTCATTGCTCAAGACCATGGTTACCTAGTAGAACCTGGTTAGACCATGGTTGATCATTGTCGACCATGGTTTATTTATTGGGATCTTGGTCATTCATTGCTCAAGACCATGGCTACCTAGTAGAACCTGATTAGACCATGGTTGATCATTGTGGACCATGGTTTATTTATTGTGGTCTTGGACATTCATTGTTCAAGACCATGGTTACCTAGTAGAACCTGGTTAGACCATGGTTGATCATTGTGGACCATGGTTTATTTATTGTGGTCTTGGTGAACCATGGTCAACCATGGTTCAAGACCATGGTTACCTAGTAGAACCTGGTTTGACCATGTAGAACCAAAGGTTGAACATGGTGAACCATGGTCACATTTCGCAGGGGGAGTACTGGAGATCTTGGTCTTATAAGGGTCATGACTGTGGCATGTTAACGGGGAGTACTGGAGATCTTGGTCTTATAAGGGTCATGCCAGACTGGTTACCCTAAAGGAATATTAACCCAGCTATTTAAATCTTAGCACACAGCCTTTTTCTCTTATCCAATTAGGTGCTAATATAATGTTCATAGTTAACATACAGTTTAATGCATAGTCCCACACTTGTGTACAAAAGTAGTTTCCACATATGCTTTTTACCATGCCCACCATCATAGACCAATCAACATCTAGAATGACCTCTATCAATACATCTATTTTATTAGTTTGAAGTTGATTAAGTACAAGGGCTCTTCAGGAAATTTGTAGACTAAAGCCCAATAAGGTATCTGACTTTGGTAATGAAAATGACTTGAGCACAGTTGACCAAAATTCGTTGTCCTTTATAGCAAAAGCACAATTGAGCTACAATAAATAATGGACAAAAAATATTACTTATAATAATTAGACTGTATGTGAGCATTCTCTTCTAAAGATTGTGTTTTCTTGACAGATACAGAAGCATTGTAATGCTTCTAAACAATTTAAGCTCAACAATCTGGTATATAACCAATTGTGCATGCTTTAATGTACGCCATGTTCTACCCTGAAATATACCTACATAAAACTGACCAAGTTGCTTGACCCTTTCCATATTTATAGTTAAATGCTTCCTTCAACAGTTTATTTTGAGAATTAGTTTACTGAAATGGAATAAAACTTTAATATGAATTTTAAGTAAAACTCCTGCCATTATTAAATCAATCAAATGCAGCACATGTAGGAATGGTCACATGCCTACCCAGATTGGTCTCTGGTATGGTGCTCAGTTTCTTTGTCAAATTGTTTCTTTACAAAAACAAGCTTATAACCTTTCTATTTATTGGTATGAAACATGTTTCCTGATCCTATTGCATATTTTCCTAGAAAACAAGTGTCATCAACTGATGATGTTAGAACTTTAAATATTGGAAACTAGAAAAAGTTGACCCAGAGAATTAAAGTTGCTGACAATAATATATCACATAGCTAAGCATATTTAGCATAGTACCACAATCAGTACTTCTTCATTTGATTTTTTTTTAATAATAATTGTTTACAAGAAATATTGTGTAATAATTGATTAAATTTGTAAGTGTGAATGACATTTTTTAATTACTAAGGCAACAAAACAACAAGTGTGAACTAAACATACTTAACCTAGCTTTGCTGTAAGAGGTGTACAAATTCTGTACTTAATAAATGTGGTATGACTTTGAAATGGTACGAAGTCACAAATATCCTACATAGCACAGAAAATCTTTACAGCTCACCACAAAAACATGTATATCTGATCTAATTTTTACTTAGCAATATGTCCCTAACAGCATCATTCTTTGATACAAAATTAGTACCATAATTTTTATATGCCTGTGGAAGACTGGACGTATTATGGGATCACCCATTGTGGGCAGGAGGGACAATGGTGGGCAGGCTGGCATAATCCTGATGTTTGTCCAGAGCATAACTCCAACACTATCAAAGCTATTGACTTGAAACTTCATAGGTGGATAGATTTCATTAAGACGGAGTGCAGTGCACAAGAACCATCACTCTGCATCACATGTTGTTAGAGTTATTGCCCTTTGTTTAATTTTCTTGTTAGGAGGATAACTCCAAGACTATCAAAGCTATTGACATGAAACTTCCTAGGTGGATAGATCTCATTGAGATGGAGTGCAGTGCACATGACCCATCATCTGCTCTACTTATTTTTGAGTAACTTCCCTTTCTACACAAATGCCATAACTCTCAAGTGAATTTGTGTATATTTGATGTTATTCCCCATTGGTTTGATTTTCAATTACCCAGATTGCAGTCCACAATCATGCCAGAGTGCATTGCACAACAGTGCATAGGAGTTTGGCAGATTAAAGACTTTTTATGGTATTCTTTAATTTCAGTTTATTTTGCAATAACTTGCAGTCCAAAACTTTGCCATACTGCATTCACAAGAGTGCACAGTAGTTTGTTTGAAATTGCTCAAATGACAAGTGTATTATGCTTTGCCTTGTGATGCTCTTGTTAAATCCTGACAAAACTTAAATACTGCAGATGTATTTCATATTTATCAAGTTGTTCATGCAGAAGTGTGTGATAATTAGTGCAGTTTATCCACATAGAAAACAAACGCACCACCAATTGTTGTTATAGTGGCCGGGCTTTCATTGCGAGATTAATCTTTTTATTAGTGTGTGAAAAAGACCAAAACTGTAAATACTGATTATTAAAATAGAAAACAATACATCTTTTAAATGAAGAAAATGTTTAACCATGAATATGACACATTAAAGGATTGCAGGTGAGTTAGGGAAATCCTGCAAAATGAAAATACAAAAAATTGACAGTTGATATTTATAAAAGTTTTCTTGTTGGAAGTTCTTGTGTTTATTTTTGTCATTTTCATACATAGTATATATTTAGAAGAAACAAAATAAACAGGATAGTATTATATAAATGTAACAATTATTGCTGAAGTAGAATGAAAATTTCCTTTAAAAAAAATATGATAATTTCTTAAATTTTGTGACATTACCCCATAGGCATTTTCGAAACCATTGATCAGATTTGGGTTGCCATCCTCATCAACCCAATGTTCAAGAGCTGTGGTATGGTGAATGTAGTAAGGGTACAAACATTTTGGAGATAATAGGGCTGGTGTGGATGCCAATCTCTGCTAAAAGTTTCAGTCAATGAAGTTTAAGGACATAATTTAAGTAACCAAGCGAATGTGGGAAATTTAATGGAAATAACAATTGCATATAAATGTAAGTGAGAATGATTTGCTGTTTGTCTCCATTTCATGGAGAAGGCATAATAAATGGAGATGAGTAATGTCTTTTGCTTTGACATCATCATTTTTTCTAGTTGTGAACCATGTGTGTTACACTGTAATTTACTGTGGTGCTTGGCGATAAGTGGAACGACTGTCAAAATTTGAAAAAGTGATACTTGGTGTTTTTTTAATTATAGAACAGTTTTCTTTTACTCTCAAATATATCATAAAAAACATTTCAGGTTCATTTTCTTGACTGGGTGATTGGTGTAAGGCTATTTTATTTTTGCTTTGTGTATGTGATTTCTTTGTTTCTGATATAGAAACAGGAAAAACTTGCTGCTAATTGGTCTAACTTAGGGAAAAAATGTGGGTAATGTAGAAAATACATAGTATCACTTGTATCAAAGTTTGGACATGCTGGTCTAATTTAGGGATACAATGTGAATAATGTGGAAAATACATAGTATCACTTGTATCAAAGTTTGGACATACATTATAGAACATGGGTACTATGAAGGAATGTTAACACCTGATTATATGAGACAGAAAAGCTTTGTGCAGAGTTATTATTATATACATATAGAAAAATAAAGATGTACAACATATAAGAGAAAGAAAATAAAACAAATGCTATATAGAAATACATAAAGAAAAAGTGAACAAGTAAAATAGCGAATGTGATAGTAAATATGATAAAAAAGAAATTAGAATGAAACAAAATGAAAAAGAAATTGTCAGAAGAAATAATCAAAGGAGAATAAAACAAACAGAAAAGATAGACAGAAAGAGAAATGAATGAATGAAAAGCTGGAGGAAAAGTTAAAAAGGGATGAACCAAAAGAGAAATGGAAAGTAAATATGTAGAGATTGGAATCAAAGAACATATGAAAGAGATAGCAAAAAAATGAGAGAAAAAGCAGGTAAACTAGAAAAAAAATAGATAGACAGAAAGAGAAAAGGTAAAATAGATAGAAAGAATGAAAAAGAAAAGAAGGATAAAACGTAGTTTTTGCAAGTAATGTTTGGTAAAAAGAAAAGAGAAAGTAAAATCAAAAAGAATCAGTATCAATGATCTGGCATTTTATAATTCGAATGTAACACTACATGAAGGAAATGAAACAGTGCAAATATAACCTGAATGGTTGAAAATCATAATGATAATGTTGACATTGTTTGTTTTAAATCATCATATGTTGTTTGATATGACAAAAACTATGGAATTTTGGGACGCCCACTGTCATTTGCATAACATAGAAAACTTGAAAATAGGTCTGGTGCTTAATTGCTTAGATATTAATTGCCTTAATGCTCCGCCCTTTTGGCTTGATTGCATAATCAAAAGCAATACAAACTAACCTTTACTTATGCTGCATACTTAGATAATCCATTCTAACTGTTCATTATTTAATCACAACTTTATGCATTGACAACAAGATGTGTAGTCACTAAGCCATAAACAATGTGCATTCTGATTGGACAGAACAAAAGGAAAGCAAGCTGAACTGCTTCTTCACTAATTACCCTTAGCTTAACCAATACCAGCAGCAGGCTAGGAGTACGGGAATGTCAGCACAATTAAGCAACTTATTATTGAAATACAATTAAAGTGGTAATGTCACATTATGCAGTATCATGCCAGATATTCAAGGCCTGGTCAGATAGTTCATGCTGCATTCTATCTCAAATGGATGCACAAAACATATTTCTGATCGCTTTTCTCTAATACATGAATTCCCAAATTTATGCAGCTGTGACATTTGGACATAATTTTGAACTCTAAATCATACCTAACTTAATAAAATTGAAATGAGTCTAAAAGATAACATAAATGCCTAGAGCCAATACATGTCAATAATAGTCATCAAAGTTTATAGATTAGATAAACTTCTTTCAGAAATAACTGATGGAACTATTTTTTCCACCCTATCATGTTAATAGAATATATTAGTATATGCTCTGGTTTGGAACAGTCATCTAAGAGAGAAAGAATCAAACCTCTTGGGAGAAAGTTTCTCCAGTTTTCCATTTTAAAAGTGAACCTGTCAAACACTGTCTGTATAAATGTCCTTGTATAATAACAGCCTATCATGAAGGACTGTAAAACACAGGCAGAAATAGGATTAAAGTGTGTAAATAGAAAAATGGGGAAATATATGTACTTTCATTTATATATAAATTATTACTAAATGATAATTGTGTTTGAACAGAATACTATAATGAAATTTGTGTCTAGTTATGAACAAATCTCACACACTTTACAAATTGCATATGTTTGTATAATTAATATGTTAATGAATTTGAGAAAGAGTTAATGTATATACATACATACACACTAACACTTTCCCACAGAAGCTGACTTGTTCTTTCTAGAGGAATATTTTTGTCAAGATTATCCAATCCTTCTATACAACAGATCATATCTCATGGTACCACTGATCACTTATTGAATTGCTTCTTTATACTCTAAAGTGTACAAGATAAAAATCTCAATGAATTGTGCTTGCTGAAAAGAAAATGAAATGTTAGTGTATTGCTATTTTCTAGAGATGTTCATTTCTGGTTTTCTTTCCAGCACTATCAACACTCAGATCAAAGTCTGTTTTCTTTGAAGATGATAAATGTGTTTTGTATTTCATTACAATAGAAATAAGCTTGTGAATTGCTGTCAGTCCCTGGACAGTCTTGTGATGATTTCTTCACACCATTTCCTCAGCCTGTTATGAAAACCCATCAAGGAAGGGAACAAATGAAAAATCATAAAGTTAGAGACAAGAGATGGAATTGCATTTACATTTTCACATTATCTTGCAAATAATTTAATTTTCAACTTTTAATTGTTAGACTTAGTCTGGGAGTTATTTCATTATGTCAATCTTGTTCAATTACATGTTATTGAATTTTCATAGACACTGTTGTTTAATCTAATATTGTTGATATTGAATGGCAATTTAGCCTGCATTTTTTATAACTCTATCTCAGGCATCTTACCAATTTATCCTTTTGAAAATTAAAGGAGTAAAATGTGTCGTAAACTTGTAGAGCTAAAAAAGTGTGATAAAAGCTGAAAATCAGAGGCACATAGTATGACCCTAGAATGACCCTGCAGGCACTGTGCTTTAGTTTTTATATATATATGGTAGTGCCAGTACAGAATGACCCTGCAGGCACTGTGCTTCAGTCTTATATATATATGGTAGTGCCAGTACAGAATGACCCTGCAGGCACTGTGCTTCAGTCATATATATATATGGTAGTGCCAGTACAGAATGACCCTGCAGGCACTGTGCTTCAGTCTTTATATATGAATGGTAGTGCCAGTACAGAATGACCCTGCAGGCACTGTGCTTCAGTCTTATATATATATGGTAGTGCCAGTACAGAATGACCCTGCAGGCACTGTGCTTCAGTCTTATATATATATATGGTAGTACCAGTACAGAATGACCCTGCAGGCACTGTGCTTTAGTTTTTATATATATATGGTAGTGCCAGTACAGAATGACCCTGCAGGCACTGTGCTTCAGTCTTATATATATATGGTAGTGCCAGTACAGAATGACCCTGCAGGCACTGTGCTTCAGTCTTTATATATATGGTAGTGCCAGTACAGACTGACCCTGCAGGCACTGTGCTTTAGTCTTATATATATATATGGTAGTGCCAGTACAGAATGACCCTGCAGGCACTGTGCTTCAGTCTTATATATATATGGTAGTGCCAGTACAGACTGACCCTGCAGGCACTGTGCTTCAGTCTTTATATATATATGGTAGTGCCAGTACAGACTGACCCTGCAGGCACTGTGCTTCAGTCTTTATATATATATGGTAGTGCCAGTACAGAATGACCCTGCAGGCACTGTGCTTCAGTCTTATATATATATGGTAGCGCCAGTACAGAATGACCCTGCAGGCACTGTGCTTCAGTCTTATATATATATGGTAGTGCCAGTACAGAATGACCCTGCAGGCACTGTGCTTCAGTCTTTATATATATATGGTAGTGCCAGTACAGACTGACCCTGCAGGCACTGTGCTTCAGTCTTATATATATATGGTAGTGCCAGTACAGAATGACCCTGCAGGCACTGTGCTTCAGTCTAATATATATATGGTAGTGTCAGTACAGAATGACCCTGCAGGCACTGTGCTTCAGTCTTATATATATATGGTAGTGCCAGTACAGAATGACCCTGCAGGCACTGTGCTTCAGTCTTTATATATATATGGTAGTGCCAGTACAGAATGACCCTGCAGGCACTGTGCTTCAGTCTTTATATATATATGGTAGTGCCAGTACAGAATGACCCTGCAGGCACTGTGCTTCAGTCTTATATATATATGGTAGTGCCAGTACAGAATGACCCTGCAGGCACTGTGCTTCAGTCTTATATATATATGGTAGTGCCAGTACAGAATGACCCTGCAGGCACTGTGCTTCAGTCTTTATATATATGGTAGTGCCAGTACAGAATGACCCTGCAGGCACTGTGCTTCAGTCTATATATATATATGGTAGTGCCAGTACAGAATGACCCTGCAGGCACTGTGCTTCAGTCTTATATATCTATGGTAGTGCCAGTACAGAGTGACCCTGCAGGCACTGTGCTTCAGTCTTTATATATATATGGTAGTGCCAGTACAGATTGACCCTGCAGGCACTGTGCTTCAGTCTTATATATCAATGGTAGTGCCAGTACAGAATGACCCTGCAGGCACTGTGCTTCAGTCTTATATATATATGGTAGTGCCAGTACAGAATGACCCTGCAGGCACTGTGCTTTAGTCTTTATATATATATGGTAGTGCCAGTACAGAATGACCCTGCAGGCACTGTGCTTCAGTCTTATATATATATGGTAGTGCCAGTACAGACTGACCCTGCAGGCACTGTGCTTCAGTCTTATATATATATGGTAGTGCCAGTACAGAATGACCCTGCAGGCACTGTGCTTCAGTCTTATATATATATGGTAGTGCCAGTACAGAATGACCCTGCAGGCACTGTGCTTCAGTCTTTATATATATGGTAGTGCCAGTACAGAATGACCCTGCAGGCACTGTGCTTTAGTCTTTATATATATATGGTAGTGCCAGTACAGAATGACCCTGCAGGCACTGTGCTTCAGTCTTATATATATATATGGTAGTGCCAGTACAGAATGACCCTGCAGGCACTGTGCTTTAGTCTTTATATATATATGGTAGTGCCAGTACAGAATGACCCTGCAGGCACTGTGCTTCAGTCTTATATATATATGGTAGTGCCAGTACAGAATGACCCTGCAGGCACTGTGCTTCAGTCTTATATATATATGGTAGTGCCAGTACAGAATGACCCTGCAGGCACTGTGCTTCAGTCTTATATATATATGGTAGTGCCAGTACAGAATGACCCTGCAGGCACTGTGCTTCAGTCTTATATATATATGGTAGTGCCAGTACAGAATGACCCTGCAGGCACTGTTCTTTAGTCTTATATATATATATGGTAGTGCCAGTACAGAATGACCCTGCAGGCACTGTGCTTCAGTCTTTATATATGAATGGTAGTGCCAGTACAGAATGACCCTGCAGGCACTGTGCTTCAGTCTTATATATATATGGTAGTGCCAGTACAGACTGACCCTGCAGGCACTGTGCTTTAGTCTTTATATATATATGGTAGTGCCAGTACAGAATGACCCTGCAGGCACTGTGCTTCAGTCTTATATATATATGGTAGTGCCAGTACAGAATGACCCTGCAGGCACTGTGCTTCAGTCTTATATATATATATGGTAGTGCCAGTACAGAATGACCCTGCAGGCACTGTGCTTCAGTCTTATATATCTATGGTTGTGCCAGTACAGAATGACCCTGCAGGCACTGTGCTTCAGTCTTATTTATATATGGTAGTGCCAGTACAGAATGACCCTGCAGGCACCAATATAAAGGTTTCAGTGTGTTTGTTTTAGATT
Source organism: Sinonovacula constricta (assembly GCA_007844125.1). Taxonomy (NCBI): domain Eukaryota; kingdom Metazoa; phylum Mollusca; class Bivalvia; order Cardiida; family Solecurtidae; genus Sinonovacula; species Sinonovacula constricta. The sequence continues at coordinate 52,951,631 of CM017565.1, forward strand.
TAGGCAGGCTGTACTAAGTACAGTTTGATAGATATATGTGTAATATTTCCTTTGCATTCAAGTTTCATAGTTCTACACTGGTTTAAAAAAGCACAGTTTTTGGAGACATATTGTGAAGAGAAACTTATGTAGTAAAAAACATGCTTTTGCGGCTTTTGTTTAAAAATGTCCCATGGTTATGCTCATACTCTTTCAAAGTCCTACTACTTTACATTGTCAATTTTGAGACTTTGAACAGCATTGTTTGGGAAGGTATTATTTGTGTTGCCTTAGAAATTAAATAGTGTCATGCACACTTACAAATTTAATCAGTTAACAGCACAATCTTTTTCTTAAATATTAATTATTCCAAAACAGCAAATGAAGTAGTACTAAATGGTACTAAGGCTCAGCTTTCTAATATATTATTTCAGGTGAAATTCATGCATTGCATCAACTTTTACTTGTCATAATTTTTAACCTGTTTCAGTGTCATCTTCATCGATCTTCATAACTGATATGAAAATAAAATCAAAAACAAAAGATAAAGATTCAACAAAATGATTTTATATCTTATAGTCACCTGAGTGATACATGAATACAATCATGCATAAGCTACATTATGCACCTACATCAGATCAGACCTTCTTTGGCAATTAACTAAACTACTTCTCCAAAATCGGTGCAGATTCAACAACAGAATTTATATCACTTTGTTGTCATATTTTTTAATTTTGTTGTTTTCATTTACAGAATTATCTAAACTTAACCTCTCCCTCTCTCTCTCTCATACTCTGTCTCACACTCTTTATGGCTTGCTCTCTTTCTCATTCTCTCTTACTCACTCTCTCTTACAATGTAATACATTTGTTTGTAGAAGTCAGAAAAACAACAACAATGCCCTGTTCTTTCTTTAAAGAAAATAATAAGTACAACTTTCAACTTCCATTTCCATTGCTGTTGTCTGTCAAATATTATAAGAGTCCTGATATATATATTTTGCTGATCACTGAGGTATAGTAGTGGACACCATTTAGGAGAAGTGTCTCTCAGAAGACTAAAAGGTTACACTTCAGGCACTGTATTCTGGCATAGATTTCAATGATTCTAACAGAATATCTGGTTAATGTATGTGTCTTAAAATAGAAATGTAATTTTATTCAACAAAATCAGTGTGAAGCAAAATATAAAATGTTAAAAAAAGAATAGGCCTATTTACCTGATTTAGTTGGTCAAACACTACTTACACTTTCCTATATCTTGTACATGTAACATCATCTATCCCTGACTTGGTAAATTGTGCATAATTGCTGCATGCACATTAGATTTAGTACATACTGTTAATTACATAATCTCAGTTGTTTTTGCAATTTTGTAATGTCATGTGGGGTGTAATGCTTTACTTTTCGCATGGATGTATGGCACCCAGCATTTTGTGGAAACTTTTCAGGTAACATTAATTCATTTTATTGAAAAAGACAAGCAAAAATGGTCCAAACTGTCCGTTACCACCTTTAACAATCTGTTTATTAGGGCTCTGTATTGGTAAAAATTATCGATACGATATGTGTATGGATACAAAATGATCGATATCTGATATATCAATTGATAAACAGTCGAACCTCAATACCTTGATTTTGAAGGGACTGACGATTTTCATCGAGTTATGAATATTATCAAATTGTGAATTGTTAAATTTTTTACCATGTGCTAAAAAAGTTTGGGGTGGGTGAATAAGGAAAATACAATGTTTTTATTTAACTTTTTATTATTTGTTTATTTTAACATAAATCAGTAGAGTAGTAACACATAAAAGCATACAAAATATCATTACAAACAAAAGCATGTATTATTTTGGCACATCAATACAATAAATAAATGGAAAAAGGACCCAAAAAAATTAATATAACGCTTGTTTACCTAACTTGGAAATGATGAATCATAACAATTACACTAACATAATATCCAAATAGTCAGGCTTGCATGTTACAGTTTATCTACTTGCGTTTTTCACAAAGAAGTCCTTAATTGTCAGTTGACAGTGTGCACAAACACATGGTTATTTTAAGTGGTTTCACAGCTTTGATTGAGAGCAAAAGGTTTCACACCTCAGCAATCGAGAGTCAATCAGTGCAGTTCGACTTAGACAAGGTATAAATAAATTGATTTATTTACTTTAGAACCAATAAAATTAATCGACTTATGATTTTTATTCATGTTTATTGCATCGACTTATCAACTTTTATTTATATAAAATATATAAGGATTTAAGTTGGGATTGGTGGTTTTCAGCGACATATGCATAAATATTGACTTAGTATGGGATGAGTAAATAAGATTCAACTGTATTAAAAACATACAGGTTTAAGTAAGAATAAGAAAACCCAACGTCATATTTTGAGAAACTTATTGAGGTTGACTGTAAACCAATACAGAAAGGGCAGGAAAAGAGACAGCCATATTGACGATTCCAAAAGCAGACTGGAGATGTAAAATATTCAGTTTAATAAATAGCCTACATAGTTGTGGTATATTGAGGAATCTTTAACACCAAAAATAACTGAACATTGTTTACAAAAAGAGAAATTAAATGGTCAAATGTGTCTGACCTAGTTGTCGATTTATAATGTCAACATTTCCATAAATTACATGTTGTCCATGTGGAAATATTGATGCATTTCACAAAAACAGAAGAACAGCTTTACCAAACAAACACTTATGCCAAAAATTCAGGTAAGTTCAACATTTTGACCCATGGTATATTTTAAGTGAAATGCAATTGCGTAGCCTCATGTTTCGTACCACTCCATGAAAGTGGAAACATGCATTTGATGATTTCGAAATAATAATGATTGATCATCAGCACCTTCCTGTACTAAAACTTGGTCATTTAGTGTTATAGAAATCTCAATGTATTTAAGTTTTTCTTAGTTTTAATCTTTTTATTATAATTTATTTGTGAATGCCTATTGATTGGTCTGTGTTAACTTAATAAATTTTGAATGAACATGAAAGAAGAAGCCAGAATCTTCAATTCAGTTTTTGATTTTAGAAAATATGTATAGTAACTATAATGTGATATTTCTAGAAAACACAACGATCTAGTTTAATGACATTTATACAATTTTCAATTTTATGAAACATTTTCTTACCATTTACAATATTAAAAGTACAATTTTATATAGGACTTCAGTCCACATACAGGAAATATAATTAATATTATTATTATTATATATATTATAATACTGCCCTGCTGTCTTTCCTTTCTTTGTAAACTTGTTTACATTTTCTAGGATATTGATTGCAAAAAATGACATCCCTAGAGTTAAGATTGCAGGTACAGAAGTACAGGTGTTTTTTATCACTAATGTCTGCTTCATTAGTAATTCTATCATCATGTTCAGCTTTTGACACCCATTTAAGTAGTTCTGTTGTGCAATGCTACTGTGGCAGTTTTATCATTTGATCATATTATATTTTAGCAAATAAGGATAATGCATTACATATTTAATTACTTTCTCAAATGTATAAAGTTATAACACCCCACTGCCGAAATAACAATTTCTTCAATTAGGCAAAATGAGACCAGCAACACTTTAAACAGTTTCTAATAACAGCCATACTTGTATTAAGCACCAACTCAAGGGGCAGCCTAAAATTTGCTACTTAAAAAAAGCTGCTTAAGACAGAATATAACATTATTGATTGTTTGCCTATTACTGTTAATAAGTAAGTACATGTGTATTACATGTACTTTAATATTAGATCTACTGCAAAGTACTATTCAAATAAATATTTAATATTGCGACACAACTGCTTTTGTGCTGTCAATGTATGGTTCCAAACATCAGAAGCATCTCGCTAGAACAACTAAAATTTTGTTCTATTGTTAGTAGTTTGGTCATGTATAGTACAAATCATACCATTTTATATTGTTCACATCAAATGTATACTGAGTGTACCAAAGTCTTTGACAAATAGAAGTTCCATAAATCACCAAAAAGTGTACATATATTCGGAAAACCATGTTTTGTTCCAAATAGTGTATGTTGTTACTTTTTAACAATTTTTTTAATAAAAACAGCATGCAAGTTTTTTATCAAACATCATTTAAACAAGGTTTGTATCAACAAAAACCTAAAATGGAACAATTTTATGTACATGCTATCAAGTAAATTGCGTAAATTAACTCACTCATAAATTATCACTCCTGCTACCAGTTTTACTGCCATATTTGCTGAATAGATATTGGCTGAGACACTAATTTTGCTCCAACACCCAAATGGATGATAAAGATGAATCCATCTTGATTGGGAGATTGGGTCAGTTATGTGTGATAATTTGACCTGCGAAAAGTCAAAACAAATACCAGAAGGCAATTTCTTCAGAAATATCATCTTATATATATATATATATATATATATACAAAGATTTTAGTAATCTGTAGAAAAATTAAAACAAACCATATGCTAAACCATAAACTAAATGCTAATTTTGGCATTTTCTCATCATGGCCTCACAATTTCTATGGCAGCAATGCACTCGATTAGTCGAAGTCTCAACAGCCAAAGATGTCAATCAACATGTTATAGTTCATTTTTGCAGAAATATCTCTGATAAAATATTATCTACAATGGATTTGGACTCCATCGGTGACTCCTTACACAGGCTACAAGTGCGACAGCTGCCATTTTAAATACTAAGTAGCTTGACCCAAAGTGTTTCACCATTCTAAGATAAACTATAGTGGTTACTAATTTAATTTTCTTACGATAAAAATAATTGCAGAGAATTAAAATATGATGTTCTGAACAATCAACTGCTCTAGACAACAAGGATGCCTTACATTTCCAACAATTGTACAGACGAATGAAACTGAATATATCACAATGTCTGATTATCTGTAAATGAAAGTAGAACTAAATTGGTCTATCTCTGCCTAAATATTTTGAACCGTCTTTGAGTATTCTAGAATCATTTTTAGTAAAAAATAATCAGTGTTTTTTTTCTTTTTATACTTCTGTTATATCTATATGCCCTACTGTTCAGTGTAAAAATGGCAAGCCTAACTTTTTTGTCATTTTTATATCCAACTGCATAGACTTCTATCTGTGCATGTGACATTGAAATACTATTTCCTCATTCCTGGGACACAGGAGAATTTAATCCTATTTTCTCTTGTATGCCTATCACCCAAGTTGTTGTTCATTATAGGCGTTTGTCTCCTTTCAGAGAAAAGATGTTTGTGCTGATCAGAATCAATTACTCGAGCTGATATTCAGATTATTTATCCACAAGTGCTGGTTTTCCATCGAAGTAATCTAATTTTGAGGTAATAAACCTTTAAATTGATAAATGTCCTGTCACAGAGAGAGCCATGAAGGGAGATTGGAAACCATCCATTGTTCTCAACAAGACATAGGTCTTAGTCCATCCTGGTACACATTTGTATCTCTGGATACAAGACATAGGTCTTAGTCCAACCTGGTACACATTTGTATCTCTGGATACAAATAACAGGTCTTAGCCCAACCTGGTACACATTTGTATCTCTGGATACAAATAACAGGTCTTAGTCCAACCTGGTACACATTTGTGTCTCTGGATACAAGACATAGGTCTTAGTCCAACCTGGTACACATTTGTTTCTCTGGATACAAGACATAGGTCTTAGTCCAACCTGGTACACATTTGTTTCCCTGGATACAAGACATAGGTCTTAGTCAAACCTGGTACACATTTGTATCTCTGGATACAAGACATAGGTCTTGGTCCAACCTGGTACACATTTGTATCTCTGGATACAAGACATAGGTCTTAGCCCAACCTAGTACACATTTGTATCTCTGGTTACAAGACATAGGTCTTAGCCCAACCTGGTACACATTTGTATCTCTGGTTACAAGACATAGGTCTTAGTCCAACCTGGTACACATTTGTATCTCTGGATACAAGATAAAGGTCTTAGCCCAACCTGGTACACATTTGTATCTCTGGTTACAAGACATAGGTCTTAGTCCAACCTGGCACACATTTGTTTCTCTGGATACAAGACATAGGTCTTTGTCCAACCTGGTACACATTTGTATCTCTGGATACAAGACATAGGTCTTAGCCCAACCTGGTACACATTTGTTTCTCTGGATACAAGACATAGGTCTTAGCCCAACCTGGTACACATTTGTATCTCTGGTTACAAGACATAGGTCTTAGTCCAACCTGGTACACATTTGTATCTCTGGATACAAGATATAGGTCTTAGCCCAACCTGGTACACATTTGTATCTCTGGTTACAATACATAGGTCTTAGTCCAACCTGGCACACATTTGTTTCTCTGGATACAAGACATAGGTCTTAGTCCAACCTGGTACACATTTGTGTCTCTGGATACAAGATAATATTATATGCTTTCCGTATGCGAGATTACATGAATGATTACAGCCAGTTGCTTTCTGTATGATTACATAACTGATACTTTTTGGATGCAGTATTATATAGGTGATGAGAATAATCTATTATAAGTTAAAGTTCAGAATATTTTGGGAAATTCTTTGCTGCAGTCAATGGTACCCTTAAATACTGAAACATTAATTAAAAGGCTTGGAAGAAAACCAGTACATAGTTTACTGATAATGTAAATCATTGAAGAATAAAGTAAATCAAGGAAGGCTTTCAGCTGGTAATGAGCTGATTTAACTCTAGAAAGGAAGCTTTGTGGGATAGATGATGAATGGTTATGTCGTACACAAGATTATGTAAAGTAGATGTTCTGATAATAGTATGAAAATCTGAGTGGCTTTATAGGCATAGAGTGGCTCTATCTATGCAAGGGTTTCACAGAATAAATACAGGCCATGCAGAATGTTTAGACCACTGAGTACCAAGTATATCTGATTGGCTGTAGCTTTATATCTCATAATTCCCAACTAATCCATGTATATAGTTTAAAGGCATTATTATACAGCCTGAACTGTGTTTACTGAATGACACTCGCATCCTAAGATAAAAATTAGAAGTATTGTTAATAGTTTTCTCTCTTGTTATTGATCTACACTGTTTTGGTAGGCAGATAAATTATACCAACATTATCAAACCATCCATCTTGCTGAACAAAAACAATTGAATTGAAAGAGGGGTTGGGGAAGAAATAGGAATCAATATGCTAATAACTGTCCGCTGAACACTTACAATGGAACTGTGGGGCTAGCCAGATTGTTTAAAAGTCAGGAATTTTAAATAAAAGTCTCCCCACCTCCCATTTCTAAAGTGGAGATTGAATGAGTGTTTTATAATGCAGTAGAGCATTTTCTGAGTGGATTTTGTTGTTGGTGTATGGCAGACATTGTATTTTGATTGTTTATAGGGCTCGGCTTAAGTACAGTTTGTTGTTACATAATAGGTTGAACAATACCTGATTAAGGCATTTTAAGACTCTGGTGGTAATAAATACTGAATTATGTGTGATGGAAGGTGGAGATAAAACCCTAGTATTCATTGCTCTATGGTCACTGCAAATTGGCCTTTATTTCTCCATCTTCCTTCCATTAGTTGAGAACATCATCATGTTTGTGAGAGTTTCCTGTTTGTAGCACCTTCATTGTCTTCTCTTAGGTTAAAGTTTGTAATTTTTGTGTCAGTAAGGAGTAATAATGTATTGCACATGTCATGACTATCTTGTTAAGGTTATATTGCCTTTCTCACTTTGATAAATAATAAGACACAAATGTCAAGGATTTTCAGGTATGCCTCATTTTGATGGAAACAATGTTATATGTTCCCCTTTAATTTGATTATCTGTTCTTGTCTTGAATTTTGTAAAGTTCATAAGAATGTAGATTATTAGTAAGACTCAAAGGTAAAATTTTGTAAGGATGTGTCTGAGACTAGATAAGAAAAGTTTATTGTAAATGTGAAGCCTTTTTTGCTCATGAATTTTTAAATATTATCCCTTGTTGATAAATATTCATATAATAGATAAATAGTGTAAGGTCGGCTATGAGAATTTTTATTGAAATCATGACATTCTAAACCTCTGTCTCAATGTTTGTACTTATTGAAGGCAAACACAAATATCAAAACTGCAAGCTTAGTTTAGTAAAAGTTTAATTGAATTTATAACTAATACTTTCGTTATAATTTTATTTTCTGGAGCATTATATTATTGTCATAATTATTGTCATTATGATGACTGAAGCATTATAATGGGAACATAATTGTTGTGATAATGATGACTGGAGTATTATATTGGAAACAATTATTGTCATAATGATAACTGAAGCATTACATTGGAAACATAATTATTGTGATAATGATGACTGGAGCATTACATTGGAAACATAATTATTGTGATGATGATAACTGAAGCATTACATTAGAAACATAATTATTGTGATAATGATTACTGGAGCATTACATTGGAAACATAATTATTGTGATAATGATGACTGGAGCATTATATTGGAAACATAATTATTGTGATAATGATGACTGGAGCATTACATTGGAAACATAATTATTGTGATAATGATGACTGGAGCATTACATTGGAAACATAATTATTGTGATAATGATGACTGGAGCATTACATTGGAAACATAATTATTGTGATAATGATGACTGGAGCATTATATTGGAAACATAATTATTGTGATAATGATGACTGGAGCATTATATTAGAAACATAATTATTGTGATGATGATAACTGAAGCATTATATTGGAAACATAATTATTGTGATAATGATGACTGGAGCATTATATTGGAAACATAATTATTGTGATAATGATGACTAGAGCATCATATTAGAAACATAATTATTGTGATGATGATAACTGAAGCATTACATTGGAAATATGATTGATTTCCAGTATCATCTATGACATGCTGTATTATAAATGGCGCCAGATTAGTGAGTTTTACTATTACACAAAACAGACTTTTTGTACAAATTTAAGAACAATTTATTGAATGTTATGTACAAGGTGTGTTCATAAAGTTAATGGACAAGTAAGAAAAACAAACAAGTTGACGTATGATCAGAACAAAATGTATATCATTGAAAACAGAAAATATGCATTGACAATAATGTAAAATATTATCAAAATACACAGAACTATAGTAAAACTCTAACAACATATGTGCAACAACTATTGTCTCTACACCACAGTTTGACGACGACACACGTCCCAAATATAACATCAGGGTTACATTTTTTCAAAATATTCTCCTAGACAGTCAATGCACTTCTGGTGGCACTGAACAAAAATACTAAAACGTCCCTGAACCACTCCTTCTTGTAGGATGACATCTTCTTACTTCCATGTGAAGATCGTCCAAATCGTCAAAGTTTTCCATGCAACTCACTCGTCAGAGGTGGGAAGAGAGCAAAGTCCATCAGTGCGTGATCAGGTGAGTATGGGTGGAGGCAGCCTCTCCATTCCCAGGAAATCAATGGTGTCAACTGTGTCTATGGCTTGGTGCACAGGCACATTGTCGTGGTGGTATATAATCGCCTCAATTTCTAGGTCCGGACGTTTATGCCTGAGCGCCTGGGTCAAATCTCTGCAAATAACCTGAAGTCAAAATTAGGACCAAATAAAAAATCAATCACACTTTATCAGAAAATGTTATTTGTAACAAATTAAATTTTAATAAAAAAAATAACATTTTTATTAATAATCTTTCTGAATAAATAAATAAGGCATATCAAATGTAAAAAATGTACCTTCTCATAATAAGTGGCATTAACCATGGTCCCCGCTGGTACAGCGTGCTGCAGAATCAGTCCATGTGCATCCATAAAGAACATTAACATGAACTTTCCTGGTGACTTAGAAGTCCTCGCCTTCTTTGGGGGTGGAGAGAGTGTTTCCATATCGTGGATTGCTGCTTGGACTCGGATTCGTAAAGGTAGAGCCACGTTTTGTCCATTGTGACTATGCGCTGGAGAAACCGATCTCCCTTACGGTCAAAGCAATCAAGAAACGACCGTGACATCTGCACACGCGTGATATTCTGATCCTGTTTGAGAAGCCGCCGCATCCACCTGGCGCACACCTTATTCATCTTCAGAGTGTCCGTGAGAATGTGATACACAACATTTACGCATATTCCTGCCAGATCGCTGATCTCCAGCTCTGATCTTCGCCTATCCTCACTGATGATGTCCAGGACATGCCTAACGTCATCTTCCCCACAGCATGGGCGACTGTTCCATGGCTTATTGAAAACGTCTTCCAGGCCATCACAGAACTGGAGAACTAAGCTTCTTGAAACATCTGTTTGTTGATTTCCTTTCTGTATACATGTTAACGTATCCGTCGGCATCATGTAAGCGTTCGCACAAAATTTGATGACGCTTTGCTGTTCCAGTTTTAAGTTGTAGCCATGATATGTCAGCTAAGTTATGTTACGCTTTTGCTTAAACTGCTAAACAACTGACTAAATGACATTAGATTATATGCTATGACATCATATTTATCTCAGCCATAATTTTTGCGTGTATGAGTAGCAATTGTTGGATCGAAAATGAATAATATTTGCTATTATCACTCTCATACATACATTGTTTTTAACCAAATTTCCACCATCACTGGGCCAATTTTATCTAGTGATAAGTAATGTTATTTACTTATTTTACTCTTTGTTTGTTATAATTCAAATGGGTGCCAGGAGCTACACATGCACTCATTTTGAGTTTTACCCTGTTTTGGTGGTGTGAGTTTTATCCTGTTTGGATGGTGTGAGTTTTACCCTGTTTGGGCAGTGTGACTTTTACCCTGTTTGAGTGGTGTGAGTTTTATCCTGTTTGGGTGGTGTGAGTTTTATCCTGTTTGAGTGGTGTGAGTTTTATCCTGTTTGGGTGGTGTGAGTTTTATCCTGTTTGGGTGGTGTGAGTTTTATATTGTTTGGGTGGTGTGAGTTTTATCCTGTTTGGGTGGTGTGAGTTTTATCCTGTTTGGGTGGTGTGAGTTTTATCCTGTTTGGGTGGTGTGAGTTTTATCCTGTTTGAGTGGTGTGAGTTTTACCCTGTTTGGGCAGTGTGAGTTTTATCCTGTTTGGGTGGTGTGAGTTTTACCCTGTTTGGGCAGTGTGAGTTTTATCCTGTTTGGGTGGTGTGAGTTTTACCCTGTTTGAGTGGTGTGTTTTACCCTGTTTGGGTGGTGTGTGTTTTACCCTGTTTGGGTGGTGTGTGTTTGATCCTGTTTGGGTGGTGTGTGTTTGATCCTGTTTGGGTGGTGTGAGTTTTACCCTGTTAAGGTGGTGTGAGTTTACCCTGTTTGAGTGGTGTGAGTTTTATCCTGTTTGGATGGTGTGAGTTTTACCCTGTTTGGATGGTGTGAGTTTTATCCTGTTTGAGTGGTGTGAGTTTTACCCTGTTTGGGCAGTGTGAGTTTTATCCTGTTTGGGTGGTGTGAGTTTTACCCTGTTTTAGTGGTGTGTTTTACCCTGTTTGGGTGGTGTATGTTTTACCCTGTTTGGGTGGTATGTGTTTTATCCTGTTTGGGTGGTGTGTGTTTGATCCTGTTTGGGTGGTGTGAGTTTTACCCTGTTAAGGTAGTGTGAGTTTACCCTGTTTGAGTAGTGTGAGTTTTATCCTGTTTGGATGGTGTGAGTTTTACCCTGTTTGGGTGGTGTGAGTTTTATCCTGTTTGGGTGGTGTGTTTTACCCTGTTTGGGTAGTGTGTGTTTTACCCTGTTTGGGTGGTGTGTGTTTTATCCTGTTTGGGTGGTGTGAGTTTAACCCTGTTTGGGTGGTGTGAGTTTAACCCTGTTTGGGTGGTGGGAGTTTTATCCTGTTTGGATGGTGTGAGTTTTACCCTGTTTGGGTAGTGTGAGTTTTTACCTTGTTTGGGTGGTGTGAGTTTTATCCTGTTTGGGTGGTGTGAGTTTTACCCTGTTTGGGTGGTGTGAGTTTTATCTTGTTTGGGTGGTGTGAGTTATATCCTGTTTGGGTGGTGTGAATTTTATCCTGTTTGGGTGGTGTGAGTTTTATCCTGTTTGGGTGGTGTGAGTTTTATCCTGTTTGGGTGGTGTGAGTTTTACCCTGTTTGGATGGTTTGAGTTTTACCTTGTTTGGGTGGTGTGTGTTTTACCCTGTTTGGATTGTGTGAGTTTTACCCTGTTTGAGTGGTGTGAATTTTATCCTGTTTGGGTGGTGTGAGTTTTATCCTGTTTGGGTGGTGTGAGTTTTATCCTGTTTGGATGGTGTGAGTTTTACCCTGTTTGGGTAGTGTGAGTTTTTACCTTGTTTGGGTGGTGTGAGTTTTATCCTGTTTGGGTGGTGTGAGTTTTACCCTGTTTGGGTGGTGTGAGTTTTATCCTGTTTGGGTGGTGTGAATTTTATCCTGTTTGGGTGGTGTGAGTTTTATCCTGTTTGGGCCTGTTTGGGTGGTGTGAGTTTTATCCTGTTTGGGTGGTGTGAGTTTTACCCTGTTTGGATGGTTTGAGTTTTACCTTGTTTGGGTGGTGTGTGTTTTACCCTGTTTGGATTGTGTGAGTTTTACCCTGTTTTGGTGGTGTGAGTTTTATCCTGTTTGGATGGTGTGAGTTTTACCCTGTTTGGGCAGTGTGACTTTTACCCTGTTTGAGTGGTGTGAGTTTTATCCTGTTTGGGTGGTGTGAGTTTTATCCTGTTTGAGTGGTGTGAGTTTTATCCTGTTTGGGTGGTGTGAGTTTTATCCTGTTTGGGTGGTGTGAGTTTTATATTGTTTGGGTGGTGTGAGTTTTATCCTGTTTGGGTGGTGTGAGTTTTATCCTGTTTGGGTGGTGTGAGTTTTATCCTGTTTGGGTGGTGTGAGTTTTATCCTGTTTGAGTGGTGTGAGTTTTACCCTGTTTGGGCAGTGTGAGTTTTATCCTGTTTGGGTGGTGTGAGTTTTACCCTGTTTGGGCAGTGTGAGTTTTATCCTGTTTGGGTGGTGTGAGTTTTACCCTGTTTGAGTGGTGTGTTTTACCCTGTTTGGGTGGTGTGTGTTTTACCCTGTTTGGGTGGTGTGTGTTTGATCCTGTTTGGGTGGTGTGTGTTTGATCCTGTTTGGGTGGTGTGAGTTTTACCCTGTTAAGGTGGTGTGAGTTTACCCTGTTTGAGTGGTGTGAGTTTTATCCTGTTTGGATGGTGTGAGTTTTACCCTGTTTGGATGGTGTGAGTTTTATCCTGTTTGAGTGGTGTGAGTTTTACCCTGTTTGGGCAGTGTGAGTTTTATCCTGTTTGGGTGGTGTGAGTTTTACCCTGTTTTAGTGGTGTGTTTTACCCTGTTTGGGTGGTGTATGTTTTACCCTGTTTGGGTGGTATGTGTTTTATCCTGTTTGGGTGGTGTGTGTTTGATCCTGTTTGGGTGGTGTGAGTTTTACCCTGTTAAGGTAGTGTGAGTTTACCCTGTTTGAGTAGTGTGAGTTTTATCCTGTTTGGATGGTGTGAGTTTTACCCTGTTTGGGTGGTGTGAGTTTTATCCTGTTTGGGTGGTGTGTTTTACCCTGTTTGGGTAGTGTGTGTTTTACCCTGTTTGGGTGGTGTGTGTTTTATCCTGTTTGGGTGGTGTGAGTTTAACCCTGTTTGGGTGGTGTGAGTTTAACCCTGTTTGGGTGGTGGGAGTTTTATCCTGTTTGGATGGTGTGAGTTTTACCCTGTTTGGGTAGTGTGAGTTTTTACCTTGTTTGGGTGGTGTGAGTTTTATCCTGTTTGGGTGGTGTGAGTTTTACCCTGTTTGGGTGGTGTGAGTTTTATCTTGTTTGGGTGGTGTGAGTTTTATCCTGTTTGGGTGGTGTGAATTTTATCCTGTTTGGGTGGTGTGAGTTTTATCCTGTTTGGGTGGTGTGAGTTTTATCCTGTTTGGGTGGTGTGAGTTTTACCCTGTTTGGATGGTTTGAGTTTTACCTTGTTTGGGTGGTGTGTGTTTTACCCTGTTTGGATTGTGTGAGTTTTACCCTGTTTGAGTGGTGTGAATTTTATCCTGTTTGGGTGGTGTGAGTTTTATCCTGTTTGGGTGGTGTGAGTTTTATCCTGTTTGGATGGTGTGAGTTTTACCCTGTTTGGGTAGTGTGAGTTTTTACCTTGTTTGGGTGGTGTGAGTTTTATCCTGTTTGGGTGGTGTGAGTTTTACCCTGTTTGGGTGGTGTGAGTTTTATCTTGTTTGGGTGGTGTGAGTTTTATCCTGTTTGGGTGGTGTGAATTTTATCCTGTTTGGGTGGTGTGAGTTTTATCCTGTTTGGGCCTGTTTGGGTGGTGTGAGTTTTATCCTGTTTGGGTGGTGTGAGTTTTACCCTGTTTGGATGGTTTGAGTTTTACCTTGTTTGGGTGGTGTGTGTTTTACCCTGTTTGGATTGTGTGAGTTTTACCCTGTTTGAGTGGTGTGAGTTTTACCCTGTTTGGATGGTGTGAGTTTTTACCTTGTTTGGGTAGGGTGACTTTTGTCCTGTTTGGGTGGTGTGTGTTCTATCCTGTTTGGACAGCGTGTGTTTTACCCTCTTTGGGCAGTGTGAGTTTTACTTTTATTCTGGGTAGAAATTCTAGTGCATCGCAAGACAGCTGGAAGTCAGCACATTAAGTCCTTTGCCCCAAACAGGAATCGAACAGACATGGTGAAAAGTTATTTGTTTATTCAACACTGATAACACCCTTGTGGTCTAAATCAAAATTCTGATTGCAAACCTGGTATAGAGCCACAGGAGGCAGTGAGGCCATCTTTCAAGATGGTGCAAGTATCTTGGCCTAGTATGATGCATAGCCCGTGGAACCCACATTTTAAACACATTTGTCTCCCTCCTTGTGCTCCTTTTCTTTCATCACTGAGTGATATTCCTGTGTGGTGTTGTTCATTTATAAATCTATATTTCATGTATATCTGTATAACAAAATATTATCACTAGAATATCTAGTTTTAAGGCTGAATCAAGATGTTCATATTAAAGAAAAACAGTTACTACCTCTTGTTAAATGTTAGCATGTGGCAACAGTAAATAATCTGTGTAATTAAAGTTACTATTTTACAAAGGATGTTTTCATTTTACGGCTACCTAGCCTTTTAATACTGTTTTTAGATTTTGAGCAGTTTTTGCAAAGCATATTAGGCATAGTTGTCGTCACAAACCTTATTCAGACTGTCACAAATGTCAGCCTCTTTGAAGTTTATCTGTAAAGTGAACGTCACGTGACTTTTTGAGTGTCATTGAGTCGTGGTAAAAATAGCAACAGTGATTGTCTTAGGTCTTTTGTTAACCACTGGAAAAAAAGATAAGTTTTAACTAGTGAAAGATGTAAACTTGTGCTATATAGTCAGGAGTTATATTATTAGCATAGCATCAAATACATACATCCACTACTATATTTGTGTATTGAATTATCCAATGAATTCCAATTTGATACTCAGCCTTTAAACAGATTTTTAACAGATACGAAGTTAATGTTAAACCTTAAAGTATGCCTGGACACAATAAACACAAAGGTTATGCAGGGTCAATCAAGACTTTGTGCTTATGAAATTCAGCTTTCTCCTATCTCTAGACACTGTTGCAAGCGACATTGACCAAAAATTGAAAGTTCAATATCACACACAGTTATCTACCGGTAGGTTATCATTTAAATCAAATGAATTCGGCTCAGTGGGCTTTTAAATTAATTTCCCCATAACTATGGCTGATCAGATTTTTGGTAGAAAATTTTGATAAACTATTCCCTTTCCACAAGGACTTTGATTCACAGAAATATTATATCCTCATTGTCTCCCATTGGTAACTGATAAATGTTTAAATAGTTTGAAGTGGCACTTTGGGCAGCGACTAAGTGAAAAGGTTCACTGTGGGAGCAGGAGTGATATGGCTAATGAAGCCCTTGACTATCTGCCTGTAATGATGGCTCCTTAGATTGCTGGAATGATCTGCCTGTAACGATGGCTCCTTAGATTGCTGGAATTATCTGCAACATTTAACTCATAATGGCTCTTAAAAGTGGCTTATTTAGAGCAGATATCCTCTGGCTGGGCACCAAATGAAGGAAGGTTTGATACAATCATGAAAGAGGCAGATATTTATAAAAGAAAATACCCGCTACGATACAATGCAAAAATTGTCCTTTCAGTCTTTATATAAATCAATTTAATTGGATGCATTTATTGGAACCAATGGTCTTGATGGTAGAATTAGGTTTAAATAGTTTTAGTTGTGAATTTGGGGAGCTCCAGGTTTATGTTGGTTTTTATGTCACCTGAGGTAAGGATAAATTAAACGAAATTCATGGCTATAACAGACAGCTGAAACAAAACTGAATTGGACTTAGTTAGTTATTCATGTGAACATGGTTGATTTAACTTTTTTTTTATTAAATTTAAAGTTCCAATGTTTAACTTACTCATATTGTAAACACAAGCACTGCTTGTTTTCATGACAGTTACCACAAGAACATGAGAGCAATTGTATTGGATTGCAGTTTACAACTATAAAAAGTGAGTTGAGTCACCAAAGGTATTAAACACCCATACATAAACATTTACACATGCGGTTAAGCACACAAGAAAGTTGCATCATATGCATGTACAATGTACTACTATAATTATAACAAGACTTTTGTTATAAGAATGTTTTATTAATAAATATGTGAGGCAAATATCTGTTTCATAAGTGTAACTTAGAAACAATAGTGGCTGATTGTGCTGTCAACATTTTAGCTTGTGAACATGCTAGAGGCCACATTTATAGCCCAATCTTTACCAAACTTGGTCAAAATGTTTATGAAATCTTGGATGAGTTCGTTACTGGGTCACCTGGGGTCAAAAAATAGGTCACTAGGTAAAATTTTAGGAAAAGCTTGTGAACATGCCAGAGACCACATTTTTAGCCCAATTTTCACCAAACTTGATCAGAATGTTTGTCTGCATGAAATCTTGGATGAGTTTGTAACTGGGTCACATATATCAAAAAGTAGATCACTAGATCAAATCTTAGAAAAAGCTTGTGAACATATGTTTTGAAGTGGATTCAGTAGGTTACTAGGTAAAATTCTAGAAAATGCTATCAACCTAGTAGCCACACTAATGGTCCTGTCTTTAGCAAAGAATTCCTAAACTAATTACTTGATGCTAGATATGAGCCTATTAAAAGCCTTTGTCCTCATGTGAGTGATTAAGGGCCATCATGGCCCTCTTGTTTTTTATTAGGAACTAATGTAAAAAACCTCCCAACTGAAAATATACCTTTTTTCTTTACATATGGTTGATAAATATGCTAGGGTCATTTTGGTTGTGATATTCTTCTTTAACTTATATGACTGTGTTGGAATGCACGTCTCTTAAGAATTCTAGAATTCTGTAAAAATTTAAAGCATTTCTTGAAAAAAAATCTTGATTACTGGTGAAAGAAAGTGGTTTTCTATCTGTAAAGCCATTCATCATGATTGATGGTGATGTAAATCTTGTACAAACTTGACAGTGGGCAAAGTTTGAACACAGTATACATTTAAGGCACCATAGACATTTATAATGAAACATCACTGTAGTTCTTTATTGTTTGTGTTAAATGACAATGGCTTGTTTGATTAAATTCTTACTGGTACAGTCATGGTTCTGTATGCGTTGTCTAGTTGTTCTGGGTAGAGGAAAATCTTTAAAGATGTCTGGGTAGAACACTTGATATATTGAAGGTCAGCGGGAAGACCTTCCCACATGAAAATTCTTGACTAAGTAGTTTGTTGAATGTTTCTCTAATTATTTGTTACATTTTCTTTATTAATTTGTACAGTTGTTGTCATTAAAATATAGAGTCAAACTGCAGACTACGTAAAATATACAAACAAAAGATTCAGGGTAACATTCATCTACATAGTACTTCCTTATCCCCAAATCTGAGTCTCTTCTCCAACTTACCATACCTCACTCCTTACCCCCAAATCTGAGTCTCTTCTCTAACTCAGCATACCACATTTCTTACCTTTAAATCTGAGTCTCTTCTCCAACTTACCATACCAAATCTGAGTCTCTTCTCCAACTCCCCAGCCCAAACCTGAGTCTTCTCCAACTCACCATACCACATTCCTTATCCCCAAATCTGAATCTTTTCTCCAACTTACCATCCCAAATCTGAGTCTCTTCTCCAACTCACCATATCACATTCCTAATCTCCAAATCTGAATCTTTTCTCCAACTTACCATCCCAAATCTGAGTCTCTTCTCCAACTCACCATACCACATTCCTTACCCTTGAATCTGAGTCTCTTCTCCAACTCACCATTCCACATTTGGGGGATGTCCGTGGCCAAGCTGTTAGGGTTGCTGACTTGAAACACCTCAGCCCCTCACCGGTTGGTTCGAGTCCCGTTCGGGGCAAGAACTTTTTATGTGGGGAGGATTTCCCACTAACCTATGGTGCACTGGTGGTTCTTCCTGGACATAAGTCTGTGCTCTTCCTCCACCAATAATTACCTGGACATCACCAACATGACCATTATTGTGTCTGTGCAATGTAGCAAAACAACAAACGAACAAACTATACCATATTTCTTATGCCCAAACTGAGTCACTTCTCCAACACACCATACCACATAAAACAACGTAGGTAATCTTTGAAGAGTTATCAAAAGTAGGCGAGGCACACAACTCCAAATCAGTTCTATGTGCTTACATTTTTAACTAGGTTTTCATTAAAAATCCTGGTTGTAGATTGGTGTATGGTGAGCAGGAGGGTGGGTGTCGTCAAAAGGAGGTTTCCAGTCAATCACTTCAGTTTGGATAAACCAAGCTTGCTGAAACTTTAGATGTAGCAAGCTTGCTTGAAAACCTAGCTTTGGATTGGATTTGGGGCCAGTCAAGTCCAGATCAAGGTCACTGTTACTGTTACTAAAAATAGAAAACCTTTTTTAGCTTAATAATTTGTGTTAAAATGGAGTTTTTTTTTGTGCTAAAATTCTGTTTGTAGGTAGTTTTGTGCAAACTTAGCATGAGATTGGATTAGGGGCCAGTGAGGTCAAGGTCAAGGTCACTGTTATTAAAGATAGTTTCCGGTCAATAATTTCTGTTGGGATAAACCAATTGTGCTGAAACTTTGGATATAGCAAGCTTCTATGAAGACCTAGTTTGGGATTGGATTGGGTAAATTGTTGAAAACCTGGTTTCGTGGCATGGCCACATTTTTTGTTTAAATCATTTAACAACACAATCTTTTTTGTAAACATGTATTATTACCAAAAACATTTTGTAGTACTAAAAAAAATCAATTTGTTCTTGAACCCTGAATGTTTTCTGAGCTTCTTCCTCATACCTATACTTAGTAGGTGCCTGACGCCTAACAGATAAAATTATATCTTGCTGGATCTATTTTCTCTGTACTTTATAAGGTATCTATATCTCCTGACAGTGGAACAATGGAACCTGTTTTACAAATAAGTTTGTCATCATTGTACAGAATATATAGGAATCATTTTATTGTTGTTTTTGAAAAGATGATCTTTGTTTTGAATGAAAATAATCATCTAAATATAATGAATTTGAACAAATATGGTACTTTTCTTTTGTTTGAATTTATCTTGTGACAGATCGTCTTTGCATAGAATGTTTGTTTTGTTTGCATCACATCAACACAGTTATGGGCATATTAGCCACAGACAGCTATTACAGGTAACTGATTCTAACTAGCACTTGCCTCTTTTGGAGAAATGTTATTGTGCTGATATTTTTATGTACTTGTGTTTTAATGTGTTTAAGACAACTAACTGTTAATTTTATGTACTTTCAAACAATTTATTTTCAAAACTTTAAGAATGTCTTACAGAGCAACTGGAACAGACATATTTTGTTACAAAATTCTCTCAGTCTGTTTAGTGGTATGAGTGTTGTTACTCTTGTAAGCCATAGTAATAAGATTGTTTTAAAACCTTGAATATCATCATGCAATTTGTCCGTCTGCTTCAAAATCATGACTTTGAGACTTTGCAATTGTTTTCTATTTCCAGCTATGACTTTGTAGAGATTCCAAGTGCAGTCCAAAAAGTTGATGTCAAAGACTGCAAAGAAGAAAGTAAGTATTATTCCAGTTTTTACCTATGTTGTTATGTTTTAGTGGAAAATGAAGTATTCCAATCATGCAATATCAATGAGTAGAATAAAATAAAAGATCTGTCTGCACTATAAACAGGTCAGGCTTGCCAGAATCCAAGCAAACCTGTTCTGTCTGATAAAGCCACTTTCTGCTATAGGTAAGGATAGCAAGTCATACCTATTCCATGTTTACAGATAAAGCCACTGTCTGCTATAGGTAAGGATAGCAAGTCATACCTATTCCATGTTTACAGATAAAGCCACTGTCTGCTATAGGTAAGGATAGCAAGTCATACCTATTCCATGTTTACAGATAAAGCCACTGTCTGCTATAGGTAAGGATTGAAAGTCATACCTATTCCATGTTTACAGATAAAGCCACTGTCTGCTATAGGTAAGGATAGCAAGTCATACCTATTCCATGTTTACAGATAAAGCCACTGTCTGCTATAGGTAAGGATTGAAAGTCATACCTATTCCATGTTTACAGATAAAGCCACTGTCTGCTATAGGTAAGGATAAGATGCCAGACCTGTTCTATGCTCACTTTTGAAGCCCTTATTGTCTGCACATAAGGATAGTATGTCTTACCTGTTCCTTGCTCACTGATAAATCCACTAGTGTCTGTATGTAAGGATAGGATATCTTACCTGTTCCTTGCTTACTGATAAATCCACTAGTGTCTGTATGTAAGGATAGGATATCATGCCTGTTCCTTGTCTACTGATAAACCACTATCATCTGTGTGTAAGGATAGGATATCATGCCTGTTCCTTGCTGACTGATAAATCCACTAGTGTCTGTATGGAAGGATAGGATATCATGCCCGTTCCTTGTCTACTGATAAATCCACTATCATCTGTGTGTAAGGATAGGATATCATGCCTGTTCCTTGCTGACTGATAAATCCACTAGTGTCTGTATGTAAGGATAGGATATCATGCCTGTTCCTTGCTGACTGATAAATCCACTAGTGTCTGTATGTAAGGATAGGATATCATGCCTGTTCCTTGCTGACTGATAAATCCACTAGTGTCTGTATGTAAGGATAGAATATCATGCCTGTTCCTTGCTGACTGATAAAGCCACTATCATCTGTGTGTAAGGATAGGATATCATGCCTGTTCCTTGCTGACTGATAAAGCCACTATCATCAGGTCGCAGGTTCAAACCGCAGCAGGGTCCTCCTAATGCTCGGGGTTAAGGGGACAGCATTACGCCTGATTCGTCGGTGTCAGTATAATGGACCGGCCGGGTTCAGTCCCTGGGTACCTCATAAGTGCCTCTGTGCCATAATGATAGAAATGTTGCTGCACAGTATCGGCAAAAATGCCGGCAAATCCCATCTCTCATATTTAAAACTGTTCAAGTACAAAGAAAACAGCTTAAATACTATTCAGGGGCCATAACTCTGTGTTAAGGAGTTAGACCAGAACATGCCATTGATAAGCACATCTCCTTTGGTATTGATGGTTCCCTTTAAGTTTTATTGAAATCTAGTAAGCCGTTGCCTAGAAATAGCATGGAAACTTATGTTACTCTGTATACATACTGCATAACTAATCAAGGGCCATAATTCCGTGTTGAAGGTCCAACCAAAACATGCAGAGGATATGCGCATCTCCTTTTATTATTGTTCCTACAAAGTTTCAGTAAAATCCAGGCAGTTTTTATTAACATTTCTGTGAAGATGTCCACCTTTCCCTAGCACCAGACAGAATACCAATCTGTTTTTGTTAATCAGACATTTCAAAATTCTGGAAAATATAATAACAATTGATTACTCAAGGATAGAAAAGCTGTGACACTTCGACTGATGTGAATGTGGTCCTTGGGAAATTGACCAGAGTAGAATAGACTCCCTCAAGATGGAAGGGAAGATGTATTGAGGTATCTCCAATGATACTTTGCATCATTCTGCCTTGTGGCTATAAGCATGTGACATTCCAACTAATACATTATGTATAGCAGTAGCTTTTTGTCAGAATGAGGGATCTTGAATCTCATAAAGAAGTGACATGCCTGTCCAAGAGGAAGTCAGTCATAGTTAGCAATGATAATATATCTACACATGAACTGGACAGGGGAACTAGGTATTTGTTTTATCATATAGCAGCAGCACAGGCTCCTATATCAGAACTTAATATACACTTCATAAACAGCTGGAAAGGGAGTACATTTCCACAACTATTGCTGTCTCAAATAAATTAATACACTAATATGTACAATTTCATAGGAATTATAGCCACAGAAATTTTGAACATTATATGCAAGTTAATTTTAAAAATGAACAAATAAACTGTCACCCTGTTGCACACTGAAATCCTTGTTGTTATTATTTTGTTACTACTGAAAGTTTACATTAGAATTTAAATAAAAAGTATTTTAATACTAGGTTTGATCAATAATATTTGAAATTCTGTATTTAAATTACCCATCCCAGGACAAAGCTAGCACAAAAAGATAATGATAAGTTTAACATAATACATGGTTTATGGTTTATGGTATACACATTATGTTTTCACTCTCCCAATGACATAAACAGCTACCCAGTTGACCCTTCCTCAGAAAGACATGCAACTGCAGACAGGTCACTGAGCCAAGAATACATTAATATTTCTGAAGGACCCTTAAGCCATTCAGGTAATGGGATTTCCCCACATGATCATGATTGCCAGCCCAAGGTTAGACAGGTTACACAGTTGTTGGAAAGCAATGGATATTGCCTCACACATGATGAATGTGTTCAAACAAATGAACTCTTTTATCACCAATATATAATTGAAATTGAACTCATTTGGGAATACATGTATTATATAAAGGGTAAGTAGGTTTGTTCAATTGATGCACATTTATTGAACTGATATTGATGCTTGGCCAGTAAAGACAATGACACATTAGACATTTTTTCTGAGAGTGTTGTTTTTTTTCTTACTATAGATAGTTTCCATGTGATGTCATAGGCACTGATAAGACAGTTTAAGGCAGCCATCTTTGAAGGCAGACTGCTGGCTGAAATTGGGAAATATGTGCTGTATTAAGCTTAACAATGTATTGTTATTTTTCAGTCTATTTTATTGAATTTTATATCAAATTTAACATCTTTTATGAAGTATTTTAAATATAAAAACTATATTTTGATAGTTTAAAAGGTAAACAAAATACAACCAAGAAGGTTACACTGTTCATTTTGTTTAAGGATGAGCCAGTACTTTTATTTATTTCTGCGTATTAATTCTTTGTGTATTTATCAATTTTGAAAATATTGCATTCTAAAAATATAAATTTTAAGAAGTTTCCAATGGTGTTTAGCTTTTAATTTTAGGACCACAAATAAAAAAATTAAAAGAAAATGAAATTTACCCTTCTATACAATTCATCTGAAAATCCCTTGAAGTTGCCATCAAAGATGGCTGCCAAGATAAGGGATTTTCACTGATGCCGAAACTATCTATACAAAAACTAGTTCTGAGGTATATCTTAGTTATTAACTAGACGTGGATTCATGATATCATGACAATTTCATGTAGAAATTTGAAAGTAATGTCCAATAGAGTGAACACTCAAAGATTTGCCAATTGGCTGATTTTAATAAATTTATCATTAACAAGCATTTAAGCACTTATAGAAATTGTCTCATTTTGTGTAGAAATGTGGTAAACTTAATTGATTAGAATACAATTATTTATCATTTTAGATGTAATGGTAAGAAGTTGTGAAATAATTTAGTAAAAAGGCAACTATACAGTAACCCTTGTTTCAAAAATAAACACTTCATAAAATAAAGACCAAATAATACAAAATTACTTTCAGAACATTACAATATAATAATCCCTTATATACATAAAAGTGTGATGCCTGACTCAACTGAAATTTATTTTTGTTAAACAAATATTCACTTCGCTAATGTTAAACACAAAAATGACAAAAGCCTTTTTTTAATTATTAGATTCAAGTTGTACATATACATGTACTTGTATCTACTCAGTTTCTTTCCAAAAAAATCTGTGGAATTCTTTTGAATAAGAATCACAAAGTTTTACATCATGAAAGAGGCAGATATTTATAAAAGAAAATACCCGCTACGATACAATGCAAAAATTGTCCTTTCAGTCTTTATATAAATCAATTTAATTGGATGCATTTAAGCAGTGAAAAAACAATTGCAAAATACACATAACATGCATATGTTTCAATGAAAACACCACCATTTTGGCCAATGTTTGTCTAACCTGGTTACAGTGAGGACTCGTTGCTATGGCAGGCATGGCTACAGTCCTACTGAGCAAGGGTCAATTATAGAGATATTGAGACATTTCCTCTACATATTGCATTCATCTTTTAAGAATAAAACCTTCATGCATCATGTAAATAATATGTCAATTATTTTCAATTATTTCAAAACTATTCCTTTAAAATAAGGCCTTTTTATTATAGTATATTTTATTATTTGAGAAAACTGACTTTCAGAAGCATGCAGGATTGACCCAGTAGACCTTGAATACTCAGGATCATGCCTGGGAAGAAGTACATGTACAGAAACAACTACATGTGTCAAAGGAGACTAGATGTATCAGTTTTGTTCTGGCATACTCCAGATGTTAACATTAAATGTTATAGTTATATCGAATTCATGTAACAATATATTATGCCTGTTTAGGAAATTTGTTCAGAATTTCCACATAAACCCATAATATAATCTAAGCAATGGCAATTTTGAACACTTCCTTTATTGTTAGGCAGAACAAATCATAAAAAAAATCTCTATAAATGTCCATTCTTTTCAGGTCTATATTTAAGCACACTGGATATTCTACTAAAAATAAATGTTGATTAAATTTTAGCATCATTACTTGTTGAAATATGGGTATGAAACGATCTGCAGTATGATGACATTATTGACGTCATCAATCAAAAAGCTGCATAACACTAGAGTACCGGTAATACAAGAAAATATGTAGTGGGTATATTGAGTGGAAAACAAAGGGAATCATGATTGTGATAAAATAGTTTCTAAAATCAAGTGTTATTGACTGTGTTGAATTTTTTGTAACAATGTATAATCTATTATAAAGAAGAGGTGGTTGTTTTGCAATTGAACACTTGCTAGTGACTTTTCAATGCACCCTACAATTGATTTGCCATGGAAATTTAAAGTGACCAATTTTTGCATAATTAAATCGCTTCCAGGGTAAAACTTACACCGCCCAAAAAGCACTTTCAGTGCTTTGATTTTTAAGTTCTGATATAAGTTTTAACCATCATTTACTTACAGACCTGTTTTCAACTTGAGTGTCATAAGTCGTAATTTTAAGTATGTCTTGAGAGTTTAACAGTCCTGGCTATACATTTATTTTTTTCTTTATCTGAAAGTACACTTGACAGGATCTAGTGATGTTCCATTGCAATATGTGTGCAATGCACATCAACACAGTCTACAAATAACTTCAGAATACGCACTATTTTACATCATGCAAGGACAACATACCATTGTTAAATTCTTTTTAGCTCATCTGGGCACTAGGGCTGAGTATCGATAAAAAGGATTGATCTGATTTTCATATCAATATGATTCATATCCGATATATCATATGATATATTTATATGTCGTTAGGAAGATAAGTTAAAGCAGAGGGCCAAGGTTATTGACACAAGAATAAATGCTATAAAAAAGGTTATATAAACTATGTTTCATCTTGTTTAGGTAAAAGCAGTTGCAGCTTTGTATGTGTGAACTGTGTACGAGTGCGGACTGTGTACGAGTGTGGACTGTGTACCAGTGTGGACTGTGTAGCAGTGTGGAATGTGTATGAAGAAATGAGAAACAAAAAAAACAAAACTTCAGTAAAACTTGTATTAAGCAGCCACCCAAGGGACAGCTTATAAGTGGCTGCTTAAGACAAGATGGCTGCTTAAGATCAAATATGACCTTGATTGTTTGCCTATTACTGTGTATGTTAACAAATATGTATTACATGTACTTAAATAAGAGGTCTGCTGAAAAGTACGGTTCTGATAAATATTTAGTACTACATCATAACTGCTTTTGAAATATCAATGTTTGATTCAGAATATCAGAAGTGTCAGACTAAACCAAAGAAAATATTGCTCTATAAATTAGTTGTTTGGTCATTTACAATACAAAGCATACCACTTAAAATTATTCACATCACATTTGTACTGGGTGTACAGGCCTAAATTTACAGGGGGAGGGGATGGCCCAGTTTTGACAATATTTTTTAAGAAATGGCCTGATAACACAAATTTTGTATCTCAGGCCCTCAGACTATCATATACTTAGTTACCCGAGCAGTTATTATGGCTATTCAGCCCCCTGCTGCTAGCCAGACCCCTGAGGACGTCTGGATCTGCTGTGTATATAGCATTCACTGTCAACTGCCCTACTAACAAGCTTTACCAACACTCCTTGGCGGTGATGCTGACAGTATTAGTTGAGGTGCTTTGGTTCCTTGCATCCTAATCAAGGTACAATTTACAATGTACTTCATTTAACTTTTTCATGACAAAATGGTTAAAAGATGGACCACAATTTTTTTGTTTTATAATAAGGATATTTTTTGACAGAATACAGCAAAAATGCAATTTTAAGTTACATCGAAGCAAAGTCAACACTCAAACAGTGGCAATGGTTCTAGCATTTGTAGGACAGAATCCCTCCCGGACAAAATACCTTCCATTCATGTTAGCATAGGCAGACAAAATCTAACAGTTAACAAAAACAGACAAAACTCTCATAAAATATGAAACCAAAATATATCATAATTTTTCACAAAAAATAACTGACGTTATTATCAGTGTACTTATGAGACTTAACTGTGTGAACCAAATAAACACTATTGCAAAATGTGAAAAACTTACAGGAGAGGATTTATCTGCATTGGA
Source organism: Sinonovacula constricta (assembly GCA_007844125.1). Classification (NCBI taxonomy): domain Eukaryota; kingdom Metazoa; phylum Mollusca; class Bivalvia; order Cardiida; family Solecurtidae; genus Sinonovacula; species Sinonovacula constricta. Next base: position 52,978,534 of record CM017565.1, read on the forward strand.
AAATTACGGGAGGTAAAATGTTTGTCCATCTTTGCTAATATGAACAGAATAAATTTTGTTATTGAACAAATTTGTACTCCATTTTCAGCAATTATCCAGGGTTAAAAAATTATGTATCAAAAGTTCACCTGAAAGGTCTGATAAAAATAACTACATGAATATAAAATTACAATTAAATACATGGAAATGATAGTAAGCTGCAATCTTCCAGTGCAATATATTTATTTATGTTCACAACATTAAGCAGTGGCATTATTATTGTCAACCCCTGAACCATATAAATTAGCATTTTAACACACACAAACATAAGCCTTACTATGTAAACATATTGTTCTGTCAACATGTTGACCTCCGGCTCCCATTCACACAAGATTATAACTGCAACTGGTTTGCAGGAAGAAGCCGTAATATCAGAGCAGGTCTCCAGGGTAATTTACAATAAATGCAATCAAGCTTGGAAGCAATAACTCCACTGATGTGAAAATTGGGGATTTGTCTAGGGAATAGCTTTTAAAGTCAAACGACCTCATCATCTTTTTATTTGATGGCATGGAATGAATTGTTTTTCAAGGATTAAATTGTTGATCCTTCATGGCCTATCAGCCATGAAGAAAGGATATCGACCATATTGGAAACATATCGGCCATATTGGAAACATATCGGCCATTTTTGATGCCTATCAGCAATTGTGGTAGCATATTTCTTCTATGTTTGCTTAGCATTTGTTTGGCTTTTGCCAACATGTGTAGAGCCAGATCATCCAGCTACCTGCTAGGGATGTCTGGTCAGGAGCTACACTGTTTGCTGCTCAGACTCAACAATTATTTGTTTTTTTTGCATAAAGTTATTAGCAAAAAGCTTAGATTTTGTATTGCTACAAATAACTGAAGCACTTTACTAGCTATTAAAACTTTCTGATTTCAGATGCTTCCAGTAATGACTAAAGCTAGTTGGTCTAACAGATAATTCACATAAGGCTCAAACTAAAGCAGCCATATTCAGTTTGATTATTCGTTTTGTATAACTCCTTTGGACAATACTTTTGGATTGGGTTAGTTGTTGATGTTTTCGTATTTTCCATCTTGCAGAATAAAGTGTTATGAAATAATGAGACAGTAGCTAGATATATTGGTTGTTGTTGTTTTTCACTTTGAAAGCTTGGTTGTTCATTATTGCAAAGACGTGCTCCATTTGGACAGATAAAAAAGATTGGATTAGATTATTGCTTTGTGAGAACAGAGTAGTGGTTTTCTGATGTTCATTTGTAAAAAATCATAAATTAGGCTTCTCTTTTCAAAGTAGTAGGGATCTGTATATTGGTTTGTAGAGACACTATTTCCTGTTGAAGGATTGGGTTTCTCTTAGAATGGCGAGAGGAAATCAAACAGTGAAGCTATATACAAAATGAATCAAAACTTCTTTAATATATCTAGCAATGCTTCTATCATTGATTCAGAGTTTAGAATGGGTAATGTATATTGAACATATCAGTGAATGTTAGTTATTATAGTAGGCAGACATTTAAACATATTTTTTTCTTCATAGATAGCAAATTATTTGTTGTCTCTTACATGAGAATTCTACATACCACAATACTGACTTGATACCCTTGAAAGGTTGACACTCTCACCACACAAAGATGGTACAGTTTGGACCATATTGTTTTTTTTCTCTTGCAACCAAAAACTTATTCTTATCTGAAAAAATCCTGCAATATGCTGCTTATTGTTGCCTTAAATCCATGTAAACAATTTAAGCATAGACAACTTGGTGTTGCAAACAGGAGTTTCCTATCTGAGCCAAGCTGAACAAATAGCTATCTTTTAATAAAGAAGACTATGTGATTATTTACTTTGGTGATTACCTTACATGATGTTCAAAGTTATCAGCTCTGACATTGATATTTAGTCAAAATCTCCATTGTGGTTGTTATTAGATTCGACAATTTTTCATATTTCACAATTTGTACTGTGTAACTATTGAGCTAATAATGTAAGCCACCTTAACTGAAGTAATTGTTTTTGCAGCAATATGTCCCATTTTCCGGGAACAGGGGCAAAATGTTGTTACATGTGTAAGATAAAGTCAAACTGTCGGATACCACTTTTAAGAGGTCTCTAAGTTAAAAAATTCTTGTCACAATCATCTTCTGTTTTATATTAATTTCTTTTTTTAACAATACACATGAAACAAAATATAAAAAAAATAAAAAGTAGCAGTGTTGTGATATGTTAAATAATCTTAACTCTTAATGTCTTGTCTCATCTTAGGTCCTACACATTGTCCAGGAAATCGGCATAAATAATATATCCTGATCTACATACAAAGGGTCTTGATCTGTAACACATGTTTATATGGTGTGTGTTCTCATTTTTATCTACCCTTTGTAGACATGTGCAACATGGAACAGAACCAATGTTTGGATGAGGGACCAGAGTAGTAGACACTTATCTGTTGTCGTCTGGCCATATATATGAAATGATGGTCAGAAAACCTCTTATTGTGTACTTGCAGTATATGCAGTCAATGTCTGATAGGTAGATTTTATATTTTGTTAGTATACTGAAATTTTACCAATGGAGTTTGTTCAGATATATTATATAGGCCTTCATTTGGTTAGGGATATGCCAAAAAATGAATGTAATTGAATAACATGCTCTTCCTGCTCTTTTGTTTCAATGTGCACAGTATTTCAAATTAACTTGAAGAGAAAAAAATCTGAAACTGCTTTTTGGACTGAGCAGTAAAGGTCTTGTTTCTTGGTATATCTAAAAGACACAACAATGCATGTTATTTTATATAAGCTAATATTTGTCATATATAAGGTTGTATGGTGAATTCTATATCATTGTCAATGTGGGCTAAAATAGGGCTAAATGTTGAAAGACTGATAAACCCTATACAGTTGTAAGACTTCAAAAGTCCTATGATGCCATGAGAGTCTTTTTGTAGTTTCCAACAGTTTGGGCCAAATAATTTTTCTCAAATATCCAAATAAATCATCGTTACCTGAAAAAGTCCTGCAAAATGCTGTTCATTGGTGCCCTAGATCTGTGTGATGAGCAAAGCATAGATCACTACTTTCATTGCAAATAGGTATTTCCTATCTGAGCCAGCTGCAAAGATACCTATTTTTAAACTAGTAAAGCAATGTGACAACTTACTTTTGAGATAACATTATATCTGCCATCTGGAAGGTCTGACCTTATGTTGATATCTGTTTTTAGCTGAGATCACAATTGTGCTTAATTATAGATTTGGAAATAATAAACATTTAGAGTGATTTCTTTGCAATGTGTACTGTCTAACATTATAGGTAGTGATCAAAATCATCTTAACTTAGAACTACGAATTAGTTCATGCACGAATTATGCCTAAATCCTTTCGGATCCATGGAAAGATATTGTTACCCGCATTTAAATTAAGCACACTGTCAGATACTGCCTTTAAGATAAAGCAGTCATATTTCAATAAACCATTCTGAGGTTCTACACATGACCTGCATGTAAGTTCAGTATTCATTATAAGTTCAAGCATTATATGGCATACTTAATACAATGAAATGCAAGCTGTCCAGAGTAACTGTGTTTTACAGCTACAAGATCTTGTACATTGTACCAAGAGATGGAAGAAAACCTAAGTATCACAGTCCATGATAGGGTCTACTATTGACAATGGATGCATGGTGATTGGCAAATAGTTTTAAGATGTGTTGTTGTTTTTCAAGTACATGTATATACAGGCCAATTTTACAGGACATATGTTTATAAAGTCTGAGCCAGACTGTGGACCTTAAGCATATAATTAGTCAGAAACAGTGACAGAAGTAGCTTACGCTAGTGACCATTTCAAGTCAAGATTTCAAAAACCTGCATTCTTTTTGATAACATACTCTCCATTGTGCATTAGGGACTTGATATCTTAACCAAGACTTCAACGGGTGGTTTGACAATATAAGCTATGGCTCTAAACAGGACAAGTACAGTGACTGTTCTAAACTGTATGCTGCCTCTAAGGAAAATATTACAACATGTATTTTATTCAGGCATCATAGACCTCTACAGGGTTTTCAAAATAGCAGCTCTCGGGTCAAAACGCAATTAATATGGGGATTAAACTATCCCAGATTAATAATTCCTAGAACAGACATCGGATCCAAAAGAGTGATTATACATTTATGGATCGAAGCTTAAGTGATTGTAAGTTCATAGCCCTTAGGGACAAATAGATCAGTTCTCAGTGGATTGAAGGTGAGCTTTTCATAATTGTGACAACACATCCATGACACCTTGACAAGAGCCATAACAGCACGACTCATCCTTCAGATCTCACTTGAAAATACATGTAACTGGGTCTAGTGCCTCATCCATCGGGTTCATTTGGGTTTATGTGTATCTGGGTCTAGTGCCTCATCCATCAAGTCTCACATGGGTTTATGTTTAACTGGGTGTAGTGCCTTATCCTACAGGTCTCACTTCGGTCTGAGTGTTACTGGGTGTAGTGCCTCATCCAACATGTCTCACTTGGGCCTATGTGTAACTGGATGTAGTGCCTCATCCAACATGTCTCACTTGGGCCTATGTGTAACTGGATGTAGTGCCTCATCCAACAGGTCTCACTTGGATCTGAGTGTTACTGGATGTAGTGCCTTTCCCAACAGGTCTCACTTGGGTCTGAGTGTTACTGGGTGTAGTGCCTCATCTAACTGGTCTATGTGTAACTGGATGTAGTGCCTTATCCAACAGGTCTCACTGAGATCCATGTATAACTGGATGTAGTGCCTCATCCAACAGGTCTCACTTGGATCCATGTATAACTGGATGTAGTGCCTCATCCAACAGGTCTCACTTGGATCCATGTATAACTGGATGTAGTGCCTTATCCAACAGGTCTCACTTGGATCCATGTATAACTGGATGTAGTGCCTCATCCAACAGGTCTCACTTGGATCCATGTATAACTGGATGTAGTGCCTCATCCAACAGGTCTCACGTGGATCTATGTGTAACTGGATGTAGTGCTTCATTCAACAGGTCTCACGTGGATCTATGTATAACTGGATGTAGTGCCTCATCCAACAGGTCTCACTTGGGTCTATGTATAACTGGATGTAGTGCCTTATCCAACAGGTCTCACTTGGATCCATGTATAACTGGATGTAGTGCCTCATCCAACAGGTCTCACGTGGATCCATGTATAACTGGATGTAGTGCCTCATCCAACAGGTCTCACTTGGATCCATGTATAACTGGATGTAGTGCCTCATCCAACAGGTCTCACGTGGATCCATGTATAACTGGATGTAGTACCTCATCCAACAGGTCTCACTTGGATCCATGTATAACTGGATGTAGTGCCTCATCCAACAGGTCTCACTTGGATCCATGTATAACTGGATGTAGTGCCTCATCCAACAGGTCTCACTTGGATCCATGTATAACTGGATGTAGTGCCTCATCCAACAGGTCTCACTTGGGTCTATGTATAACTGGATGTAGTGCCTCATCCAACGGGTCTCACTTGGGTCTATGTATCACTGGGTGTAGTGCCTCATCCAACAGGTCTCACTTGGGTCTATGTGTAACTGGATGTAGTGCTTCATCCAACAGGTCTCACTTGGGTCTTTGTATAACTGGGTGAAGTGCCAAAAATATTTAAGCTATAAACATTAGCACACTCTTTACTATTAAACTTATTTCACAAGAATTAGAAACTTAGACTGAAATAATGTACCAGTAATTGCTTTGCTTACTAATAACCTAAAAATCAGGGATTGTTTCCGGTTCTGATTTAAAATTATTTCTTTTTGCAAATGGTTTCATTCAAATAAATTCTGAAATAAAATAAGGTTATCTATGTCATAGAAATTTTTATATATAAGTAAATTTCTGCTACATGAGTCTGCAACTAGGTTAAGCAAGTGTGGATGTGGTAGAATCACTGATACTTAAGTCTGTCACTGGGTTACCCAAGGGTGGATGTGGTACAATCACTGCTACATCAGTCTGCCACTGGGTTACCCAAGTGTGGATGTGGTACAATCACTGCTACATCAGTCTGCCACTGGGTAACCCAAGTGTGGTACAATGACTGCTACAATAAGTCTGTCACTAGGTTACCCAAGTGTGAATGTGGTACAATAACTGCTACATCAGTCTGTCACTAGGTTACCCAAGTGTGGTACAATGACTGCTACATCAGTCTGCCAGTGGGTTACCCAAGTGTGGATGTGGTACAATCACTGCTACATCAGTCTGCCACTGGGTTACCCAAGTGTGGTACAATAACTGCTACATCAGGCTGCCACTGGGTTACCCAAGTGTGGTACACTGACTGCTACATCAGTCTGTCACTGGGTTACCCAAGTGTGGTACAATGACTGCTACATCAGTCTGTCACTGGGTTACCCAAGTGTGGATGTGGTACAATTACTGCTACATCAGGCTGCCACTGGGTTACCCAAGTGTGGATGTGGTACAATCACTGCTACATCAGTCTGTCACTGGGTTACCCAAGTGTGGATGTGGTACAATGACTGCTACATCAGTCTACCACTGGGTTACCCAAGTGTGGATGTGGTACAATGACTGCTACATCAGTCTGTCACTGGGTTACCCAAGTGTGGATGTGGTACAATTACTGCTACATCAGGCTGCCACTGGGTTACCCAAGTGTGGATGTGGTACAATCACTGCTACATCAGTCTGTCACTGGGTTACCCAAGTGTGGATGTGGTACAATTACTGCTACATCAGGCTGCCACTGGGTTACCCAAGTGTGGATGTGGTACAATCACTGCTACATCAGTCTGTCACTGGGTTACCCAAGTGTGGATGTGGTACAATGACTGCTACATCAGTCTACCACTGGGTTACCCAAGTGTGGATGTGGTACAATGACTGCTACATCAGTCTGCCACTGGGTTACCCAAGTGTGGTACAATCACTGCTACATCAGTCTGTCACTGGGTTACCCAAGTGTGGATGTGGTACAATGACTGCTACATCAGTATGCCACTGGGTTACCCAAGTGTGGATGTAGTACAATGACTGCTACATCAGTCTTCCACTGGGTTACCCAAGTGTGAATGTGGTACAATTACTGCTACATGAGTCTGTCACTGGGTTACCCAAGTGTGGATGTGGTACAATGACTGCTACATCAGTCTACCACTGGGTTACCCAAGTGTGGTACAATCAGTGCTACATCAGTCTGCCATTGAGTTACCCAAGTGTGGATGTGGTACAATGGCTGCTACATCAGTCTGTCACTGGGTTACCCAAGTGTGGATGTGGTAAAATGGCTGCTACATCAGTCTGTCACTGGGTTACCCAAGTGTGGATGTGGTAAAATGGCTGCTACATCAGTCTGTCACTGGGTTACCCAAGTGTGGATGTGGTACAATAACTGCTACATCAGTCTGCCACTGGGTTACCCAAGTGTGGTACAATGACTGCTACATCAGTCTGTCACTGGGTTACCCAAGTGTGGATGTGGTACAATCACTGCTACATCAGTCTGTCACTGGGTTACCCAAGTGTGGATGTGGTACAATCACTGCTACATCAGGCTGCCACTGGGTAACCCAAGTGTGGATGTGGTACAATCACTGCTACATCAGGCTGCCACTGGGTAACCCAAGTGTGGATGTGGTACAATGACTGCTACATCAGTCTGTCACTGGGTTACCCAAGTGTGGATGTGGTACATGACTGCTACATCAGCCTGCCACTGGGTTACCCAAGTGAGGATGTGGTACAATCACTGCTTCATGAGTCTGTCACTGGGTTACCCAAGTGTGGATGTGGTACAATCACTGCTACATCAGTCTGTCACTAGGTTACCCAAGTGTGGTACAATCACTGCTACATCAGTCTGCCACTGGGTTACCCAAGTGTGGATGTGGTACAATGACTGCTACATCAGTATGCCACTGGGTTTCCCAAGTGTGAATGTGGTACAATGACTGCTACATCAGTCTACCACTGGGTTACCCAAGTGTGGAACAATCACTGCTACATCAGTCTGCCACTGGGTTACCCAAGTGTGGATGTGGTACAATCACTGCTACATCAGTGTCACTAGGTTACCCAAGTGTGGATGTGGTACAATCACTGCTACATCAGTGTCACTAGGTTACCCAAGTGTGGATGTGGTACAATGACTGCTACATCAGTCTGCCACTGGGTTACCCAAGTGTGGATGTGGTACAATGACTGCTACATCAGTCTGTCACTGGGTTACCCAAGTGTGGATGTGGTACAATCACTGCTACATCAGCCTGTCACTGGGTTACCCAAGTGAGGATGTGGTACAGTCACTGCTACATGAGTCTGTCACTGGGTTACCCAAGTGTGGATGTGGTACAATGACTGCTACATCAGTCTGCCACTGGGTTACCCAAGTGTGGTACAATTACTGCTACATAAGTCTGCCACTGGGTTACCCAAGTGTGGTACAATGACTGCTACATCAGTTTGTCACTGGGTTACCCAAGTGTGGATGTGGTACAATGACTGCTACATCAGTCTGCCACTGGGTTACCCAAGTGTGGATGTGATACAATCACTGCTACATCAGTCTGCCACTGGGTTACCCAAGTGTGGATGTGGAACAATGACTGCTACATCAGTCTGTCACTGGGTTACCCAAGTGTGGATGTGGGACAATGACTGCTACATAAGTCTGCTACTGGGTTACCCAAGTGTGGATGTGGTACAATCACTGCTACATCAGTCTGTCACTGGGTTAGCCAAGTGTGAATGTGGTACAATGACTGCTACATCAGTCTGCCACTGGGTTACCCAAGTGAGGATGTGGTACAATGACTGCTACATCAGTCTACCACTGGGTTACCCAAGTGAGGATGTGGTACAATGACTGCTACATCAGTCTGTCACTGGGTTACCCAAGTGTGGATGTGTTACAATGACTGCTACATCAGTCTGTCACTGGGTTACCCAAGTGTGGTACAATCACTGCTACATCAGTCTGCCACTGGGTTACCCAAGTGAGGATGTGGTACAATGACTGCTACATCAGTCTGTCACTGGGTTACCCAAGTGTCGTACAATGACTGCTACATCAGTCTACCACTGGGTTACCCAAGTGAGGATGTGGTACAATGACTGCTACATCAGTCTGCCACTGGGTTACCCAAGTGTGAATGTGGTACAATGACTGCTACATCAGTCTGCCACTGGGTTACCCAAGTGTGGTACACTGACTGCTACATCAGTCTGTCACTGGGTTACCCAAGTGTGGATGTAGTTCAATCACTGCTACATCAGTCTGCCACTGGGTTACCCAAGTGAGGATGTGGTACAATCACTGCTACATCAGGCTGCCTGCAGCACACTGACTGCTACATCAGTCTGCCACTGGGTTACCCAAGTGTGAATGTGGTACAATGACTGCTACATTAGTCTGCCACTGGGTTACCCAAGTGTGAATGTGGTACAATCACTGCTACATCAGTCTGCCACTGGGTTACCCAAGTGAGGATGTGGTACAATCACTGCTGCATCAGGCTGCCTGCAGCACACTGACTGCTACATCAGTCTGCCACTGGGTTACCCAAGTGTGGATGTAGTACAATGACTGCTACATCAGTGTCACTGGGTTACCCAAGTGTGGTACAATCAGTGCTACATCAGTCTGTCACTGGGTTACCCAAGTGTGGTACAACCACTGTTACATCAGTCTGCCACTGGGTTACCCAAGTGTGGTACAATGACTGCTACATCAGTCTACCACTGGGTTACCCAAGTGAGGATGTGGTACAATGACTGCTACATCAGTCTGCCACTGGGTTACCCAAGTGTGAATGTGGTACAATGACTGCTACATCAGTGTCACTGGGTTACCCAAGTGTGGTACAATCAGTGCTACATCAGTCTGCCACTGGGTTACCCAAGTGTGGCACAATCACTGCTACATCAGTCTGCCACTGGGTTACCCAAGTGTGGATGTGGTACAATCACTGCTACATCAGTCTGCCACTGGGTTACCCAAGTGTGGCACAATCACTGCTACATCAGTCTGCCACTGGGTTACCCAAGTGTGGCACAATCAGTGCTACATCAGTCTGCCACTGGGTTACCCAAGTGTGGATGTGGTACAATCACTGCTACATCAGTCTACCACTGGGTTACCCAAGTGAGGATGTGGTACAATGACTGCTACATCAGTCTGCCACTGGGTTACCCAAGTGTCGTACAATGACTGCTACATCAGTCTGCCACTGGGTTACCCAAGTGTGGTACAATAACTGCTACATCAGTCTGTCACTGAGTTACCCAAGTGTGGTACAATGACTGCTACATTAGTCTGTCACTGGGTTACCCAAGTGTGGTACAATGACTGCTACATCAGTCTGTCACTGGGTTACCCAAGTGTGGTACAATAACTGCTACATCAGTCTGCCACTGGGTTACCCAAGTGTGGTACAATAACTGCTACATCAGTCTGTCACTGGGTTACCCAAGTGTGGTACAATAACTGCTACATCAGTCTGTCACTGGGTTACCCAAGTGTGGTACACTGACTGCTACAACAATCTGCCACTGAGTTACCCAAGTGTGGATGTGGAACAATGACTGCTACATCAATCTGCCACTAGGTTACCCAAGTGTGGATGTGGTACAATAACTGCGACATCAGTCTGTCACTGGGGTACCCAAGTGTGGATGTGGAACAATGACTGCTACATCAATCTGCCTCTAGGTTACCCAAGTGTGGATGTGATACAATGACTGCTACATCAGTCTGCCACTGGTTTACCCAAGTGTGGTACAATGACTGCTACATCAGTCTGTCACTGGGTAACCCAAGTGTGGATGTTGTACAATCACTGCTACATCAGGCTGCCACTGGGTTACCCAAGTGTGGATGTTGTACAATCACTGCTACATCAGTCTGCCACTAGGTTACCCAAGTGTGGTACAATGACTGCTACATCAGTCTTTCACTGGGTTACCCAAGTTTGGATGTGGTACAGTGACTGCTACATCAGTCTGCCACTGGGTAACCCAAGTGTGGATGTGGTACAATAACTGCTACATCAGTCTGTCACTGGGTTACCCAAGTGTGGTACACTGACTGCTACATCAAACTGCCACTGGGTTACCCAAGTGTGGATGTGGAACAATGACTGCTACATCAATCTGCCACTAGGTTACCCAAGTGTGGATGTGGGACAATAACTGCTACATCAGGCTGCCACTGGGTTACCCAAGTGTGGTACAATGACTGCTACATCAGTCTGCCACTGGGTTACCCAAGTGTGAATGTGGTACAATCACTGCTACATGAGTCTGTCACTGGGTAACCCAAGTGTGGATGTGGTACAATGACTGCTACATCAGGCTGCCTGCAGCACACTGACTGCTACATCATTAAATAAACATCTGATTCTTCATTCCTGTATGTATCACTTGTTTGGATAGTGGGTGTGTAATAATGCGCAATCAGGTTTTCTACAATTTAAGGAGATGTAATACTACTGGGCCATAAAAATCTATCATATGTTTTATCTTTGTTTTAAATTTCATGCTATAATGTATCATTAATTTACAAATTAAGTATTGTACTAATATAAGTATATGGCATTCAATGCAGATAAATGCAGCAGTTTTTTTAATATCACAAAGTAAGCATTATAGATTAGTATGACTGATAGGTATCGTGACTTACATGTACGTGGACTTTTCAGCCATTCTATCAACATTCAGTTTAAGGTCACACAGAAGTATTCCTGTAAGACTCTGAGAGCATTATGTTAGCTGTAGGGTAAGGCCTCTAAAGCATTAAAAAATGAGGTCTAGAGGTGATGCCACTATTTTGTGACATGGTTCCATTCTCATTGTTAACCTTTACATGGTCTGTCACCATGACATGGCTCCATGCCCATGGTTAACCTTTAAATGGTCTGTCATCATGACATGGCTCCATGTCCATGGTTAACCTTTAAATGGTCTGTCATCCATGATATGGCTCCATGCCCATGGTTAACCTTTAAATGGTCTGTCATCCATGATATGGCTCCATGCCCATGGTTAACCTTTAAATGGTCTGTCACCCATAACATGGTTCCATTCTCATTGTTTACCTTTACATGGTCTGTCACCCATGACATGGCTCCATGTCCATGGTTAACCTTTAAATGGTCTGTCACCCATGACATGGCTCCATGCCCATGGTTAACCTTTACATGGTCTGTCATCCATGATATGGCTCCATGCCCATGGTTAACCTTTAAATGGTCTGTCATCCATGATATGGCTCCATGCCCATGGTTAACCTTTAAATGGTCTGTCATCATGACATGGCTCCATGCCCATGGTTAACCTTTAAATGGTCTGTCACCCATGACATGGCTCCATGCCCATGGATAACCTTTAAATGGTCTGTCACCCATAACATGGTTCCATGTTCATGGTTAACCTTTACATGGTCTGTCACCCATAACATGGCTCCATGCCCATGGTTAACCTTTACATGGTCTGTCACCCATAACATGGCTCCATGCCCATGGTTAACCATTAAATGGTCTGTCACCCATGACATGGCTCCATGCCCATGGTTAACCTTTAAATGGTCTGTCACCCATGACATGGCTCCATGCCCATGGTTAACCTTTAAATGGCCTGTCACCCATGACATGGCTCCATGCCCATGGTAAACCTTTAAATGGTCTGTCACCCATGACATGGCTCCATGCCCGTAGTTAACCTTTAATTGGTCTGTCACCCATGACATGGCTCCATGCCCATGGTTAACCTTTACATGGTCTGTCATCCATGACATGGCTCCATGCCCATGGTTAACCATTAAATGGTCTGTCACCCATGACATGGCTCCATGCCCTTAGTTAACCTTTAATTGGTCTGTCATCCATGACATGGCTCCATGCCCATGGTTAACCTTTACATGGTCTGTCACCCATGACATGGCTCCATGCCCATGGTAAACCTTTAAATGGTCTGTCACCCATGACATGGCTCCATGCCCGTAGTTAACCTTTAATTGGTCTGTCACCCATGACATGGCTTCATGCCCATGGTTAACCTTTAAATGGTCTGTCACCATGACATGGCTCCATGTCCATGGTTAACCTTTAAATGGTCTGTCATCCATGACATGGCTCCATGCCCATGGTTAACCATTAAATGGTCTGTCATCCATGATATGGCTCCATGCCCGTAGTTAACCTTTAATTGGTCTGTCATCCATGACATGGCTCCATGTCCATGGTTAACCTTTAAATGGTCTGTCACCCATGACATGGCTCCATGCCCATGGTTAACCATTAAATGGTCTGTCATCCATGATATGGCTCCATGCCCGTAGTTAACCTTTAATTGGTCTGTCATCCATGACATGGCTCCATGTCCATGGTTAACCTTTAAATGGTCTGTCACCCATGACATGGCTCCATGCCCATGGTTAACCTTTACATGGTCTGTCACCCATATCATGATTCCATGCCCATGGTTAATTTTAAATGGTCTGTCATCAATATTAAGTTTGGTTAATCTGCATCATGCTAGAATGACAGTAACAGTGACTTTCTGCAGCCTTGTTGGCCTTGCTGCCTGTGAATGGCATCTAGCACTGGCAAACAAATGGAGAAACAAAATTGATTAATTGATTTTCCCATGTCATAGTTGAGTCCCAGTATTCTTTAATTGTCTTAACTTTTTAACATCATGTGCATGTTCTGTGCAACAAAACTGAACCAGGCCATGAATCTGTTCACAATAATTTTAGAGTGCATCTTTATCATGCCTATTATATTTTAAAGGGTTTATATTTGTGTTTGTTTTGATACTTGTACTGTCTCAATATTTAAAAATAGGTATAAATAGTGTGGGAGAACATTGAATGGCAGAAACCTTTTAGTCTAACTGCTAGCATACAAAACAAAATCAGACAAATAAAAATATATATATATAATTGCATATTGACAATATATGCTTTTAAAATCATAGAACACATGTATGAATTATATCCTGTAACAGTAAAGTTCTAATGCATATGACTAACCTACATGTAATATCAAGCCTTTACAATTCATTTATGTATGATTGAATAATAGTATTATAAAACACTACAAAATCATAAATAATACCACTGTTAAATCCTGACATAAATGATATATGGCCTTTATTATAATCTCTACCCCAATATTATGACATCTGTTTGTTAATATTTGTATTCCCCAACAAGATTCCTGGTGAACCAAGCATTGGGTAATAATCTGTATGGATAATAAATAGCAGTTGTTGACAAGCCCTGACAGATTGCTACACTCCATGACAAAGGAATGTTATTAAGGAGAGATGACATATGACATGACTAGTTCATGGAGCCATTCAGTAGGGTCTGGTGTTGAAAGGAAACCCAATCTTCCTAATTTGGTTTGACCCTTTCCTGCAGAAAAAAGTGTTGTTTTTTCATTTCATTTGTGTTCTTATTAGTACATTGTATATTCAGTTGCTAATGTCTTATCAGGGGCAGATCCAAAAAACAGACAACAGACAAAATATAGTAATTCTTTAAGCTTACATGTATGTGTTTTCACATCTCGTACTCTTTTACCTGGTTGCCCAGTCATGCAGTCGATGCTGCCAACTATCAGAGTGTAAGTCATACAGTTAGTGCTGCCAACTATCAGAGTGTAAGTCATACAGTCAGTGCTGCCAACTATCAGAGTGTAAGTCATACAGTCAGTGCTGCCAACTATCAGAGTGTAAGTCATACAGTCAGTGCTGCCAACTATCAGAGTGTAAGTCCTACAGTCAGTGCTGCCAACTATCAGAGTGTAAGTCATACAGTCAGTGCTGCCAACTATCAGAGTGTAAGTCCTACAGTCAGTGCTGCCAACTATCAGAGTGTAAGTCATACAGTCAGTGCTGCCAACTATCAGAGTGTAAGTCATACAGTCAGTGCTGCCAACTATCAGAGTGTAAGTCATACAGTCAGTGCTGCCAACTATCAGAGTGTAAGTCATACAGTTAGTGCTGCCAACTGTCAGAGTGTAAGTCATACAGTCAGTGCTGCCAACTATCAGAGTGTAAGTCATACAGTTGGTGCTGCCAACTATCAGAGTATATGTCATACAGTCAGTGCTGCCAACTATCAGAGTGTAAGTCATACAGTCAGTGCTGCCAACTATCAGAGTGTAAGTCATACAGTCAGTGCTGCCAACTGTCAGAGTGTAAGTCATACAGTCGGTGCTGCCTAATAGATACATGTTTTATTAAAAATATAGCACCCAAATTCAGGTTATTCAATGTCAATAATCTAACATTACTGTTGCACATTTATGTGTATTGATCTTTTACATGTATTTTCAGATGACAGAGAAGTACAGTTGGTGGTAGTTGAGGATGTCCAATGACATAATCTGATTAAATTACACTGTAGTTCATTTAACCATACATCATGATGAACACCTGTATAACTGTTACAATATGTGTTATGCTTCCAGCTGATGCATCATCCGAGAAGAGCAGCTGGTCATTCAGTGTTACCAATGTGAAGTTACTGGCTATTATCCTGGGGTCAGCCATTGTAGGGCTGCTGGTTCTTATCGGCATCATTGTCCTCATATTGGTCTTCTGGAGGGGCCATGCCAGGTATGGGACTTCACATGACCACAACAGGGGCTGGGGCACTGTAGCATTAAACATGCAACATCATGCCAATGACACTGATAACTTATGTTTCGATGTTAAATTTTAAGTTAGTAAATGAGCGGTGCCCCAGGGCTTATTGACATTTTTTCTCTTTTTGCATAACTAAAACATTATACACTGTTACCAAAATCACTGTACATTGTTAATGCATGCCATGTTCTTTCTCAATGTAATACTTCAGTTATTTAAATTATTATTAATCAATCGCCCATTATTGTTGCATATTATTGGTGTTTAGTTACTTGAAGTAAAAATTGCATTTTGAATATGCTTTTCAGATACTTTGGTAAATATATGTAGCTTTTTTCAACAAGAATGTATATAGGATATGGCTTTGTGGAATCTCAATACTTGACCTTCAGTAAACACAAGCTAGTATGTAATAATAAGACCTTTGCACAGGGTATGTGTAAAGATCTTTGGTTAAGTGATGTGTGTTTTGTTTCATTCAGTCAATTATATGATGATGATGTTGGCATTTTTTTCTCAATTTAAGTCACTCTTATATTCATCCTGGCTCACCTTGCATCAGCATCTGTCAGTTGTTCAAAAGTGATGTTAGATGGCAATGCCTAATTAGAGACCATGGGCAGATGTTTTAAGCACACATTTGAAAATTCAAGATGCATATATATATATATATATATATATATATATATATATATATATATATATATATATATATATATATATATATATATACATACATATAACATATATAAGTTTTCTTTAAGAGTGTAGCTTATGTGTATGGTTTACTTACCTTTACAGCTTATAAATATGGTAAATGTTTCTAACTCAGCATCATGTGGCTTTTATTTCAGGTGCAGTGTGTGCTCTAATGGTCCAAGTTACACATCAGCTAATGGTAAGATGGCTTCTTGTCACATTATCCTGTTTTGGTCCTCTGATTCTATACGTGTTGAGTCTCAGTAAGAGCCACCACTCTACAGGCTTTGGCATTGAACCAATGAGCTCATGAGCTCACACCTTTGAGGACAAGTTCTCTTGTTAGTAGTAGGGGCTCCTACATTTCATGAATAGATAAAAGATACAGCTTGGTTCATTATTCCATAAAAAGATACAATATTGCATACCTGAAATCATAATGTTCTGAATTAAATTTTCTACTAATTTTTAAATTCATCATTGATAGACAACCAGCATACAGCTCTTGAAGTATAATAAACAAAAATATGAGTTATTTAAACATTAAACATTAGAACTGCATTTTTACTAATTGTTAACAATCTTTATACTTATTGCCAGTGGGTGAACAGGAAAACCTGGAAGAAACCCGGCCCACCTGTAATGAATACACAATGGAAGGTTTCAAGCAGGTAGAGCCTGTGTATGAGGAATGTCGAGATCCAAACGCAATCAAACAGAAGTGTAGCAGCAAAGACAGTCAGAAAAACATTGAGAACAGCCGCTACCAGAATTTGCCTGAACCCAGCAAAGGACCTGCAAAATTTGCCACATCTTGTTGTAACGATAGTTTAAAATGTAGTCCACTACTTCCCCCACCATATAGTGCAACACCTGTGATACCTAGTGCACCTTTTGAGGAAGATTTGCAGCAGACAGACAGACAATGTGTGCTCAATGAATACAATAGTTTTGATTCAGCCATATCTCAACAGCACTTGCTGCGATCTGTCCGATCATTTGACAGTGATAGCAGACCTGTCCCTCCTGCTGCCGAAACAAATGATAATATTACTGTCATTGGTTCACCGAAAATGATGCTTCTTAAGGAAGCTAGTATAGACATAAAAGGTAATGGAGCTGGTCAACTTCATGATACTTGTCCAGACAATAGAAACTCAGTATCTAAACCAACAGTAAAGGAGAATGGTGGTGTTGATGGTGAGGGATGTATAAGTAAATTTGGGGTGGACAGTAGTAAAGATGATATGGATACAGATGATAAACACATGAGACAATCTGACAAGAAAGAGAATGATGTGAAAATAACACACTCAGAAGCTAGTGTCAATGTGTATCATAATTTTGAATATTTGGTCCAAGACGCTTGTGGGTGTTCCTCAGATGTCAATCAAGACTCAATCATGAGTCCTGTACATTGTGACAAAGAACCAGACTGCTTTATGAAGTCAGATGAAGTGATGACTGAACCAGTCTATGAAGAGTATGACAGTGACTATGAACCAGTGCTGCTGACAAAACTGGATGCTAAGCAACCAGTTGTTCTTGCTACAACTGAACCACAGACTGTTACTCTGCATTCAATGTCTGAAAACTCAGTTCATCATAAACCAGACAATGAAATAGACATCCAGTCTTTAGAAGACCACTTGACTTAAACTTGTATAATAGTTAGTTATGAATTATACACAGCTTTGTGAATTGTGAAACCCATAAGATATGCAGAAAAAAAACAGAGGCCTTTGTTGGCAATATGCAAACCTGGGCCCAGGCTCATGGCTGGCTAAAATGTCCTGTAACTGGCCACTAAAATACAATAGCATGAAGTATGATATTTCCTCAGTCCTGAACAGGATATCGCAGCCATCATTTATAGTTCATCAACAAAAACAGTTGTATTATATAATATGGGCTCAGTTATGTTTCAATGTTCAATGTTAGTGTTTAAAGAAATGTTTTTTTATCTACAGACTGGCTCATTGTAACTGACAGTATATCACTGTAACATAGTATTGGCAGTCACTGTAAAGGTTTTGCCATATCCATGGTTTTCACAATGTTAATTCACTTGAATTTACTGAAGCCTATTGATATGGATTTCTATGCTGCAAGTAAATGGTTGTTGCAAATTTTTTACAAAGGTAAATGTAACTATGAAATAGCAGAGTTTGTTTACATCAGTTTGTCACTAAAGCCATTACATACAACTAGTTGGTGAGTACCAACAAGAGTGTGTAAAAGAAAATTATTTTCATTTTTTCCCTGGTAAAAGCTATGTACATGTATATGTTAGCTTTTTTATTGTGTAACAAAGTTTTCCTTTAATCACAAATTTTCGCTTCAATTAAATGTTTATGATGTGTGTCCTCCGATTCCAGAGTTTGGGAAATGTATATACAAAGGCTGATCATGGATGTACTGGACTAGCTTTGTATTGTATTTATTGCTTGATATGTTTACAAAAGGGTCAAGGAAGACTATTTTAACTTAAATCATATGCAAAACTACAAAAAATGGCAATAAAAATCCTAAGATTGATCATATGATCTCATCTACGAACCTTGGATTGATCATATGATCTCCCATACAAACCTAGGATAGATCACATGGTCTCACATACGAACCAAGGATTGATCATATGACCTCACATATGAACATTGGATTGTCAAATACAAACATTGGATTGCCACATGCAGACCTTGGATTGTCCCATACAAACCTTGGATTGTCACATACAAACCTAGGATTGTCACATATGAACCTAGGATTGTTACATATGAACCTAGGATTGTTACATATGAACCTAGGATTGTCACATATGAACCTTGGATTGTCACATATGAACCTAGGATTGTCACATACAAACCTAGGATTGTCACATATGAACCTAGGATTGTCACATACAAACCTATGATTGTCACATATGAACCTAGGATTGTCACATACAAACCTAGGATTGTTACATACGAACCTAGGATTGTCACATATGAACCTAGGATTGTTACATACAAACCTAGGATTGTCACATATGAACCTAGGATTGTCACATACAAACCTAGGATTGTCACATATGAACCTAGGATTGTTACATACGAACCTTGGATTGTCACATATGAACCTAGGATTGTCACATATGAACCTAGGATTGTTTCATATGAACCTTGGATTGTCAAAATACTTAAATAAGTATTGTTAAAATATTAAAGAAAGAAAAAAAACACTTACTTGCTAATTTAATGTCAGATATTGTTTTATGACTGAAGAAAATGATGTCATCATTTCTATACTTATATGTAATACAACATAACACACCTTGGCACCATTTCAATTCATTTGTTTAATTTATATATAACACACGTCATTGGAACAATAATGAAGTTTTGTACTTGAAAAGAAATGGTCCAGTGGGTAGATATTTCTACATCATTATTTTTCTGACTTTGATAAAAACATAACTCCCTCAGTGGAAACACAATATTAAAATGCTTTAATCATGTGAGATGCCAATTTGAGATAAGATTTTCCACCACAACTATTTTAGTAAACTTTTAGGACTGTTCTGTCTTGTAAGTGAGAATACAAATTCAAAGCCAGACTGCTTAATTCTGGATCAACCCTTGTATTTTTTCTCCAAAACTTGTTAGGAAACTTTGATGATATGCTCTTAAAAATATATATATTGGATGCTTGGACATAAGATTGTCCAAAAGGCAACTTGCATCGCACAGTGTATATACTGAGCTCCTCTGTCCTTGTGTATATAAAGTGGACAAGGAGGATTTTTATAACTATCCTGTTCATTACTGTGTATATAGATTATATAAGCTTATATCGAATGTATTGTTATATGTATGGTAGATGTAATTTTGTTTGGTATTACTGAATGATTGATTTACAGTCAAACCTGTATTAAAAGACCACCCTCGGGACAGGGCAAAAGTGGTCTCTTAAGACAGGTGGTCTCTTAATGCCGCATGGTTAATTTTTGTTAGAACCACATTTGAAATTTACAAATTGTGTTGTATGAGCAAAAAATAGAGAAAGCAATAACATCAATATATTTTAAACCAACAATAACACAAGTTGTTCAGCGAGTCATTTTGAGTTGAACGTTTAACTCATTTCACTTCCGAATTTCCTTGTTCATATTTGTCCATTATTTCACGTTTTCGTTTTGCAATGTTTTAAATCTGCGTTTTTCTGACACCAAGCTCAAGTGCAACAGCACAACCTTTTCCATTGTCCAAAAGTTTGACAACTTGGACACGATATTCTAGTGTAAGGCACGTTCGTCTAGACATGTTGATGTGTAATGCAATGAAGAACAACTGTTCCATATATTCCATTATATTACTGTATCCAATTGCAGTTTGCACTTTATAACTGTATGTTTTAAGTTTTTAGCAAATCGATTTATCGTAATTAATACAAACATAACTTTGATTTACTTTTAAAGAAATCGAAGCCGGAACATGATCAATAAGTGTCAGTACGAGTGGTAACAGGGCACACTTGATTAGGTGTGAATCGAGCGGGGCCTTGATTTGTACATTGACCCAGTGACATTACATATTTTTCCACTTTGACACAGCCCGTTGCAGTGATGAGCAAAGAAGGGCAAACGTGTCAATGAATTGCTTATTGTGTGGTCGTAACTAATGTGCGAGTGGATTAACGCGGTCGCCTTTTAGGGTTAAGCATGTTTGACATGTTTATGTGCGGTCACTGGACGCGAATCTTAGGTGGGCGCTTATTACATTACAATAACAGAACAAATATGATCGGGCAGCTTTGAAGTGGTCACATAGAGCAGGTGGTCACCGGTAAGGGGTGGTCGCATTGTCAGGTTTGACTGTATATGATGATTTTTATATTTTAATTTGTTATCTATATTCATTTACTATATAATTTTCAATTTGTTATTTAGAAGATGAAGAAAGAAAGAAGTTGTTGCCTCAAATTGTGAAGATTTTTATTGTGTTAAACATATGGTCATTTTTAATTTTCTATCTACATTATATCGAGAGATTTTCTGTCAAATGATGACTTCAAGCTCTAGGAGAAGTAAGTTTTAGTTTAACATCAAATTCTGCTTACTGATTTAATTCAGATTGTTGATTAGACTAAACATTTATAACTGGTATCAATACGCTTTAACAATCTAACGACTAATTACAGACTACCGGTAATTAATTAACAATTATCTGATTGTTTTAATAACTGTAAATCATGTAAATAAAACTCAAAACTTACATAATTATTATTGTTAGCTAGCAGTGCAACTAAATTGTTAGGAGTAAGTTGCTGCATAGTTACTACAAGGAGAGAATATGAGAAATTTATAAATAAAACTGTACTTGTATTTGGGATTGTTAAGGACTAAATATTGTGCTGACATTTATGTATTATAAATGCTGGTAGATTGTATACTTGCAGGGAGATATGCATCCATACAGTATAAACATCAGCAAAATGAGATTTAATCCTTAAAGTAACATTTATATAATTAGTTTAGACACAATTTTTGTTGATGATTTTAAGGCAAGTGTTCCAAAAGTTGAAAATTAATTGCAAACAAGAAAGGAAATTTACTTTCATTCAACAGCTATGTTTTTGTAGGAAGCACCTGCTTTTGTAATTCATTTTATGCATGACTGAAAAGTTCATTAATGAACAAATTTCTATGAAATAAATTATTAGGCTACATGGTGTATATGTTGTAAGGAATAAGCCAAATGAAATTGAATGTTTTGTTGTGATAACTCATTTTTATCTTTCCAATAGCATAAAGTATTAATGCACAAGTTTGTTTATTCTTTTACATGATGTTTTTCATTCACACATACTCTAACGTTAGTCAAAGGTCCATCGAGTCATGTGATTCATTAAAAAGTAAATGTCACGTTTATCTTCTGAAAGGTATAGGGAAATGTAAATATAAATACTATTTTGTCATCAACAAACCTAACTTATAATCTAAATCCTAGTGGAAAACAAACAATTGGCCTCTCTTCTCACCAATTGTCTTGAGATTATTTAAATCAAGAATTTTTTCTCAACATTACTGGCCTGTCAATTAAAAATAATTCAATATGGATTTCTTCACTGCCTGATTGTATTCTTCCATCTGTTGTGGGGGTTAAGGCAAGCATCTTGCAAATCTCTTGATTGAATAACACGGGGTTTAAGAAGATATTCTTAAATATCACAGAATAATTCGTTTCACAACAGGCTGGCTGTGTCACCTTCACAATTATGTCTGCACTCACATGCCAAGTGTTACCACTCACATGCCAAGTGTTACCATTGGATTGGGAAGAAAACCTTGGTCAAAAGAATGCAATATTGATTTTACCTAAAATCTTAGGCTTAACCTATTTGGTATGGTTGAGATAATAGGAAAATAATCAATCTTTTATAAATGTGTTTTTGATAAAAGTTTTGGGTAAAAGATTTAGAAAAAATTGGGAATCTAGATAAAATTGGGAGTTAAAAAGCTATCCCCCCTCGCCCCCCCCCCCCCCCCCCCCCCCCCCCCCCCCCTCCACAAAAAATAATAAGTAAACAAATCACAGTGAATACTTAAACTAGTATTATAGACTACAAACTATTATTAGTTCAGACTCTGGCCCCAGTGAAATGCTTACATTGTGATTGGTTGTTATTATTGTGACAAGTAAATGAATGTGTATCTTTGCTTTACCCTATTATTCCTCAATAATGTTTGTCTTACGTTTCTACACAGATGTTGTTATGAATGAGAGCTTTGTCTATTTTTCATCCTTTTCTTTCACTTTTTTCTTCTGTGAGAAGACACCAAAGATGCTCATTCTGTAAATACTTCTGTATTTCATAGATTGTACAACTTTTTCCATATCATTTTTTCCATTGGACCTGTCATGCAACAGAAACACGTGAATTCTTTAAATAACGATACAGTACTATACATGAGGTCAATAATGATACTATACAATTCAAGCGGTCAGTAACGATACACTAAAATACAAGAGGTCAGTAACAATACACTACAATACATGAAGTCAATATTGATACAGTACTATACATGAGGTCAATAATGATACACTACAATACAAGAGGTCAATAACAATATAGTACTATACATGGGGTCAATAATGATACACAACAATACAAGAGGTCCATAACGATACACAACAATACAAGAGGTCCATAACGATACACAACAATACAAGAGGTCCATAATGATACACAACAATACAAGAGGTCCATAACGATACACAACAATACAAAAGGTCCATAATGATACACAACAATACATGAGGTCCATAATGATACACAACAATACAAGAGGTCCATAATGATACACAACAATACATGAGGTCCATAACGATACACAACAATACAAGAGGTCCATAATGATACACAACAATACATGAGGTCCATAACGATACACAACAATACAAGAGGTCCATAATGATACACAACAATACAAGAGGTCCATAACGATACACAACAATACATGAGGTCAATAATGATACACTACAATACAAGAGGTCCATAACGATACACAACAATACAAGAGGTCCATAACGATACACAACAATACAAGAGGTCCATAACGATACACAACAATACAAGAGGTCCATAACGATACACAACAATACAAGAGGTCCATAATGATACATACAATACAAGAGGTCCATAACGATACACAACAATACAAGAGGTCCATAACGATACACAACAATACAAGAGGTCCATAACGATACACAACAATACAAGAGGTCCATAACGATACACAACAATACAAGAGGTCCATAACGATACACTATAATACATGAGGTCAATAATGATACACAACAATGCAAGAGGTCCATAATGATACACTGCAATACAAGAGGTCAATAATGATACACCATAATACAAGAGGTCCATAACGATACACAACAATACAAGAGGTCCATAACGATACACTGCAATACATGAGGTCAATAATGATACACAACAATACAAGAGGTCAATAATGATACACTACAATACAAGAGGTCAATAATAATACACAACGATACATGAGGTCAATAATGATACACAACGATACATGAGGTCAATAATGATACACAACGATACATGAGGTCAATAATGATACACCATAATACATGAGGTCAATAATGATACACAACAATGCAAGAGGTCCATAATGATACACTGCAATACAAGAGGTCAATAATGATACACTACAATACAAGAGGTCAATAATGATACACAACGATACATGAGGTCAATAATGATACACCATAATACATGAGGTCAATAATGATACACAACAATGCAAGAGGTCCATAATGATACACTGCAATACAAGAGGTCAATAATGATACACTACAATACAAGAGGTCAATAATGATACACTACAATACAAGAGGTCCATAATGATACACAACAATACAAGAGGTCAATAATGATACACTACAATACAAGAGGTCAATAATAATACACAATGATACATGAGGTCAATAATGATACACTATAATACAAGAGGTCAATAATGATACACTACAATACAAGAGGTCCATAATGATACACAACAATACAAGAGGTCAATAATGATACACAACAATACAAGAGGTCCATAATGATACACAACAATACAAGAGGTCAATAATAATACACAACAATACATGAGGTCAATATTGATACACTATAATACAAGAGGTCAATAATGATACACAACAATACAAGAGGTCCATAATGATACACAACGATACATGAGGTCAATAATGATACACTACAATACAAGAGGTCCATAATGATACACAACAATACAAGAGGTCCATAACGATACACAACAATACAAGAGGTCCATAATGATACACAACAATACAAGAGGTCCATAACGATACACAACAATACAATAGGTCAATAATGATACACAACAATACAAGAGGTCCATAATGATACACAACGATACATGAGGTCAATAATGATACACTATAATACATGAGGTCAAGTTGCCTTATCAGCTCAACTATACTTTAATCTCAGATCATATACATGATATATGTGATTACAAATACAGTCTATATAATCAAAGTAGTAACATAACATGGAACAGTTAGCTACATGTAGGAGATAAATGCTACATTGTGAGAATAAAAGAAGGAACATAAATTTATGTTTAAGAGTGGTGCATATATAAATAACATGGTAAAAGCTGGGTTGGGAAGTCACCTGTTTACACTAGGAAGTCAGTCTTCATGTACACATCTTTGTACACATGCATAAAAATTGGATGAAGATTAAGACAATAGGTCCAGTACTGGAATATGAAACATAATTTTGAATTTTTACATGATGGAGGTATACTTCCTTCCTGCTTTTATTCCTACACAATCTTAAACAAAACTATTGAAATAAAACTGTTTTCTCATAAGGTTAGACTGTGTACAAAGTAAGTTTTTTTAACTCGATGTCTTTTTATGGGGATGAGTTTACTAGAATCAGCTTGTCCATACATTTCGTCCATGGACACAATTTTGTCTGAGCTTCTACTCCTACATTTCCATGTCATTTCTTTCTTTTAACTTAGTAATTATTTTCAGTACCATTTGAATCATGCTCATTCTGTTTTTATTACAGTCAGATGACTACTGCAGGAGTTGCTTTCCTTTAAACATTATTTCAAACATTGATATAAAAGAGATTTCAGTACACAGTGAGCTGGTGGTACAGATATAATCTTCTGGACTTGAGATTTCAGTACACTGTGAGCTGGTGGTACAATTATAATCTTCTGGACTTGAGATTTCAGTACACTGTGAGCTGGTGGTACAGATATAATCTTCTGGACTTGAGATTTCAGTACACAGAGAGCTGGTGGTACAGTTATAATCTTCTGGACTTGAGATTTCAGTACACAGAGAGCTGGTGGTAAAGTTATAATCTTCTGGACTTGAGATTTCAGTACACTGTGAGCTGGTGGTAAAGTTATAATCTTCTGGACTTATACTACTTCAGTAAACCTTAACTATGAGGCATGAAAACATACTTGACCTAGTTAGTCTTTTCTCTCTGGTATGTACTATGGTATGGTACTATGGTATGGTACTATGGTATGGTATATTACAGTCCCAGGAAATATTCATAGTCCAAATTCTACAAGAAATACTTCACCACCATTGGATGTATCAAAGTGATTGCTGGGACATTTATTTATTAAAGAAATCTTGAAATAGAATATGAATTAGGATTGTTGATTCAACATATGTGCTGCATATGGCAAAGATGTTATCTTAAATGTGTTTACTTCACTATTTTTGGACTAATCATAAAATGTATCATAGTGTTGACAGTGATGATGACTACAATCACGAAGTTCAGCATTGTATGTTGATGATAGAATTACTTTCTTACTTATAAGAACTGTACAATTGATACTGGTAAATATATGGTTATTGCCTTTTGTTTTTGCTAACAAAATGTGTATAAATTCATCTTGCTTGTTGATTTTTGTTTATTATTTAAAATCTAGTCATGTACCGTAAGAAATGTACTTTATGCTTCAAGTAGGTATTATTCTGTATTATATCTGTTGTTATTTTGGTATACTTATTGATGCATGTAATCAACATTATTCAGATACATTAAATGATAATCATATTTTGAAAGTGTTCCATATCCATACATGTCCTTAATTGTCATCGTCCTTTACCCTGTTAAACTATCAAAACATGATGAAACCTAATATCCATGTTATAATTTGCTAAAAAAAAATTGGCAGTCCTCATAAAAATCATTTATTAAGCTCCAAAAAAAGATTTGGAGGGAGCATATTGTCACCACTTCATCCGTCTGTCTGTTCATCATGCTTTTGTCAGGGCCATATTTTAGCAACAGCTGGCATGAATTAAATTGAAACTTTATAGGAAACTTTACCAAAGTCGTCAACATTTTTAGCTTGTGATCACACTAGAGGCCACAGTTTTTATTCTATCTTCATCAAACTTGGTCAGAATGTTTGTCTGCATGAAATCTTGGAATAGTTCATTATTGGATCACCTGGGGTCAAAAAGTATGTCACTAGGTCAAATTTTAGGAAAAACTTGTGAACACAGTAGAGGCCACATTTTTTAAGCCAATCTTCATCAAACTTGGTCAGAATGTTTGTCTGCATGAAATCTTGGATGAGTTCATTATTGGGTCACGTTGGGTCAAAAAGTAGGACACTAGGTCAAATTTTAGAAAAAGTATGTGAACACACTAGAGATCACATTTATTGCCCAATATTCACCAAACTTGAACAGAATGTTTGTCTAGATTTCATCTGCATGAAATCTTGGATGAATTCATTATTGGGTCAGGTGGGGTCAAAATGTAGGTCACTATTTCCAATCTAAGAAAAAGCTTGTGAACACACTAGAGGCCCCCTTTATGGCCCAATCTTCACCTAACTTGATCAGAATGTTTGCGAGTATGAAATCTTACATATGTTTTGAAGTGAGTCATGTGGATTCAGTAGATCACTTGGTAAAATTATAGAAAATGTTATCAATCCAGTGGTCCAATCTTCACCAAAGATTTCTTAAGTAAATAACTCTTAATTATTTGATGCCAGAATTGAGCCTACTAAAGGCCAGTGTCACCATGGCCCTCTTGTTTATAAAGTTATTGCCCTATTTAATCTCTGTTTATTGTGATATTGGACTATTCGTGTCCGGACTATTTCTCCACAAACGCTAGTTGGAATTCATTGATACTTTATGGAAAGCTTTGCTAATAAGTGCAGATGTGCATATTATTAGCATATTCTGGTTTAATGATTTTTCAGAGTTATTGGCCTTTTCCTTTTCTAGATATAGTATAGTACAACCACTGGTTTGAATTTAGTGAAACTTAATGGGAAACTTCACAACAACAACGAAATGTGCATTTTGTCAACACATTCCGTTTCAATGATTTTTTAAATATAATTTCTGTATAATGTGATATAGGACCATTCGTGTCCGGGCTGTTTTTACAGCAAGCGCCAGTTGGAAGTAAATGATATTTTATGGGAAGCTTCGGTAACAAGTACAGATTGTGCATATTGTCGGCACATTATGGTTTGGTTATTTTTTCACAGTTATTGGCCTTTTAATTTTCTATATATACATGTCGGTTAAAAGAATATTGTCCCGTCAAAAACATGGCTACCAGGGGCATGGTCATTTCCTATTTCACTATTTAGGCCATATATGGCTATATAATAAAACTTTCCTTGTCATAAACTACAAGACCTAGAGGCTTGATATTTGGTATACGTGTTCCTTAGGTGGCCTTCTATAAAATTGTTAACAGAATTTTCATCAATCAGTGGCCATTTTCCATAAATGGCTTTCAAGTAAAGCGATTAAAATCTTATTGTCAAAGACCTAGAGCTTTGAATATTTGGTATACAAATTCCCAGTGTAGGCCTCTATCAAAATTGTTAAAAAGTCCTTATGAGCTCACCTGAGCACATGGTGCTCAAGGTGAACTTTTGTGATACTCCTTCATCCGCCCGCGTGCGGCGTCAACAATTTGCATGTGAACACACTGGAGGCTATAGTTTTCACCCAATCTTCACCTTACTTGGTCAGAATGTTTGTCTACAAGAATTCTGGGATGAGTTCGTAACTGGATCACGTGGGGTCAAAAACTAAGTCACTAGGTCACATCTTGTGAAACCTTGTGAACATGCAAGAGGCCACAATTATGACCCAATCTTCCCTAAACTTAAGTCAGAATGTTTGCAAGAGATCGCGGATGAGTCAATAACTGGGTCATGTAGGGACAAAAAGTAGGTCACTAGGTAAAATATTAGAAAAAGCTTTTCAACATGCTAGAGGCCACATGTATGTTACAATATTCACCAGACTTGGCCAAAATGTTTGCCTAGCCGCTGTGAATCAGTCGGAATAATTTTGTTGTTATTATTTTAACAATTTTGTTTTACCTTTTATTTTGTTCTTAAAATTGTACAAGCTCCCAGGGAGGTGCAGGAAATAGTAATTTTCAGTTGAATTAAACATCCAGCGATAATATTATCATTTATTTTAAGAACAGGTGGACTGGGAGGAAAGAATATGAATGTGTAACTGTGCACTCTATACATACATAAAACATTGATAATAAACAACGTAATGTATATATGTACTTATTACAAGCTTTAAAAACATCCATGAAAGTTTTAAATAAATAGTTGCAAAGTCATAAATCATGCACATTATCATTTAAAAGATCAATCATCAACCCTCATATTCATACATAAACTGCTCGAAGCTAATCATCATTTTCAAAATAAGGTCATGCATTTTTAAATCTATTTACACTCTAAAACACCATAGCTAAAAGCAACTCCATTTGTATCCATCAGTGATATCAAATTTTTAATCTACATGTAACTAATGCTCGCCAAATAATTTATAATTAACGGCGAGGGTAAATAAGTCCAAATAAGTAAGAAATGTTTGCCTATGTGAGTCTACAAAAAGCATGTGTCTTCAGGTGAGCGACTAAGGGCCATCATTGGTCCTCTTGTTTTAGCTACATATGTATATCTTCCTGTGTCCCGGTAATACCCCGGGGAGCATCCCCCGGTTCCACCGATATCTTGTTTTATGCATTAGCGCAAGATTTCATTAAAATATTGAACATGTTCTTTTTATGGAATAATTTCGAGAGAACTCTGATACAACAATCACATCTAACTTTAACAATTGGAAGTATTGTTTAACTTATATATAACATTCAACACTAAAAAGTATATCATCGGGGTCACATTTAAACAAGTGTTGTTTGATATACATGTACCTTAACTATTCCATCCTTTTTCTGACGTCCGGAATGCTACATTAAGCTAGCGTTTAAAATATCACTTAAGATAAATTACTAAAAAGTTACAGGTTTTTGATTCCAACAAATTATGACAAGATCATAATAAATGAAAACTGTGATATGTAAGTCCAAAACCAATAGATAAACTTTTCACATAAATAAGCAATGGATTTCATGAAATGAATAATAATAATAATAATAATAATACATCTAATTCCATATCAGTTTTCTGCTTTACAAGCTGTTGTAAAAATCGGCCTTGGATAAAAAAAAAAAAAAAAAAAAAAAAAAAAAAAAAAAAAACATTTAAAAAATGTTAGCTGCAAAGACGATAAGTTATGTCTAACTTTTAAGAAGAAGCCTCCGAATAGCAGATATGCTAATAAATACTATTTTTTAAAACGTTACCTCTATTTATATCCGACTTACATTTGTATATGTTTACTTTCGCTAGTATTATAGGAGCCCTTAAATTCCATAGTTGACACAGCTGATCCAATTAAAGTTATACATGGTAAACGTCAGTATGTTTACATAAAGCATGCAAATTATTACGACCTTGTATTTTTATCTAATTAAAACATCAAACAATTTGTAGGAAAACTTAACAAATATATTCAAATTGTCTTGAACTTATTGGTGCTCTTTTTATTAATGTACCCGACCAGGAAAAAGACACAACGGTCGTTTTTTATGTGAAAAACAGACAAGTAGCTTAGTTCAAACTTTGTGACAACGAGTAGATCAAACTTTTTACATTTGAAACCTATAAATCAGAGTAATGGAATAATGTTTAGATCTAAAGGCAACTGTGAAAAATAACCAAGCCAGAATGTGCTGACAATATGCACAATCTGTACTTGTTACCGAAGCTTCCCATAAAGTATCATTGACTTCCAACTGGCGCTTGCTGAGAAATAGCCCCGACACGAATGGTCCTATATCACATTATACTGAAATTATAATTTAAAAATCATTGAAACGGAATGTGTTGACAATATGCACATTTCGTTGTTGTTGTGAAGTTTCCCATAAAGTTTCACTAATTTTAAACCAGTGGTTGTACTATACTATATCTAGAAGAGGAAAAGGCCAATAACTCTGAAAAATCATTAAACCAGAATATGCTAATTATATGCACATCTGCACTTATTAGCAAAGCTTTCCATAAAGTATCATTGACTTCCAACTGGCGCTTGCTGAGAAATAGCCCAGACACGAATGGTACATATGCTATACACTATACTTCTTATAACCCAACTGGCGCTTGCTGAGAAATAGCCCAGACACGAATGGTACATATGCTATACACTATACTTCTTATAACCCAACTGGTGCTTGCTTAGAAATAGCCCAGACACGAATGGTACATATGCTATACACTATACTTCTTATAACCCAACTGGTGCTTGCTTAGAAATAGCCCAGACACGAATGGTACATATGCTATACACTATACTTCTTATAACCCAACGAAGTTGAATTGCGATCAAGCTTGATCTACACATTGTTTACATATTACATTAGTGAGGTGTTTCCCTTGCGAAAAAACAACAACAAAACAAACACGTAGCCAAGAGTGGTACACTTAAGCACACAGTGACTAACTGGTGTGTCTGTTGTTTAGATGCTCAATTCAGGAAACCGACTATAAAGCACATTTATTGATTTCACAAAAGGATTTGATTGTATACATCACAATAATCTTATAATAAAATAACTGTACGACTCCGTTTATAGTTAAAAACTAGACAATTATTTCAAAACATAATTTGATTGTTGTTTAGGAGTAAGAAAAGGCAAATGCCCACCCCCATTTTAATTTGCAATGTTTTCAATGATGAATTGAAAACTTATTTATGCAAAAAAGATATCGATGGCATTGATATTGGCATCTTTAAAATGTTTTTTTTTTTATTTTATATGCAGATGATATTGTATATTTTGCCAATCATGCTGCTGAGATCAAAATTGTTTGCATGTGCTTAACCAATACTGTAATAAATGGAAACTCATTGTTTATACAAATAAAACCAAAACAATGAGTTTAGAGAAAGCAGGAAGAAAAACAGCAAGTGAACATTTTTATTACAATAAATCATAATTAGGAATTTACATATCTGGGTATTTTATTCAGTACGGGTGGATCTTTTGTTGAAGCTCCAGTCCCAAGCAGAATTGACACTAAAAGCTATTTTTAAAATGAACAAATGTTTGCACAATTTTACTGATATGTCTGTAAATGTATTCTGCACCTTGTCAGTAAAGTATGGTGATTCAACAATGCATCTTGTATTGAAACCTGTCACATATAATTTTGTAAAAAGATTTTGGGAGTTAAAGGACAGAATAACTTCATTTATGATGAACTTGGTATATTTAGCTTACAAAATCAACATCGATTTAACATAATCAAGTACTGGATAAAGATTATTTTAAGTGATAACAATACCGGTAAGTATATAAGAAATGTTTATGAGCTATTAAGGGAGGATACTGTGAAATTTCCCAACAAGAAAAAATAGTGCTTTAGACTGAAGTATTTATGACGCAGTCTTTGTTTTCAAGGTGTATCGATTTTTCAAATTGTAGGTAATAAAAAAAATAACTTGAAATCAACGCCTAAAGGACCAGTTTGTACAACATTGGCACAACAGATTAGAACATTAAAATAAGAGCACATTTTAGCGAGCACATTTCAATCTTTAGATTCAACTTAACTACTAAAATTACATAAATGTTACCACATTTAGATAAAGCTTTAGTAAACTTTGAGTAGCATCACATCGTCTACATATTAAAATAGGTAGGTGGTCAAAGCCGGTAGCCATCTTGTACCGGTAAAGAAATGCAACATGTTGATGACGAGTTCCATTGTTTGTTTGAATCTTCTCTTCATAATGAAAGAATAGCAATCTATTCGTGATTTTCAGTAAGCTGAGGTAAGAACATTTGTCAAGAAATCATTAAGATTCTGTCTTGACTTAAACTAAGTTAATTACAACACAAGGTTTAATTAAAAACATGTTGTTACAAATCTGCCAGTCATTGGAGTAAAAATAAAGTGGAATACTTTGAGTCCCCGGGGGTGAAACGTCTAGGAATCGTTGTTAGAAATCAGATCGCCGTTGGTGAGAGTCATAACAATAAGTATCGATAATTTTAGGATTTATTAAAAAAACTATTTACTGAACCTTTTAGAAAAGGTTATTATTTCGGTTGCATTTCTTACGAAAAAATAAGAAGTTACATTTTCTGCAACGCCAATTTGTTCTACATATCCGTATGTTATTTGTCTTCCTATGGTGTTTATGTCTAAATGGTGTTTGTGTTCTTGTGGTGTTTATGTACATACGGTCATTATGTCCATGCGACGTTTATTTATATACTCGTATGTTATTTATGTTTATACGATGTTTGTATTCATATGGTGTTTGTGTTAATATTGTGTAATGGCAATATGACGCTCATGTTAATATGGTGTTCATGTTCATATGGTGTCTGTTTTTTATATGGCGTGTGTATAAATATTGTGTTATGGCAATATGGTCTTCGTGTTTATATGGTGCTCTTGTTCATATGGTGTTAATGTTCATATGCTGTTTCTATTCCCGTGGTTCTTTTGTCGATTGACCGTTCCAAGGCGGTAACTGATGGTTTTTTCTTTTTGTGTTTTGTCTAGTCTCTGTGTTTTTGTCTCATTTACATTTACCTTGTTTGCCTTTGTCTAGAGCTAGATTAAATTTAAATATCTGTGGAAAATTTTATATGACCTTTTCTTATTTATCTATTATGACCATTTGGTGTTCATGTTCAAACTTGCGACACGATTTCAGGGTGATAGATACTTTTAATACGTAGTTAAACATAATGAGAAAGTGTCAAGCTGGATTCGAATCTGCAACCTTCTATAAAAGAGACGTTAAGACGTTGGTAAGTTTACCCACTTGTAGTAACACTTTAACCACCTTTTCAAGAACATATTTTAGTCAGAAAGTTTACGAACTCGACCGACGACTCATCAATCGTTTTCGTTAAGTATACGGACTATACCGACTATTCATTAAAAGTCATTTTAACTCTTCCAAATAATACATTTGCGAAAGATAATGAGTCCCAAGTTAACATTTATAAACAAAACAAACATATTGTCATACAAAAAACAAAACATCGAGTACAAATAAGACGCTGCATATTCACTTTATCACATTTCACTTTTTTTCTTTCTATATTCCTTGGCACTTTATTTTTTATAGAGTTTTGATTTGGCCAGGTCGCAGAAATAGCTTCAAATCCAACATTTATGGCCAATTGGCATAAAAGCTATGTTTTTAAGAATACTTGTGTTTGACATGATGGTCTTGGAGGAAGTGAAAGAAACCATGTGAGTATGTGATGGGAATACAAACGTTTAAATGTTTTGTGGGATCATCTTTTGACGGTGGTTATATATATGATGGTGATATGAAAACTGCCACGGAATTCCCTCGGGTTTCCAGCGGGAAGGGAAACATGAAATTCTGTATCCCTACGCCGGTCCCTCCACGACTTGTGTGTCTGTAACAATTCCTTGTTGCCATGGTGCACGACTATTTGGTTTGTTAGAACAAACACCCGTGATCTCTCGGGACAAAAGTTGGTTCAAATTGATTTGACGGAGCTCGTCTATTTTCTGGAAACAGAGTTATCTGTATTCTATCCACAACAGAACCGTTCTCCCGGTTTAGGGAGATCATTATTACAAACCATATATGGACATGAAGCCAATTACGGTCCTGGTATTAAGAAATATTCAGAACTCCGAGCCACACGGGACCGGCCATACTTGTTCTTGACATCTGTTTATTTCCCAAAGAAAGCGGATTAATTGAGTTTTTGTCTAAATCAATGAAATTACGACGGGACACCAGTGTATTAGTGTATTTACAGAACACACACGTTTCAACTAATTAACGTGTTTATGATAACAAATTAACGTTTTCAAATGAGACTCTAACATAGCGAAGAGGACAGAAATATATTATTAAAATATTGGTTATCAAATTAAACTGGTGAGAAAAAAGAAGTAATTGTAGTTTATTTTGATCTTATTTTCTTGCGCTTGAAATTAGACCCAACAAATAAGCATATAACAACCCAATGACTTTAACGGGCATTATACTTATGACAATATGACTAATCCAACTGTTACTAGAGAGCGTCAGCAGTATCTAACATATATTTTGCTGTATTATTATCTATTATTGTATTTGTTGAAACAGAAGCACGAAAGCGCCCTCCAGTACCAAATGTCTATAGTCCTACGGTTGATGGGACCTGTAATTATATAATGAGGCCTGAAATAATTTCTTAAAACAAGTCTGAAAACGAAAAAGGTGCTGATAAACAGTAGAACATATTACAACAATTTAATGACACATTTGTAACTTCACAGATACGTAGTATGTTACGCTTCCTAGTACGGATTACTGAAAGATTGTTTTTCGGACGTTACATGTTCAAACAAAACGCTCTATTAGATCCGTGTTTGTAAACCTGTTGATTTAACGATGTGTCATATAGAATAAATGAAGGTTTTTAATTAAAAGGTCAAATCGACAACATGCAACATGTGGCGCCAAAATTACATTCTTTATTAATGACTGGTGTAAATTAAAACGTCAACCAATGACATCCAACATTATGGATGGCCCTGTGAACGATTTGTTTGTCGTTGCTAAATTACATTTGCATCATTTAAAATCGTCTTATCGTCACGTGAAGGGCTTTACATGGAAGTTAGGATTGTCATCAATTATTCAAAATCAATCAATTCCGTGCACACATATGAAAAGAAGTCACATAAAAAGAAGCAGCATGACTGCCGCACGCAATGACCTTGTCGGTAACACAACACGTGAAGCGCATTCGAGTCAGTCACAAGCTCTATATTTGGCGAGGTGTTAACAAAAGTTACTGCAGAGCATCAAAGTCGCCGGAAAATAATGCCAAAATATAATGTTGTGACCTGAGCATTCAACGAAAGAAAATGTTTTCGGACCATCATTTGCATTACTTATTAACAGAACAACTAATTTAGTATATATACAGGTCTTCTTTT
Organism: Sinonovacula constricta; assembly: GCA_007844125.1. Lineage (NCBI taxonomy): Eukaryota > Metazoa > Mollusca > Bivalvia > Cardiida > Solecurtidae > Sinonovacula > Sinonovacula constricta. Next base: position 53,014,834 of record CM017565.1, read on the forward strand.
AACAAAACAATCATCATCCAAATTAACCGTCTATTAAATATATTTAAATATTTAATACAGGATAATTTACCATTAAATACTTAAGAAAATTTCCCGATTTATTTGGTCTATGCCTGTCTTTGACATTTTCGGTCATTACAATGTAAATTCGTACCGATATTGTTTCGTATATATGCTCACTTACTTTGTATATATTGATGATTAAAGTATGCACTTTAGGTCACATATAAGTCGTTATTACTAGTCATTAAATGTAGGGATGTCAACGGATATCTGGATATCCGGATATCCGTCCGAATCGTCGGATATCCGAATCGACTTTGGTATCCGGATATTCGCTTAAAAATGAAATATTTTAAACATTTAATTAAATGTTTTGGCCATTTTGCTAAGTTATCTTTCTGCTGTCGTGTCAGTGTGCATTCACACATACGCAGGCGTAACGGATTATCGACAGGTGGTGACAGGTGACACGCAGTATTGTATATTTGGCTTCACAGTTTTAGAAATGTGCTAAAGCATGATGGTATGTATAATAGCATGCTAATTAGCCGCCAACGTTTGAAGCTTCTACTGATCCATTTTGTTTAGCGAATACTATCTTTAATTTTCTTAATGAACTTCAAAGTTTTAGAAATGTGCTAAAGCTTATGTATAATAATTTGCCAATTAACAGCCATTGTTTGAAGCTATTACTTATTTATTCTTTTTGATTAAGGATTATTATCTTTAATTTTGTTAGTTCGGCTTTATTAAGAAGAGATAGAGCTACAATTATGTAGACAATTAACAGGTTTGTCGGCAAAGATCAGTTACTCATGTTTAATTAAGTCCGTTTGGATTGTATAAATGAATTGATGAATTTATTATGTTTTCATTCGATCACGGTGATCTGCAAGTTGATGTGACGCATGTACGCATGTTTTCTTTGATCAGTTATATGTTTGATGTATTCATTTTATTGTGAATTAAAATTACTAAACGTGTTTTATTGTTCGTATTTCATTAATTATTAAAATGATGAAGTGCCTATGCCTATGGAAATTTTGATTTAATTATTTCCATTAAAATGATGATTTAATTATGTCAATGGAAACGTTAGTAACCCCCCACACATCCGACTGCAACATCAGAATTAACTAAGATTTATATCCGGATATCCGTTCGGATCGTTCGACGGATATCCGGATACCAAATATAGTATCCTTTGACATCCCTAAAATTTAAATGTAATCATATGTAAAACCATATTAAATGTATCTCTGTTATTCATAGCACATAAATTTTAGTCTACATAAAATTGATCTGTTAATTCATATTTGGCACATTTTACATTAGCACCGTTTGGTGTGTCTGGAAATGCAAACGGATGGGAAAAGCTCAACTACTGTACAAAATGTGTGGGAATTAGCTTGTATACCAAACTTTGAGCAGCATTACTCTTTTTTTTATTGAAATCTGCTTAGAATTCTCCAAAAATATGCCAAAATTGGCAAGAATATACTTTCTTTCGAGTTGGAACATAAAATGTAGCTTTATTACGTTTACAGCGCTCCTTTTTCCCATCGATTGTCCTTTGCATATAGTTTGAAAGAAAATAATACTAATAAAAAACAATTTTGCTATCTAAGTGCATTTTTAGCACGTTGCGGTATCGTCGGATATTATGCTGAACAGATATACATTTATACTGCCCGATTTCTGTTGAGTGTTCGTATTATTTATGGAAGTTACAATGAAAACTTGTCTTATTAAAACTTGGACCAAAATATAATAGATTGTCCACAAATCGTCCAACTACCATCGTGTTCCAGTACACTGTTTATTTAAATTGAGAAAAATAAAAACAACATTACTACAACTTGCCAAATCATATCATAGATGTGTTTAAATGTTTGAAAAAGTAACATTTCCGAGCCAACGAAAACTGCACAAATTGTTAAGTACTATTGCTACACATGGTGCTTTCTACAGATGCAGATCACTCAATTATTTTCTGTATTAAGGTAAAGCAAGTGTAATAGAAAAACATATAGAATTTGAAAGTTAACACCACGGATGAGTTGTATACTTTAATGTAGACGTGTATACCAAATGTTAAGAAAGTGCGAAGTGTATTGCTATTGAGTATCATTTGGAAACAAGATACATGTATAGCATAAGACAAACCAGCCAATATTGTTACTTGATGTTTTAAATGAAGCTATCCATAATATGTAATTTATTGTTTACAAACCCAACTCGTTCAAGACTGATTTTCCCGATTTTTCTGCTTATTGCACTTTTTTTTTGTGTGCAAAAATCACCGAACTCTGGATAGCCACACGATTTATTTCAGAGTTGCCCAAAATGTTCTATAAAGTATTTTGGTTGATGCTGCAAAATAATATAAAAATTCACAACATCCTTTTGATTTTTTTAGACATTGAATATACCAGGTATCCGATTTGTAATCAAATTTATCACAAATCAAACCATTAGAATTTATTTACAAATATAAAATTAAATATTATACATGTTTCCTTCCTAATCTGGTATGGTAATGCAGAAATTTATGTAAAAGTGAAAAAAGAGAAAGAAAAAAGTTGACCCTCCGTGCCCATACTGGGAATTGAACCCTCAACCCCGTTTTGAAGCATTTCAACCCTAATTTTGATACTCTTCAACTGGAGGTGCAGCATTACATTTGCTCTACCTTTAATTCGCAGGCACTAAATACATAGTAACCCTAAAATACAACAAAACAGTTTAAAGCATGACAAAACTTGAATGACGACATTTTTACACATCTATCTATTATACTGTTGACGTGTAAGTCTGTGATAATTAGTGCAGTCTGCCCATGCATTTGAGATAGTGCAGTCATGTAAAATAAAAAAAAACAAGAACGCGCTGAGATGTGAGACATCAAAGGCGCCGTGGAGAGCATGCCCTTTAAACAAGAAAATGACTATCCTGGGAACTAAATACTCTTACACTGTTGGTTCATTAGTAATAATTACACAAACATTTGACATTAGTTAGGGTTGGTGTCACAACTTCTGGAATGATTCTAACAGAACGGAGAAAAGTGCAATGTTATGTCTTATCCAAGCAAACAGAAAAGAGTGTGCGGGCAAAGGTTCTCAGCATTAGCAATCAAGTTGCATCTAAAGGAAAGAACAAAAGGAAAATATATTGCTGATTTATAATAATACATTACAATTAAGTGCAGTGAAAATAGAACTTGACACCGGAAAAGAGTATTCAGTTTCTACAGATGAGATTATCTTCAGACTGTCATAATATGTATTTTCGGCTACTTTCCTATTTAATTGGAAGTAATTTAAGTTGTTTCCTAGCACTGATGTAGCCGACCAGTTAATTAAGATATATTTCTGATGTTCCCGTCTGAGCGCATAATTAGTTGAATTCTGTCGGAACGTCAGATGATTCTGGGACGTAAGACCACAGCTTTACATCGCTCCTTACCTGTCCGTACTAGTTTCGTAAAAAATGTATAGGGAACGGCAACTGTATAAGAGTCTGGTGATTGGCAATTTAAGGTGGACCTAAGTTTAATTGAAATTCACAAGCAATTGAAATTCACAAGCAATAATGTTCACCTTGTATAAGAGAAAAATACACACACACAAAATACCTTAACTATTTCACGTAAATAGGAACTCAAAACAAGGTACCTGCTAGAGGCCCACTTGAGACAAACCTTTTTCACACTCTCATGAAGCCATGAAAGGACTACGTGGAGGGGTCTCGATAAAATCCGAAAGGATGTGCTGACCCTCATTTAACTAGTTAAACAAACACAAACCAGCAAACAAGACACGATGAGACATACTTTCAGAGTCTTGATTTTTCTATTTGCCTTCTTGCCATGTCTTGGTTTGTGCAAAAGTCAGTCCGTGTATACCCATGTGACTGACCTTCAGTTTGTTAATTGAGTATATAAAAGAAACTCAGTGCACGCTGTACGCAAAGCACAATACAGTTTTCTTGATGCCGCCCGGTCATTATGTTAGGTCTAGGCGTTCTGAGGCTGGAGGTTCGGTCGTGCACGGAGTATAAGTGATTCGACTTCCAAAGGTGTGTCATTAGATTCACCGGGACGTAAATGTTTATGCTCCCGATGGTCACGTCCGTGTAGGCTTGTGAGAAAAGAGAACGCCATTAATCCGGTAATCTTTAGTTGTACTTGGAGAGGATCGGACATAACTAACTCGGGCGAGTTAGTGGAGGCATGTCCGTGCTAAGTACATCCCCTTAGGGGATGGGATTGGATTAGCCGGCATTTTTGCCGATACTGCGCAGCGACATTTCTATCATTACAGCACAGGGGCACTTATGATGTGCCCAGGGACTGAACCCGGCCGGTCCATTATACTGACACCGACGAGTCAGCCGTAATGCTGTCCCCGTAGCCCCGAGCGTTAGGAGGCAAGCCACTACTACCAACTTTAAAGTCTTTGGTATGACCCGGCCGGGGTTCGAACCCACGACTTCCCGATCCGCAAGCCGACGCTCTACCATCTGAGCTTTGGCGGCCGGTCATCCCCTTAGTGTAGATGCACGTATGTGACGAGGCACGTGTGAGAATGACTAGGAGAATATAAGAAGTCATTGAAAAGGCACGCGTGAAACTGACAAGCTGCACAAGAAAGTTAGTGACGAGGCACGTACGCGACTGGTTTTGTCTGTGCATCATGGGAACGTGTGTGTCGAAGAGCGAGTCAGAATTTAAGGGCATGCGCGAGACACAGGATAACATCATATTTTTGTTTTAAAATTCCAACTTCGAGATATAATTTAAAAAATGCGGAGGTGTGAACATTGAGAAACACAACTTTGATGTTGCTGATCCAATTCTCACAAATTAGTGTGCTTAAGCAATCAGACATACTTCTATTTGACTGGACTATAACATGCAGCTTTGATCAATTTCTCCGCCCTAATTTCCCTATGATTGCGCTTGCATATTTAGCAAGATTTTGGAAAGATGGGAGAGGAAGATTCTGCCCGCCTTTGAAAATGTGCCTGTGGTTCTCTCTGTGTTACACACTCTTCCTTGTCATGCACGCTCCTCTGTCTCGCGTGTGTAGGCATTTTGTGTGTCTATATATTCTTGCTTTACGTATGCATAAGATTCGCTAAAATTGCACTAAGAAATTTTCAATCATTAATTGAAATCACTGTTTAGCTCTGAAGAATCAAATATCGGCCATGTTAAAATGGGCTAAAAGGGTTGACAAAACGCCGCATTTTCTTTGATCGTTCTAAAGCTTTACGCCTCCAAGAAAAAATGCCTAATTTACACACCCTTTGATTTCAAGAGAAACTTATCATCTTGTCCAGTACATGTTGTGTTTTTCTTAAATTTTAGTATGATACTTAGGAAGCTGAGTGAGTATGATCTTGGAAATCACGGAAAATTTTCCTCACAAACTGTGACCTCTCACAAACTGTGAAAGTTCATGCATGGCTTACATCAGAGACACATAGGATTATCGAGTTGTTTGGAGTCACAGTTTGGATTTTTAAGAGTAAATTACAAAATAATATTCAAGAGGTAAGATAAAAAAAATATTTCGAAGATCCAAAATCATGGAGTAGGATACAAAAGAATACATAACAAAATTCTTTTCTCTCTGAAAACACAACTTGCGTCGGCATTAAACGGTGACTTTCACACCCTGTATTGTTCTTTCTTCTACATGGGCCAGACAGCAATCAATAAACAAATTGCTAATCACACACACCATTAGTCAATTAACACTTTTAATTGTATTGTATGAGATAAGATTCGTTTCCTCCGAGGAACGTTAATCCACATTTAATAAGAAATTTAATTAATACGATTTTCCTTAATTTCTTTTAATCTCTTTAAGTTGTCATGTTTTCTTCACAACAAATAATATGATTTTTTTACCGAAATATTTTATATACACTCATATTATGTTATCATATTGTATGCTTTATGACCTTGGTTAGTCAAATAATTTATGATAATATGTCTGCGGTTAATAGTAGTTGCCTAGTTGGTAGGTAAACCAATTCCAACATTTTATTGCTTTAAACATGTTTAAGGCATAAACAAATCAATAGCATACCAAATTATCGCGAAAAATTATACAGAAATATAAATAAATATAGGATTTCATACTAGTTAACAGAGGAGCGTTAATAAATATCATGTGAATCTTTTCCATTTGACTCAGAACACGTAATCAAAATGAGAAACATTTATGAGACATTGAGTTAAGAAAGGAAATATACAGTAGGTTTTAAGGGTTTATATTACAATATAACAAAATACAAAGCAAGAATATTACATTGTAATACAAATGGGATTAATTTCATGTGTTTATTCTTAATGGATTTGCAAAATATATAAATTTACTCAGCATACTTAGTATTTTTGGATAGTTACATAAACTTTTGAACCGGTGGCCAGGTGTAATATTGTAACTTTTGAACCGTTGGCCAGGTGTAATATTGTAACTTTTGAACCGTTGGACAGGTGTAATATTGTAAATTTTGAACCGTTGGACAGGTGTAATATTGTAACTTTTGAATCGTTGGACAGGTGTAATATTGTAACTTTTGAACCGTTGGCCAGGTGTAATATTGTAACTTTTGAACCGTTGGCCAGGTGTAATATTGTAACTTTTGAACCGTTGGATAGGTGTAATATTGTAACTTTTGAACCGTTGGCCAGGTGTAATATTGTAACTTTTGAACCGTTGGCCAGGTGTATTATTTGTAACTTTTGAACCGTTGGACAGGTGTAATATTGTAACTTTTGAACCGTTGGCCAGGTGTAATATTGTAACTTTTGAACCGTTGGATAGGTGTAATATTGTAACTTTTGAACCGTTGGCCAGATGTAATTTTGTAACTTTTGAACCGTTGGACAGGTGTAATATTTGTAACTTTTGAACCGTTGAACAGGTGTAATATTGTAACTTTTGAACCGTTTGACAGGTGTAATATTGTAACTTTTGAACCGGTGGCCAGGTGTAATATTGTAACTTTTGAACCGTTGGCCAGCTGTAATATTGTAACTTTTGAACCGTTGGCCAGGTGTAATATTTGTAACTTTTGAACCGTTGGCCAGGTGTAATAATACTTATTTTTAAATATAGTTTCTTAGTGGTTAATGTTTAGGACAAATAAGTAAAAGGTAGTTTTCATTTTTAATATGTTTCAGATTACAATTTTGGCAATATACGTACGCTACCGTAGTTACCACAATTCGCCGTAGTTAGCAGTGAGTTATGTATTTGTTGTTGATGAATACAAAATATATATAGTCGTTTTGAAGTAAATTAAATCACCTTTAAAATTCATTGCGAACTTATGGCCAGAAAACAATAAACGTTTATATATTTAATTGATAAGTAGCGTTAAAATGAATTAGCGAAACCATAAACCCACCGGCAGATTAGCATTTGATTTCACACCTGTTTACTTGTTTTACATAAATTATCACCAATTAAAAATACTTTAATGGTGTACGTCAATTAACAAAAGTCAGACTTTAGTTTAAGTGACATTTTTATGTTCGTTTTGTGTGTGTGTGTGTGTGTGTGTGTGTGTGTGTGTGTGTGTGTGTGTGTGTGTGTGTGTGTGTGTTGGTGTGTGTGTGTGTGTGTGTGTGTGTGTGTGTGTGTGTGTGTGTGTACATGCACATTATTGCATGTAAAGCTAAAATTTTAACATGAATTATACTTATCATGTTTCCTTTTTACTCGTTTACCGTATTATTATTATTATAACTTGAATATGTACATTCTGATCGTTTGATAAACTTTTATACTAAATATCAATAACTGTTCAAGAAGGGTGAGGAACGACAACAAATACATTTTTTATATTTAACAGTACTAAACAGCCATGGTTGAAAACTGACAAGACACATGTATGTGCTTTGTTTAAAAAAAAAAAAACGAGATAGGGGTTGCCCGTCGCCAGAAAAATGGGATGGGGGGATTTGTCCGCCTCTGAAAATTTACAGAAGGGATTTTTTCCGCCTATTTTTTACAGTTAAATTCGGCTAGTACAATATTTAATGAGCAGAGAAAAAAACGTATGTTGCTTGCTACCTTAGTGTCGTAAAGAATGATTGCTTGCTGCTCATTAACCTATTGCTTGCTATTTTATCATAACAGACGGATATACTTCCGGAATTCTAATGTTGAAAAAGATAATGTTCAAATGGATAAGTAGGAAAAAATAACATCATGAGCGACTTAAAATTTACGCTGGAAAGTGTTAAAGATTTTATGAACAAAAATGGCGGACGGGTGAAGAACCACGAGCTTGTTACGCACTTCAAAAGTTTCCTCAATGATGTGCATAGAAAAGGTCAATGATTTTATTTATTTTCGACGGTAACAGGACGGGTTCCGGTCGAGTCGTACCTCGGGTCAATTCGTACCTGCTTTTTTCGGTCACTTCGTACCTTCGGACGGGTCACTTCGTTCCTTCGGATGGGTCACTTCGTACCTCAATTTGTGTGTATAGTTACACGGGTTAGCTGTATAGATACAAATGCTTAAGTCATATAGTACATGTACCTCTCCATTTTATAAGTATTCTATTGGAAATGTTTAATTGAAGATACATTTGAATTTGATATTACAATGTTTATTTATTAACTTGCCGTTTTTTGGTAGACAATTTCAATAATAAATATTAAAACTGTGATATAAAACGAGCTGTTAATGTTTTTTATTTCATTAATAATAAAAATGGATAAACGTAAATATAATACAGTAAAAACAGATAAATTCTTTACGATAATCTATTTTTCAGTTTTTCACACTTCATTTAATTAGCATGTTAGAATCGTTCAAACTCGTGTTGGGCTAATTGTAGCTATTACGTAATCACTTAACATTAATTATTGAGAGTTGCATTAATAGATAGTTTCCATTTGATGTCATCGACACTGATAAGACAGTTTAAGGCAGCCATCTTTGTGGGCAGAAGCTAATGCAGGCCAAAATCGGGAAATATGTGCTGTATTAAACTCACCACTTTGTTTTTATTTTTCAGTCTATTTTACTAAATTTTACAACAAATTTAACAGCTTTTAAAAAGTATTTTTAATATCAAAACTATATTTTGATAGTTTAAAAGGTTAAAGAAATACAACCGAAAATGATACACTGTTCATTTTGTTTTAAGTATGAGCTAATAGTTTTATTTATTTCTGTGTATTAATTCTGAATGCATTTATCAATTGTAAAAATATTGTATTCTAAAAATATGAGTTTCAAGAGCTTTCCAATGGCTATAGCTTTCAATTTTTGGACCACAAATGAAGAAATTACAAGAAAAAAAAATTTACCCTTCTATACAATTCATATGAAAATCCCTTGAAGTTACCATCAAAGATGGCTGCCAAGATAAGGGATTTTCACTGATGTGGAAACTATCTATTGGCGGCACACCTTCTTTCATTCATTTCATTCATTTATTTTCATTTATTATTCAAAATTTATTGTTCTCTGTCTTCTTCATGTGCTATCGATTTAAAGTAAATAAATGTCAAACCATCAAATGTTCAAATTATTATACTTGTTTTATTTTATGTTCATGCACATTGTGTAATGTGAATAAAGATAACATCTATTGTTTTCCAACTGTATTTATTCGTTATCTTTTACCTTCATTTACTAATGGGAAATGTAAAAGTTAACCACATAAATGTATAGGTTAACCCAACTTTATTTTGAGAGGCATGATATGCTTTTACACTACCGCTAAGTGTGAAGACAAACACCTTCAAGGCAAGAGAGGTGCGAAGCCTGTTTATCTATACACACCAATAGAGGTACGAAGTGACCCTTCCGAAGGTACGAAATGACCCGTCCGAACGTACGAAGTTACCGAAAAAAGCAGGTACGACTTGACCCGAGGTACGACTCGACCGGCTCCCAACAGGACGACTTACGGCCCTTACCAACTCACCGCCATTCAAGGTTGGTCAACTCATCGCCGATTTTAAAAAAACGCTGGTCGACTCATCGCCTGTATACTTTTACTGTGATGAATTGATAGTTTTGAACTGTCTGTAGATTTTATCATTATTTTTTTTTTCGATTTAAAAATTATAACTCATGTATCATGGGACGGTACAAGTGGTAGCTAATAGTTACGTAGCACTTATTGGATGGGTCTAAAACGCTTACGCGCTACACTGACAATATGAAAACCGTAATAAAATGCTGACAATAAAGAACATATAGGGAAAACGCTGACGCGGGTCTATGATCGATAGGTGTGATAGTTTTGAACTGTCTGTAGATATTATCATTAATTTTTTTTTCAGATTTAAAAATCATAACTCATGTACATGTATAAAATACATGGACTTACTAGGGTTCAGGATAATTATTGCCGGATAGCTAGTAAATTGTGTGCCTGCACGCAGGTAAAGTGTGCAAAGGTCCAATTAAAGGTATTCAACATTGTTTCATGACTATGAAGATGAACACATGTATGCATGTACGTGTATGTGATTATTTAGAACAAATAAATGAAGTATTGACTGAAATATTTCGATTTAAGTATTGGAAAAGGGATAAGATCAGATAAGATAAGAAAGCTTTATTTTCATATCAGTAGTGGTTTCTATCGACGTACCTTTATTCAGATTCAGATGCATACATATGACTTGACAATGCGACATAAGATAATACATATGGATGAAAACACAAAAACATGCGTTTACATTTAAGCAAATAAAAAGCAGTGGCAAAATAAAACTTACAGACATTAAAAGTGTTTATGAATAAAATGAGGCCGTTTTAACTTGAGGCCGTTTTGACCTGAGGCTGTTTTAACCAGCACCCGTTGGCGGTGAGTTAAAAAAATAGGCGATGAGTCGACCAACCTTGAATGGCGGTGAGTTGGTAAGGGCGGTGAGTCATCTAGTAATCATTTTCGACTAAGCTGGGGTATTATCGCACACTTCATGCAGTACGTGCCTTTGTTAAATTGTAGTGCAACTACTGTATGTTGTCTGTTGTTTTGACTATTGGATGGAAACAAGCATGGGTATTGAAAAGATATGTAGTTTTTTTTATCATTTTCAGTAAAATCAAAACAACCCCAGACATTTTAAGTTGGCATCAGCACTAGGGGAACATGGGACAGATTATGAGATAAGGGGTAATATCGGACAGCCTGATGAGGTTTGTCTGACAACATATTTAAATGGTCGGTTCACTTGCAAAAGACATTTCACTTTCTACTTGACATTGAAGAAACCTTGTATATATTAATGAACACTGAAAAAGGATTTTTTTTTAAATATTCAATAGATCTATAAGATGTGTGCAACAAATTTAATGGGTTGATAGAGCGGCTCTGTTAACGGTTGTACATGTGTATATTATGTCCCCAAATTCCCAGCATATGCCAAGATTTTATGCACAGGAAGTCTGCTTGACATGCATTTTTTATTGCCATAAGCTAGTTTTCTTACTCATTGATTGAAAGTTAAAGCCCACAACAGCTGACCCGAGCTGATTATCGACTTCTACACTCACTGCACTGTCACCTATCAACTGGATTGATTGGCAGCAACGGGCTTAAGAGCAAGCATGTATGATGGACCGTCTTATTAACAATAACAAGTTAACAAAAGCACTTAACAAACCTGACTTTGTTCTTTTATTTTCTTATTTTTGTTCTCTGGCAGATTTGTTCTGTATGCTAAATCCATATGCTATAGGAGTGTAACGAAATACCATAAGATAGCTTACCAGGTTTCTATATTCATGGTCCGGTTCAAGGTTCAGAGTTATGGTACAAACCGTGTGATACAGTTAAGTAAAAGTTAAGTAAAAATCCTACATTGTGCTCTCGAGTTCACATCGAATCATTGTTGAGTCAGTAGTGAACTATTATTTTACACGGGGAAAACAACAAAGTAGATAATATATAGCACTTTTGTGACAATGTTTACCTAGATGTAAGCATTCTTGTTTTCAAAAGTAGCTGATCATTCATAACAGTATTTTGTCATTCTTAATTCTAATTTATGTCATAAGAAAGTTAAATTAGTAAGCTATATAATATATCTTGGATCGGTAAAGCACATTGGGTAAAGCTAATTAGTATTCAAAATGGCGGCTGTCTAAAACTTGTAAGCTCTGTTTAACAAATCACTGATGGAGTCTGACAATCTATATTGCAAAAAAGAAATCCATTGTAGATTTTGGCATGATTGATAACATTTTTGGCTCTTGAGACTTCGTCTTATCCACTTTATTGCCCTCATTAATAAATTGTGAAGCGATGATGAGAAGACGCCAAAATTAGCATTTAGTCATATAGTTTGTTTTATTTTTTCCGAAAGAATTATAAAATACATTTCTCATTTCTATCTTTGTTTAGTTAAATATCTAAGAAGTTGTTACAGAAGAAAATATGTTCCAGTATTTGTTTTGACTTTTTTGTCCCACATATTATACCTAACTGTCCCGATCTCCCAACCAAAATAGATTTCTATTTTTCATCTGCTTGATAGTCAGAGCAAAATAATTGCCCCAGCCAATACTATTCAGCATATATGGTAGTGAATGAAACTGATAGCTGAAGCGTTAATTTATTAGCCAGTAAATTTATGCATAGATTGACACCACCAAATTTACTTGATTACATGTACATACAATTAGTGCCCTTTTGGTTTTTGTTGATAAAAAACCTTGTTTAAATGCTGTGTTAATTTATTTACTTCGACTCATAACACAACACTTGCTTTTTTTGTTAAAGAGTAGTTAAACACACCCACCATTCAGAACATAGCCATCTGAATATATGTACACTTTTCTGTAATTTGTCGAACTACAATTTGATGAATATGTTTGTACACTCAGTATGAATTTGATGTGACTAATCTAAAATGGTATGCTTTGTACCTAAATGACCAGACTACTAATAATGGAGCAAAATTTGTTTGATTTAGAGAAAAACTTCTGATATTCTGAATCATACTCTGACATTCCAAAAGCAATTATAATTGCGGTAAATATTTATTTGAACAGTACTTTCCAGTAGATATACTATTAAGTACATGGAATACTTATTGGTAAGATACAGGCTCACATTAATAGGCAAGCAATTAATAATGTCATATTTTGTCTTAAGCAGCCAATTAGTTTTAAGCAGTGAAATTTAGGCTGAACCTTTGTTGGCTGCTTAATACAAGTGTGAATGTAGTTAAAAACTGTTTAAAGCATTGATGGTCTTGTTTTAGATAAGCCTAGAAATTGTAATTTGGGAGGGGGTGTTATGACATTATACATTTGGGAAAGAAATGACATTGAATGCATTATGCTTATTTGCTAATCTTATGATATAGAATAATAAAACCAAGACCTTCTGAAATTCCTAGGTGATGATGAAAATGAAAGCATGCGCACAATTGATGGCATTAATACAGATCACTATTTTTTAAAAGCAGAATAATATCTGAATGCTCTGGCCTCATTAGTAGGATATGAGTGTTTTGATACCAGGAAACAAATTTACAGCTGAAAAGTATTTATTTAATCATATATATTTACCATAGATACCATGATTTTTTTAACTTGACCAATACTAAACACCATGTTCTAGTAGAAGGACTGTATATGTTATACGACTGGCAATAGTTGCTTAATTTATAAACACGAGAAAAAACAATATTAAGCACTTACATATATGTTCTTATATATGATATATAAAAAATTGATCATTTTTTATTGATACACATATCATATCAATGATTCTGAATGATATTGAGCCCTTGTGAAAACCTGCACCATTATTGCTCTAATGTTTCATACAAAGCACTAACTACTTACTAGCTGACTGTGTTGACACTTCATATTGTTATTTAACTTCATCTTGTCTTTCTTTGAAAGTGTACCAAACAGTTGTATTTTTATTTGTGATGGACATTCAAAATTTACAATAAAGATGAGAAAAAATATTTGAAGAAAAATTATATTACGACTTTTTAGCTCACCTGAGCACAATGTGCTCAAGGGGAGCTTTTGTGATACCGCTTCGTCCATCGTCCGGCGTTCGTCGTTCGTCGTCAACATTAACCTTGTGAACACACTAGAGGCCACAATTTTTATCCAATCTTCATCAAACTTGGTCAGAATGTTTGTCTGCATGAAATCTTGGATGAGTTCATTATTGGGTCACCTGGGGTCAAAAAGTAGGTCACAAGGTCAAATTTTAGGAAATACTTGTGATCACACTAGAGACCACATTTATAGGCCAATATTCACCAAACTTGGTCAGAATTTTTGTCTACATGAAATCTTGAATGAGTTTGTAACTGGGTCACGTGGGGTCAAAAAGTAGGTCACTAGGTCAAATCTTAGAAAAAGCTTGTGAACACACTAGAGACCACATTTATAGCCCAATCTTCACCAAACTTGGTCAGAATGTTTGTCTGCATGAAATCTTGGATTAGTTTGTAACTATGTCACGTTGGGTCAAAAAGTAGGTCACTAGGTCAAATCCTAGAAAAAGCTTGTGAACACACTAGAGGCCACATTTATAGCCTAATCTTCACCAAACTTGGTCAGAATGTTTGTCTGCATGAAATCTTGGATGAGTTCGTAACTAGGTCACGTGAGGTCAAAAAGTAGGTCACAAGGTCAAATTTTAGGAAAAACTTGTGAACACACTAGAGGCCACATTTATAGCCTAATCTTCACCAAACTTGGTCAGAATGTTTGTCTGCATAAAATCTTGAATGAGTTCGTAACTGGGTCACGTGGGGTCAAAAAGTAGGTCACTAGGTCAAATCTTAGAAAAAGCTTGTGAACAACTAGAGGCCACATTTATAGCCCAATCTTCACCAAACTTGGTCAGAATGTTTGTCTGCATGAAATCTTGGATAAATTCGTAACTGGGTCACGTGGGGTCAAAAAGTAGATCACAAGGTCAAATCTTAGAAAAAGCGTGTAAACACACTAGAGGCCCTATTTATAGGCCAATCTTCATCAAACTTGGTCAGAATGTTTGTCTACATGAAATCTTGGATGAGTTCGTTATTGGGTCTCGTGGGGTCATAAAGTAGGTCACTAGGTCACATTTTAGAAAAAGCTTGTGAAAACACTTAAGAGGCTACATTGATGGCCCAGTCTTCACCAAAATATAAGTCATGGTGTAATAGTGTACCTATATGATAAGCAAAATATGTATCATCAGTACAAAATATTATGTATTGCGATACATATTGTATCAAGTGGTATGTATCGCGATATGTATCGACTGTATATATTTTACTACTGGCAATAGTTGATTAATATGCTATGCTCATTTTGTGTTCAAACCAATAGATTATTTATACTTGTATTTTGTACTTGTTCTGCTCTAGAATGCTATTTAAGTCAAAGTGTTTTATTTCCCAAACAACAAAAACTGTGAGTTATTATTATATTTAATTGGGCTATAATTATATTTATTGGTCATATGAATCATAAGTTTATCCAACATGTCAATATCAATGATGGGTTGGTTCTTAGGCTGTGTTTTGTAACTTATATAGTGTGTTAATTTAAAACACATGTTGTTTTACATTTGAAATCACATTTCTGTTTATTTAGCAGGAAGAATGAGTTTCTGAAATGCAAAGCCATTATGAAAATATATTTGTTATTTTTAAAGCAGACATTTAAGTAATGGGAGTCAACTTGACTCATTTTTGTGGTCATTATATAGTGACTGACCATATGTTGAAGTAGATTCAAGGAGGATGCTATTCTGGATTCACGGACACTTGACCTCACCCCTCCCCCCTGGATAATTGCCCTCTGGATGTTTGCCCCCCTGTAAGTGCAGACCGGACGTTTGCCTTCCTATTAAAAATAAAGGCGGTACGTTTGGCCCCCTGCCAAAATGAAAGGGCGGATGTTTGCCCCCCTCCCTTATTTGTTACATGGCTGACTTTAGTTTTAGCCTCTCGCTGTCAGTAACGTGTAATATGCAAAAATTTAAGGAAAGTATTACTCTCTACAGACACATTTCATCGTTAAAATGATTATCTCATATAAACATGAACACATGCTGTTTTGCCGAAAACAGGCACATACATAAAATCACATAAAACAAACAACTTTTCTTAGAAAACAAGTGTGTATTTTTTCAGTTTGCACACATTAGCACAAATTAATAACCATTAACAACATTGTTAACACACTTAAAACATCGAATGGCTAATTTAATCACTAACTGTGGTATTGCAATGATTTTTAAAGGTGATCTAATTTACCAAGGTTGTAACCAATAAATGAGGTGTTATTTCTCTCTGGCGCGCAGGTCACTCTGGCTAACACTGCAACATCAAGGAAAGCTCTGGCCAACAATAGCCAATCACTATGATTTGAAGTCGCCTAAAAGGAATATGTTTGTTCCAGTTTGACATTATTTCTCTAAAGACTGTAACATGATATCAAGCTATAATTGTCTTCAAGTTGCCATTTAGTCAAAATAGTGAGGGTGTGACTGTTAGGTACTGTTGAGAGATTAAAAATGATAAGTACACATGAAGGCGTGTGCTATCAATTATTATGCAATGTTATTTCCGATTTATTTTCATGGCATAATGAGAAGATCTAAAGGAGTGGGAGCGGGGGTGCAAATGTCAGGTCTTTATTTTTGATAGGGTGGCAAGCATCCCGTTTGTACCCACAGGGGGCCAAACGCCTGGGGCAAACGTCTCAGGGGTCAAAAGTCTGTTTACCGCTATTCTGGTCACAGATGGTATTTACAGCATGATTTACCCAGTACTATGCGATGCTCCTTACAAATAACTTGTAATCACAAGATACCAAAGCACAGTTGTGTACATTTAGTCTTGTGAAGAGGATTAGATTCAAATTTGAGAAAAATCTGTGAATATGCTAGAGGCCACATTTATGGCCCAAACTTCACCAAGTAAATAACTCTTAATTATGTAATGCCAGACTAAACCTACTAAAAGCCTGTGTCTTCAAATAAGAGATTCAGGGCTACATGTATCATGGCCCTCTTGTTATCCAATTTTTACCAAACTTGGTCGGAATGTTTGTCTGCAAGAAATCACTGGGTCAGATGGGGACAAATAGTAGTTCACTAGGTCAAATCCTTGACATTGTTGTGATTATCCCAGAGGCCTTACTAATGATCCAATCATCACCAAAGATTTCTAAAATAAAATAACTCTTAATTACTGGATGCCAGATTAGAGCCTACTAAAAGCCTGTGTAGTTAGGAGAGCGATTAAGGGCCAGCATTGCCTTCTTGTTTCTAACAAGTGTCCTTTTAAGCATACAGTGCAACAGTATTGTTGATTTTTCAATTCCCCATAGTGTCTTTTTCAGCCTAGAAACCATGGATTTTACTGTCAATATTAAAGTTACAGTAAACCTTGCTAAGATGGACACCTGTGGTTCAGTTTTAAAGTGTCCCATTTAGCGAGGTGGTCCTTTATATTGTATTAATATTTAAGTGTACTTATTGTGTTATAGTTTATTTGTTTTAATTTTTTTTTATGTTTTGCAGTATATTTTATAATACTATAATGTAGACATTTATCACAAGGATATAATTAAACATAAAAATAAAGTAGATATTCTGTACTTATTATATGTTGTAAAAGGAAATAAACATAAAGGTCAGTCCTGATAGAAAAGTAAACTTCAAAGAAAAGAATGTGTTCTTAAAAATATGTGCACCCTATAAATCAAGAAATGAAAAGACGATATCCATAATGAAGTTATGAAGATACTTAAAGCTTCTTACTCAACAACTTATGATCTGGTGTCAATTGTAAACATCAAACAAATCGCTTACTTCTTTATGATAACTGTAAATCGGCAATGTCGTAATTTGTAATTGTAAAGTGTGCAAACAATCTTGTTCACTCGAAGCAGTGGCTGCAGGCATGTTAACTGATTATTGACCCTGGATAACTGGACTACCTGGTGCAGCCCACATAGCGAGGATTAAGAAAGGTGTGAATTGGTTCTGAATTGGTTCTGAAATAACTGTCCCAGGTCCTGGGTAGAGGGGTGCCCCACTTTCTGAGGTTGTGGAACATTAAAATAAGAAAAAACGGTTCTGGAAAAAACCATCCTGTGTAGCTGTTTGGATCACTTAGTGGGGTGGTCCTTTTGTGAAGTTTTACTGTACTTTGTTTTCTTCAAATTATCTACTTTCAATGTGTGTTTGTATGTTATCTTCCCCTTACCTGACATTTAACTTAACCCTAGGTAGTTGTATCACTTACCTCACAGTTACTTCCCTGGTGGGTGTATGTTTCAGCCATTATTACCACAACACCTTAGGTTTAGCTTGACAGAGTGTGTAACTATACTTTTTCTTTCTAACTTACTTGTATTATTCACATTAATACAATAGTTAAGCATACACAACGTCACTAACTGCTTTATCCTCATAACTTGAGCTCACTGCTTTATCAACAAAACTGGTGAAATTGTGTTTATATCATTAATTTTTGTGGCATTTCAATATTTGTTGGAGTTGATCTTAACCTGTCAGTTGTGATTATGAAACAAAATTATACCCTAGCATGATTCTTATATATGTGTTTGTAGAACAACATTTACATGTATGTTTGTGATGGCATCTCTTGAAACTTGAGATAGGTTATCATGTGATACACAAATGGCACTGTTCATAACTGTTCTGTTGGTTCACCAACAGGCAGTGCAAGAAAAAAGGTGGGAATAATATGAAAATAACTTTATTCACTTTCAGTATGTATTAAACATTGCAAATTTGGGAGTTAATCTTGTATCAGTATCAAATAAATAAAATAATAATGCAAGATATGCTTACATTGCTGGCATTGTTAATTCAAGTGTGAAACTCACAATTTGTACAATGGGGAAGGTCTGGAGACTATTGCAGATGATAACACAAGCAGATGGTGCTTACAAAGACTTTGATGTCAAATTTGGGGTGTGGTGTTATACCATACACTGAGTTATTTAATTACTTGTAAATTTGTTATTATTGCAAATGCATATAATGTTATTATGTTTTGTAGACATAATTGTTAAAAAATACTGAACCATAAATAATGACTACAGTGCTGTTTGGGATACTGTTTGTTGGCTTTTGGCCTAGTTATAAATGGAAACTGTCAATCCATTAATAAGGGGTAGCATTATGTACTTGTAGAACAGTCTTGCATAGTTCCCTGTAGTTTGGTCTAAGGGGGACAAACACTGTGTATCTCATTTATTTTTGTACTGGTTATTTCCCTCTTAGGGCAACTAACCCCTTCAGGCACAAATCATGCTAGATTGGAATATTCAATCTTAAATACATTTAATAAACCATATGCTTTGACTTGTTTTTGCTCCCTTTTGATATAAAATATCTAGTTATCATCACACCTTAAAGTTGTATAATTGTATATAACTGAATTTCTTATTACCTGGTTTTAATAGTGTACTTTATTCTTTTACAGATGAAATGCGAGAGAGGTTCAAGACTTTTGTTAACACACTTGCCACAATAAAGATGGATGAGGTAAGTAAAAAAATATCATTAAGAAATTAAAATTTCCATAATATAGAAAATATATTAAAGCTCTATAATGATGCTAGTCAGGTCCCTTTTAGTGCCTTTAATGTTGTCAATCAGGCCCATTTCAGCTCTGTAATGAGCTTAGCCAGGCCCACTTTAGTGCTTTAATGATGTCAATCAGGCTCATTTCAGCTCTATAATGATGTAGCCAGCCAGGCCCCTTTTAGTACTTTAATGATGTCAATCAGGCACCTTTCAGCTCTATAATGATGCTAGCCAGGCCCCTTTTAGTGTGTTTATGATGTCAATCAGGCCACTTTCAGCTCAATAATGATGCTAACCAGGCCCCTTTTAGTGCTTTAATGATGTAAATCAGGCCCTTTTCAGCTCAAAAATGATGTAGTCAGGCCCCTTTTAGTGCTTTAATGATGTAAATCAGGCCCTTTTCAGCTCAAAAATGATGTAGTCAGGCTCCTTTTAGTGCTTTAATGATGTTAATCAAGCCCCTTTCAACTCTAATGATGCTAGCCTGACCCTTTTAGTGTGTTAATGATGTCAATCAGGCCCCTTTCAGCTCAATTATGATGTAGCAAGGGCCCTTTTAGTGCCTTCATGATGTCAATCAGGCCCATTTCAGCTCAAAAATGATGTAGTCAGGCTCCTTTTAGTGCTTTAATGATGTTAATCAGGCCCCTTTCAGCTCTAATGATGCTAGCCTGGCCCTTTAGTGTGTTAATGATGTCAATCAGGCCCCTTTCAGCTCAGTCATAATGCTAACCAGGCCCCTTTCAGCCCTATAATGATGCTAACCAGGCCCCTTTCAACTCTAAAATGTGGCTAACCGGGCCCCCTTTAGCTCTATAATGATGCTAACCAGGCCTCTTTCAGCTCTAAAATGATGCTAACCAGCCCCCCTTCAGCTCTATAATGATGCTAACCATGCCCTTTTTCAGCACTAAAATGTTGCTAACCAGAAACCTTTCAGCTCTATAATGATGCTAACCAGGTCCCTCTCAGCTCTATCATGATGCTCACCAGGCCCATTTCAGCTCTTAAACCATGCTTACCAGGCCTTTTTAGCTCTACAATATTGCTAACAAGACCACTTTCAGCTGTATAATGATGCTAACCAGGCCCCATTCAGCTCTATAATGATGCTAACCAGGCCCCTCTCAGCTCTATAATGATGCTCACGAAGCCCCTTTTAGTGCTTTAATGATGTCAATCAGGCCCCTTTCAGCTCAATAATGATGCTAACCAGGACCTTTCAACTTTTAAATGATGCTAACCAGGCTCTTTCAGCTCTAAAATGTTGCTAACCAGGCCCCTTTCAGCTCTAAAATAATGCTAACCAGCTGCCCTTTCAGCGTTATAATGAGGCTTATCAGGCCCCTTTCAGCTCTATAATGTTGCTAACCAGGCCCTTTCAGCTGTATAATGATGCTAATCAGGCCCCTTTCAGTTGTATAATAATGCTAACCAGGCTCCTTTCAGCTCTAAAATGATGCTAACTAGGCCTTTTCAGCTCTATAATGATGCTAACCAGGCCCCTTTCAGCTATAAAATGATGCTAGCCAGGCCCCTTCCAGTGTGTTTATGATGTCAGTCAAGCCCCTTTCAGATAAATAATGATGAAGCCAGGCCCCTTTTAGTGCTATAATTATGTCAATCAGGCCCCTTTCAGCTCCATTGTGATGCTGGCCAGGCCTTTTTTAGTGCTTAAATGATATCAGTCAGGCCCCTTCCAGCCCAATAATGATGTAACCAGGCCCCTTTTAGTGCTTAAATGATGTCAATCAGCCCCCTTTTAGCTCTATAATATTGTAGTCAGCTCCCTTTTAGTGCATTAAAGAAGTCAGTCAGGCCCATTTCAGCTCGATAATGATGTAGCCAGGTCTCCTTTAGTGCTTCAATGATGTCAATCAGGTCCATTTTATCTCTATAATGATGTTAACCAAGCCCCTTTTAGTGTTTTAATAATGTTAATCAGGCCCATTTCAGCTCAGTTATAATGCTAACCATACTTCTTTCAGCTCTATAATGATGCTAACCAGGTCCCTTTCAACTCTAAACTGTGGCTAACCATGCCCCTTTTAGCTCTATAATGTTGCAAACAGGCCTCTTTCAGCTCTATAATGATGCTTACCAGGTCCCTTTCAGCTCTAAAATGATGCTAACCAGGCCCCATCCAGCTCTATAATGATGCTGACCAGGCCCTTTTTAGCTGTATAATGATGCTTACCAGGCCCCTTTCAGCTCTATAATGAAGCTAGCCAGGCTCTGTTCAGTGCATTTATGATGTCAACCAGGCCCCTTTTAGCTCAATAATGATGTAGCCAGGCCTCTTTTAATGCTTTAATGATGTCAATCAGGTACCTTTCAGCTCTATCATGATGCTAGCCAGGCCCTTTTTAGTGTGTTAATTATGTCAATCAGGTACTGTGAAAGCATTTTATTTCGTGGGGCATTTAATTTCGTGGAATTCGTGGGCAAGTCAATCCACGAATTTAAGTACCAACGATATAAAATCCCCTCGGTTAGACTTTCGAATGCTAGATTTTCTTGTAAATCATGTCAACATATTTTTACTAAACAGGACATAAAGCTCAAACAAACAGACGATTTCACCACACTTTATTTACATTGTATTGACATAGAACGATAAAACATGTTAACGAACATAAGCCATTTAATCATAAAAAACGATCTATTCTAAGTAATTTTATACTGTAATATATACACGAGCACTATAAACTTTATAGGTGTAGGGTGTTTACTCAAGGGTCTGTTTTGTGTCAGTTTGCATAGTACGCTAATTGGCGTTAATTGACAGTCAATGGCTTTGTTAAATTAGACCCTTAAAAGAACCCGCGCCCCTAACAACTTTATGAATATAATCCCTTAAATGACACGCTAATTGACAGGTGTCATAAAAGTCGTCTGATGAGACTCGACTGTGAAAACATTGACCGGCTGCCGTGGATCAATATCACCAGACGTGACGTAAGACAATAGGCAGAGTCACTCGCTAATCCGTAGTTACGCAATTGATCCTGTTTCAGTGTTAGGCCTCAGTTTTGCATCTGTCAAAAATCGAAGGCATTTTTTTTTTCGTGGGTAGGGCAATCCACGAAATCAAGTACCCACGAATATGCCAGTCCTCTTCAAACAACGAAATTTCTGCCCCACGAAATAAAATGCTTTCACAGTACCTTTCAGCTCTATCATGATGCTAGCCAGGCCCCTTTTAGTTTGTTACTGATGTCAGTCATGCCCCTTTCAGCTTAATAATGATGTAGCCAGGCCCCTTTTAGTGCTTTAATGATGTCATTCAGGCCCCTTTCAGCTCAATAATGATGTAGCCAGACCTCTTTTAGTGCTTCAATGATGTCAGTCAGGTCCATTTCATCTCTATAATGTCGCTAACCAGGCCCCTTTTAGTGTGTTAATGATGTCAATCAGGAACATTTCAGCTCTATCATGATGTAGCCAGGCCCCTTTTAGTTTGTTACTGATGTCAGTCAGGCCCCTTTAAGCTCAATAATGTTGTATCCATGCCCCTTTAAGCGTGCTAATGATGTCGAGCAGGCCTATTTCAGCTCTATGATTATGTAGCTATGCTCCTTTTAGTGCTTTAATGATGTCAATCAGGCTCATTTCAACTCTATAATGATGTAGACAGGCTCCTTTTAGTGTGTTAATGATGTAGCCAGGCTCTTTTCTGCTCTATAGTGATGCTAGCCAGGCCCCTTTTAGTGCTTTAATGATGTTAACCAGGCCAATTTCTGCTCAGTAATAATGCTAACCATGTCCCTTTCAGCTTTAAAATGATGCTAACCAGGCCCCTGTCAGCTCTATAATGATGCTAACTAGGCCCCTTTCAGCTCTATAATGATGCTAACCAGGGCTCTTTCAACTCTAAATTAATATTCTTTAGACCCCTTTCAGCTATATAATGATGCTAATCAGGCCCCTTTTATGATGCTAACCAGGCCCCTTTTATGATGCTAACCAGGCTCCTTTCAGCTCTATAATGATGCTGACCAGGGCCTTTTAAGCTCTATAATGATGCTAACTAGGCTCCTTTCAGTTCTATAATGATGCTAATCAGGCCTCTCAGCTGTAAAATGATGCTAACCAGGCCCACCAGGCCCCTTCCAGCTCTATTATGATGCTAATCAGGCTCCTTCAGCTGTACAATGATGCTTACAAGGCCCCTTTCAGCTTTAAAGTGCTAACCAGGCTCCTTTCAGTTCTATAATGATTCTAATCAGGCCCCTTTCAGCTGTATAATAATGCTAAACAGGCCCCTTTCAGTTGTATAATGATGCTAACCAGGCCCCTTTCAGCTGTATAATGATGCTAACCAGGCCCCTTTCAGCTGTATAATGATGCTAACCAGGCTCCTTTCAGTTCTATAATGATGCTAATCATGCCTCTTTCAGCTGTATAATGATGCTAACCATGCCCCTTTCAGCTCTGTAATGATGCTAACCAGGCCCCTTTCAGCTCTTAAATGATGCTAACCAGGCCCCTTTCAGCTGTATAATGATGCTAACCAGGCTCCTTTCAGCTCTATAATGATGCTGACCAGGGCCTTTTAAGCTCTATAATGATGCTAACTAGGCTTCTTTCAGTTCTATAATGATGCTAATCAGGCCTCTTTCAGCTGTAAAATGATGCTAACCAGGCCCCTTCCAGCCCTATTATGATGCAAACCAGGCCCCTTCCAGCTCTATTATGATAATAATCAGGCCCCTTTCAGCTGTACAATGATGCTAACCAGGCCCCTTTCAGCTTTTAAATGCTAACCAGGCTCCTTTCAGTTCTATAATGATTCTAATCAGGCCCCTTTCAGCTGTATAATGATGCTAAGCAGGCCCCTTTCAGCTGTATAATGATGCTAACGGTAACCAGGCCCCTTTCAGATGTATTATGATGCTAACCAGGCCCCTTTCAACTGTATAATGATGCTAACCAGGCTCCTTTCAGTTCTATAATGATGCTAATCATGCCTCTTTCAGCTGTATAATGATGCTAACCATGCCCCTTTCAGCTCTGTAATGATGCTAACCAGGCCCCTTTCAGCTCTTAAATGATGCTAACCAGGCCCCTTTCAGCTGTATAATGATGCTAACCAGGCCCCTTTCAGCTGTATAATGATGCTAACCTGGCTCCTTTCAGTTCTATAATGATGCTAATCAGACCTCTTTCAGCTGTATAATGATGCTAACCAGGCCCCTTTCAGCTAAAAATGATGCTTACTAGGCTCCTTTCAGTTCTATTATGATGCTAACCAGGCCTATTCAACTGTATAATGATGCTAATCAGGCCCCTTTCAGCTCTTAAATGATGCTAACCAGGCTCCTTTCAGTTCTATAATGATGCTAATCAGGCCCCTTTCAGCTGTATAATGATGCTAACCAGGCCCCTTTCAGCTGTATAATGATGCTAACCAGGCTCCTTTCAGTTCTGTAATGATGCTAATCAGGCCCCTTTCAGCTCTGTAATGATGCTAACCAGGCTCCTTTCAGTTCTATAATGATGCTAACCAAGCCCCTTTCAGCTCAAAATGATGCTAACTAGGCTCCTTTCAGTTCTATAATGATGCTAACCAGGCCTATTCAACTGTATAATGATGCTAACCAGGCCCCTTTCAGCTCTTAAATGATGCTAACCAGGCTCCTTTCAGTTCTATAATGATGCTAACCAGGCCCCTTTCAGCTGTATAATGATGCTAACCAGGCCCCTTTCAGCTGTATAATGATGCTAACCAGGCCTCTTTCAACTGTATAATGATGCTAACCAGGCCCCTTTCAGCTGTATAATGATGCTAACCAGGCTCCTTTCAGTTCTATAATGATGCTAACCAGGCCCCTTTCAGCTGTATAATGATGCTAATCAGGCCCCTTTCAGCTCTAAAATGATGCTAACCAGGCTCCTTTCAGTTCTATAATGATGCTAATCAGGCCCCTTTCAGCTTTAAAATGATGCTAACTAGGCCCCTTCCAGTCCTATTATGATGCTAACCAGGCCCCTTCCAGCTCTATTATGATGCTAATCAGGCCCCTTTCAGCTCTAAAATGATGCTAACCAGGCTCCCTTCAGTTCTATAATGATGCTAACCAGGTCCCTTTCAGCTGTATAATGATGTTAACCAGGCCCCTTTCAGCTCTATAATGATGCTAACCAGGCCCCTTTCAGCTGTATAATGATGCTTACCTGGCTTCTTTCAGTTCTATAATGATGGTAATCAGGCCCATTTCAGCTGTATAATGATGCTACCTTTCAGCTGTATAATGATGCTAACCAGGCCCCTTTCAGCTGTATAATGATGCTTACCTGGCTTCTTTCAGTTCTATAATAATGATAATCAGGCCCCTTTCAGCTGTATAATGATGCTACCTTTCAGCTGTATAATGATGCTAGCCAGGCCCCTTTCAGCTCATAACTGCATAGGCTTAAAAAATAGGGATATCTTTAGTAATAGTAGTCACAGCAGTTCATGATGCTGATGTGTTTTTTTGCATTTGATGTTATGGCAGAAACAGGTTAAGATCACATTTCTGCTTTTATTTTTCATTTATATCAATATCATCTTGGGATTTCAATATTCAAATAGGTACAGCCATTTAAATTGAATCAGGAAGTTGTCCAATCATTGCTCAGGTGTATTTCTACATCATTAATTTCTGTGGCTTTTCACTTTATAAAATATTGCTGAGGATTTTTGTTTCATCAATAATTGGTTGAGTGATTTTTGACATATATAGTTGTTTTTTTTGTATTCCTACATTATTACATAGATATATTCCTCCACCAATAACTTCCTTGGTAAATTTCTTCATCATTAATTCCTCAGGTGTATTCCTGCATTAACAGTTGCTTGAATGTTTTCCTGTAACAATAATGGGTTCTTCTTCCAAAATATATTTTTTCCCTAGACAAATAAATAATTAATTGCTTTGGTGTACTATTTCTTTATTAATAATTACTTTTTATAGTATATAGTAGTGTATTCTTTTGCCAATGGCTTATGTGTACCGATCCATTTATAATTACTTGATACTAAAGTGTATTCCTTTATTATTTTTTGCTTGGTTGTTTTCATTCATTAATACTTATTTGAGTGTGTTCCTCCAAAATACAAGCAAAACCCTGCATTTATTTGTTCATTGTGGATTCTCTTTATCAATCCATTTTCCCACTGATAAAGAAGTCAACATAAAAGTCTGGTGCTACTATAGTAAATACTGTGATTTCTCGCACTTTGAGGTAATGTGAAATGGGAGATCAATTCAATTGAAAATGACTTTCAAACAGAAACAAACAGACTTGAAAGGGCTTTTTAGCTCACCTTAGCACAACTTGCTCAATGTGAACTTTTCGGATACCCTGTCGTCCATCATGAACAATAAGCTTGTGGACAGGCTAGAGATCACAGATTTTATCCAATCTTCATCAAACTTGGTCAGATTGTTTGTCTGCATGAAATCTTGGATGAGTTCGTTTTTGGGTCACGTGAGGTCAAAAAATAGGTCACTAGGTCAAATTAATAAAAAAAAAGCTTATGAATGCACTAGAAGCCCCATTTATTGCCAAATCTTCACCAAACTTGATCAGAATGTTTGTCTGCATGAAATCTTGGATGAGTTCGTAACTGGGTCATGTGAGGTCAAAAAATAGGTCACTAGGTCCAATCTTAGAAAAAGCTTATGAACACAATAGACCACATTTATAGTCCAATCTTCACCAGGCTTCATCAGAATGTTTGTCTGCATGAAATTGCGGATGATTCCTGGGTTTGGCTAGTTGGCAAAAGTTTAGGATCACTTAAAACTAGAGCCCAAAACAATGTAGATGCCTTCTGGGATTGGTCTCAGAACTGCAGTTTCAAAAGTTCACAAGATAAGACCGTAGGCATTCTTTTTGGGAATAAAAAAAACACAAGTCTGGACGTAAATTTAGGGGGAGTCAAAATTCAATTTAAAAGGGAAGTCAAATTTTTAGGCATGACTCTTGACCAAAGGTTAACATTTAGGAGTCATATTAACGAAATCATACAGCGATGTCAAGAGGACTTGAACATGCTGAGAGTTCTTAAAAAACAGATTTTGGGTCAAAAAAACAATGTTCCTTACTACTGTATAAGTCTTTTATACAGTTGTCAAATATACACTAGTGCTCCATCTAGCCATTTAAAGAACTTAGATTGCCTACAGAACAAAGCTCTTAAGGTAGCTCTGGATGCTCTTGCACCAACCCCCATAATTCATCTAGAACAAAAAGCTGCAGTTCCTCCTCGTTCACTCAGGAGAGACGAACAGCAACTGCGCAATTGGGCCCGGGTTCAAGACAGACAAACAAATCTGGTGAACAGCATATTAGGCACCAACTATTTCATAAAATCATGATATGAAAACAACTCTGCCAAAACACCCTTACCATTTGGGGCGGAAGTCCAAAATTTGGCCGAGGAATATGGTGCCGATGGCTGCAATGTGGTGGAGTTTGGCCCCTCCTGAGTTGAACCATGGGTTCTCTCTGAACAGTTTGCAAGTATTAGCCTGTCTTATATAATAAGCAAAAAGAATGTCAAAATCAAAATGAAACAACATTAGAATACATAAATCAAAATTTTGACAGCTGGACAACAATATTTACGGACAGTAGTAAAGATCTCATCTCAGGAAAAGTCTCATCTGCATTCATAGTCCTGCAATTCAGTATAGTTGAATCAGGAAGATTAAACAACAATACATCCATATATACAGCTGAATTAATAGTTGAACATAAAGATGCTACAATGTCCTCAATTATGCAATTGCTAGCTGAGGTGGGGGTGGTAGGTATAAATTTCACCTGTCAGGGCTGCTAGGAGGAGAGCCACCACTCACCCATCCCTGGGCACTTGATCTACTAGCCAGCCACAGGTATGAATGAAAATTGTTCTACTTGTAGTTCTCATCCCTACCAACCTCTGCCCCCACCTTGCTCCAAACTTGGCATTTATAACTTTCAATCTAATTAATAAGCACACTGCCATTATTAGACTTTACTTAAAGCAGTCTTAGTTTTCTTTTGATTGAAAACACACCAATAAGCAGTACATATACAGTTCTTTTGGAACTTTCTTTGGCTTGCAAACAGCCTGCATTTTGCTTTTGCTATGAATAGAATGTAAGAGTAGATTAATGATATATAAGCCAATAAAACAATAAAAATGTTTGGTTAATTGATGTGTAAAAGGTGGCTGTTCAGTCCTTATTAGTGTATGTAATAAATAAACCACATGATCTAATTATAAAATCACAAAACCTCATTTTGATCAGATCTGGCCACAAGTGTGAATTGTTAAACAGTTACCGGTAAGGTGTGAACAATAATCGTTTAAGCAAGAAAAACTATGGCCTCCGTCGATTTTTGTTACATGATTTCTTTTTATTCCAAACAATTTTTTAAAGTTTTCATTAGAAAAGAGTTGGGGTTTTTTTACCAAACGTTTGAATGCTTAAGATACATTCGAACGTTTGGTATCCGAACATTCGAACGTTCACTTACATCCCTAGCATAATATATATATATATATATACAGTCAACTCTCGTTATCTCAAAATCGGTTATCTCAAATTTCCGGTTATGTCCAACTGTTTTCGACTGTCCCGCTTTTTTCCCTATAGTTTCTATATAGTTCGACTCCGCTTAACTCAAATTCGGATGTGTCAAATTATCGGATATATCAAACTAAATTTTTTGTCCCCACACGTATAAAACTGTTGAAATCAGTTGGTCTATCTCAAACTTCAAATTGCTATAAGATGCAAAAAGGCAACAATAGGGATTTTCACACCTACTGTGAAACTCGCGAAGATTTGGGCGCGAGTTTTATCGCCAATTATCGGCAATCAGGATTTCACGTAATTTAGAGAAGAGGTTAATCGATTATTATTTAATTAGCTGATTTAATGAACAACAATTTCGTTAATCAATTAACGCTGATTAAAGTGTTTCAGTTTGTACTTGTTGTTGTAACAGTTTTTGAGAACTTGTTGACACGGCCTTCTCAACTTGTAAATAAAATGAGAGGTCGCGTTAGTGATTTTATCATTCTTCCACTACCTACCCACAATTTACGCACTGATTATTGAATAAAAAAACTAAGATTGGTTATGGCAACAGACCACTTTAAACATGCAAAACCACACTAACTTGCAGAAACTTAGTTTACAGTGGCATATATAACAAGGAATATCAGTCATTACCAGTCATCGTGTAGCAGGTAAAATTTTTAAGATTTACACAAACTATCCTTAAATTCGGATAACTCAAACTACGGATATCTCAAACTATTTTCTACGGTCCCTTGAAATTTGAGATAACGAGAGTTGACTGTATATATATATTGTTCTGTAATTGTAATGTAATAAGCGCCCACCTTTGATCTGCGTCCAGCGACCGCACATAAACATGTCAAACATGCTTTAATTATACCCTAATAGGCGACCGCGCTTATCCACTCACACATTAGTTACGACCACACAATAAGCAATTAATTTACACGTTTGCTCTTCTATGCTAATCACTGCAATCGGCCGTGTCAAACTGGGAAATTACGTAATGTCACTGGGTCGATGTACACATCAAGCCCGCGCTCGATTCACACCTAATCGAGTGTGCCCTATTACCGCTCGTCTTGACACTTATTGACCATGTTCCGACTTCGGAAACTTTAAAAGTAAATCGAAGTTATGTTTGTATGAATTACGATAAATTGATTTGCTAAAAACTTAGAATATACAATTATAAAGCGCAAACTGCAATTGGATACAGTAATGTAATGGAATATCTGGAACAGTTGTTCTTTGTTGCATTACGCATCAACATGTCTAAACGAACGTGCCTTACAAAAGACGACCGTGTCCAAGTTGTCAAACTTTTGAACAGTGGTAAAAGTTGTCGTGCTGTTGCATCTGAGCTTGGTGTCGGAAAAACGCAGATTCAGAACATTGCAAAACGAAAACGTGAAACAATGGACGAATATGAACATGGAAATTTGAAAGTGAAACGAGTTAAACGTTCAACTCAAAATGACTCGCTGAACGGCTTATGTTATCGTTGGCTTTTGGATGCGACCGGACGTCAAGTGCCAGTGTCACATTCTAATTGACATGCGAATGACATCATCTGTGAAACAAACTACCATTCATAATTCTTTTAGTGCTAAGTGATGATTTTAGAACTGTTGTTTGCAATTTGATAACATGTAAATTGTAGTGTATATACTTTATTTACATACTAATTTATAATAAGACGACAGAAGATTTAGCACAAAATACAAACTGACTGTGAAAATCCAGGAGGAATGTACACAATACAAAATGCACAAACATAATATTTGATAAACATACATGTATTTATGTGCTGATTTATTTATTTTTTATAGACATTAGTTGACCTTTACATGCCTAACTGTTCTGTTACACTAATAAAATATATTGATGTTATTGCTTTCTCTACTCCTTGCTTATACAACACAATTTGTAAATTTCAAGAGTGGTTCTCACAAAAAGTAACCATGCTGCATTAAGAGACCACCTGTCTTAAGAGACCAATTTTGCCCTGTCCCGATGGTGGTCTTTTAATACAGGTTTGACTGTATATAGATATATATATATAGATATATATTTATATAAAACGCTATTTAGAAATAGGTAGAAAATTCTGGGCATTTCTGAAACCATTAATTTTTGCATAGTATTGCCAAGAAGCAACTTTATTCCTAAAAATTAACACCTTAAATGAAAGGATTTAAACATTTTTCTCTTATTCCTATTAAACTTATTACACCTTACAGTGAAAAGATAGTACTGCCGACATAAAGATGCTTTAACTGAAAGATATAAATGGGTAATAGCAATAAAGTTTCTAGTAATATAAGTTCATGTATTCAGAGCATTTGGTTTGTTTACCTAGAATTTGGCAATATCAGAACTTTTTATCAGCAGATTGTTTTCTGGTCAGAGTCCAGGTCTTTTAATTCACAGTGTTTCATGTACAGGTGTGTAGGTGACACAGGTGAACCTATTGCTTTTACATTGGTAAATAACTGCTGTTCAAACAAAGATGTCAAAGCTCAGTCACTTCTAGTTCTAGTTCAGAGTCTTCTATCCTGCCGGTCATTTCACCAGTAAACATTTGCTGATGAAGGCAATGTGATATTGCAGAAAATTCTAGGGAAACAAACCAAATAATCTGAGTACAAGAGCCTATATATTTTATATTAGTCAATTACAAAGAAACTCTTTAGTCAAAATAAAGGCTTTGGTTGAGAAGAATAATATATATCACTCCACAAATAACATTGACTTACCAATACAGAGGTGCCTTTCACCCATATAATGATGCTACAATGTCCTCTGTGTGCACCATTTAGATATGTATGACACAGTTTGGCTGTCATATAAGTTAGAACAGTATCCTCATTTGGAGAGTGGGTGTTGGTGTGGAAACACTTGTATTAAGTAGTGTCGAATGCTATTTACTCAAGTCAAGTACTGTATTTCCCAACATTGTTCTGGATGGAAACTTTACATATTCAGTTACCATAGAAGTCAGTTAATGTATTGTATTCTCTTTATGTTAAACAGTGCTCATGCTTAATGTTGTTTTTTCGTTTAATTAAATACATTGTGAATTGGGAGTACTTGCTACATTTCTGGATTATAAACAGGATGAAACTAAAGAATTGTGGTTTATTTTAGGTAAGGTAAACTAATGTATCTCTTTGCATAACACAGCTCTCTTTTTTCATGCCAAATTTATAAATGAAGGATGTAAATAGAGTACAGCTAAATATTTTTCAGACTGGTTTGTATATAATTATCTTCCATTACAACTGTGCAATGTCAGTTACATAAAGTTTTCTCTCAAGTGAGTTCCCTGCACCTGAGTGGAGTGCGGTCGGTGTAAACTCAATTGACCCTTCCTGAGGTATTTTAAGGGACGGGCCCTTTAAGCCAATTAGAAAAAGGGATGCTAACTGCCAAGATTAGACAGAGGTTAGACAGTTAAAAAGTGATAGACATTTCATTACACATTATGCATGTTTCAAAACAAACTCTTATTTAGTCAACATTATCTAAGTTCAGAAATACCATATACGGTGTAAGAAAATTTGTGTGGCATTTTAGGCTGTATTAAATGTTTAGAACCATTTACTTGGCTGATAATGTAGAATGTACACAAATGTAATATTTGTTAGAAAGTTGATTTTTATCTCTTAATAAATAAAAGATTTTATACCAATTGTCAGATTTGCAAACAAAACATGACTAAACAAATGAAGACTTTTTATCACAAAATACAGTAAGTACATGCACTAACCATTTGCGGCATCACAGTTGACTGAAATGTTGGAATGTTAGAATATCTAAACACTGAACATTAATTGGAAGAGTAAGTTCTTTTGAAGAGATGTATACACAGATTATATTGTATATGCATGCATTTGTCGGAAAGCTTTTTAAAATCTATAGAAAATGGATAAAGCACTCTTCATTTTATGACATTATACAGGCAGAATATGTGTTGACTGACAAAGGGTTGCCCATGGCCAAGCAGTTCAAACTGCTGCCTCCGCAGCCCATCATCACATGAGGTCAAATCCTGGTCCAGAAACTTTCATGTGGGGAGGTTTTGCAGCTTACATGCAATGCGCGGTGGTTTCTAAATTGTTTTGATACTAACCTACATACCTCTGTGAGGAAGTCCCTTAAAAGCTGTTTTGATGCAGTGCTACATAGCTGTGTGAGGAAGTCCCTTACAGATTGTTTCGGTGCAGTGCTACATACCTGTGTGAGTAAGTCCCTTACAGATTGTTTCCGTGCAGTGCTACATACCTGTGTGAGGAAGTCCCTTACAGATTGTTTCGTGCAGTGCTACATACCTGTGTGAGGAAGTCCCTTACAGATTGTTTTGGTGCAGTGCTACATACCTGTGTGAGGAAGTCCCTTACAGATTGTTTCGGTGCAGTCCTACATACCTGTGTGAGGAAGTCCCTTACAGATTGTTTCGGTGCAGTCCTACATACCTGTGTGAGTAAGTCCCTTACAGATTGTTTCGGTGCAGTCCTACATACCTGTGTGAGTAAGTCCCTTACTGATTGTTTCGGTGCAGTCCTACATACCTGTGTGAGTAAGTCCCTTACTGATTGTTTCGGTGCAGTCCTACATACCTGTGTGAGTAAGTCCCTTACTGATTGTTTCGGTGCAGTGCTACATACCTGTGTGAGTAAGTCCCTTACAGATTGTTTCGGTGCAGTGCTACATACCTGTGTGAGTAAGTCCCTTACAGATTGTTTCGGTGCAGTGCTACATACCTGTGTGAGTAAGTCCCTTACAGATTGTTTCGGTGCAGTGCTACATACCTGTGTGAGGAAGTCCCTTACAGATTGTTTCGGTGCAGTGCTACATACCTGTGTGAGTAAGTCCCTTACTGATTGTTTCGGTGCAGTCCTACATACCTGTGTAAGTAAGTCCCTTACAGATTGTTTCGGTGCAGTGCTACATACCTGTGTGAGGAAGTCCCTTACAGATTGTTTCGGTGCAGTCCTACATACCTGTGTGAGTAAGTCCCTTACAGATTGTTTCGGTGCAGTGCTACATACCTGTGTGAGTAAGTCCCTTACAGATTGTTTCGGTGCAGTGCTACATACCTGTGTGAGTAAGTCCCTTACAGATTGTTTCGGTGCAGTGCTACATACCTGTGTAAGTAAGTCCCTTACAGATTGTTTCGGTGCAGTGCTACATACCTGTGTGAGTAAGTCCCTTACTGATTGTTTCGGTGCAGTGCTACATACCTGTGTGAGTAAGTCCCTTACTGATTGTTTCGGTGCAGTCCTACATACCTGTGTGAGTAAGTCCCTTACAGATTGTTTCGGTGCAGTGCTACATACCTGTGTGAGTAAGTCCCTTACAGATTGTTTCGGTGCAGTGCTACATACCTGTGTAAGTAAGTCCCTTACAGATTGTTTCGGTGCAGTGCTACATACCTGTGTAAGTCCCTTACAGATTGTTTCGGTGCAGTGCTACATACCTGTGTGAGGAAGTCCCTTACAGATTGTTTCGGTGCAGTGCTACATACCTGTGTGAGGAAGTCCCTTACAGATTGTTTCGGTGCAGTGCTACATACCTGTGTGAGGAAGTCCCTTACAGATTGTTTCGGTGCAGTGCTACATACCTGTGTGAGGAAGCCCCTTAAAGATTGTTTTGGTGCAGTGCTATATACCTGTGTGAGGAAGCCCCTTAAAGATTGTTTTGATGCTGTCCTACATACCTGTGGGAGGAAGCCCCTTAAAGATTGTTTTGATGCTGGCCTTCATACCTGTGTGAGGAAGCCCCTTAAAGATTGTTTTGATGCTGTCCTACATACCTGTGTGAGGAAGCCCCTTAAAGATTTTTTGATGCTGTCCTACATACCTGTGTGAGGAAGCCCCTTAAAGATTTTTTGATGCTGTCCTACATACCTGTGTGAGGAAGCCCCTTAAAGATTATTTTGATGCTGTCCTACATACCTGTGGGAGGAAGCCCCTTATAGGCTGTTTTGATGCTGGCCTTCATATCGGTTTGAGAGAGGTTTATATGCTAAAGTCCACTTAATACATTTCAATGTATTTCATTATTAATTCTTACTTTTAACTGGTTCAAAGTCCTGATATATATATATGAATTTATGTAGCTGTTGAGTATGTTTACCATGTATTTCAGAAGTTACCGACAGATATGGGCTGTGATGCAGAACTGTATATGCATAATGTAGCAGGGTGGGTCTTGGTGACATTTGTCTATGACACATGTCTCAAACAAGGTCCTTGACTGCTGTTACAGTCACTGGTTATGTGAGTGCTCAAGGCACTGTTGCAGGCCAATAAAATCACCATTTGTGACTAGCTTTGACCTATTGAAGATATCTCAAGATTATAGCACATTTTTATATTTTACTTTTAAATGATTTAAGGCCAGTAATTGATCTCTATGTAAAAATAAGCTGATAACTGTATCTATGTATCTATATCATTAACATTCTGTGTTTGGAGGAGGGAGGCCTGAAGTGTATTAATATAAACATGCACAAAACAAATGGCTGTGATGTATTTGTTAGCACTAAATAGTTTTCATATGTTTTATTCTTCTTTAATAAGTTGATTTTGTGCTTTCTTATTGCTTTGCTGTCTTTCACCAATTAGCTCTGTTGCTTTTGTAGGGTCAGAAACATGCTTTAACATACAAGGTCTTTGACAACAATGCCTTGAATAAGCTCTCACAATACAAGAACAAGCCAGAACAGTACCAGATTTCCTGCCTAAAACTTGACCCACAGATGTTTGGACAGAACTGGTCGGTTCTCAGTCAACAGTAGGATTTTAATAGGATTTTAAATATGAAATTATAGCTCATGCTATGGATGCTTAAACATGGTGAAATTATAGTTGATGCTGTAGATACTACAGATGCTACAGCCTGTCATACAATTAGCATGCAGAATGCATGTACACAAGATGTCAAAGTGAAGTTGTGCTAGATTGTAACTGACACCCAGTGTCTGGCTGACTGTTCTACATCAGGACAGTGGAAGTGGTGTAGTGTCTGGACAGGAAGCTAGTGGTGTACTTGAACAATGGCTACAAGAGTGCTAATGTTGATTCAATACTAAAGTCTTATATTCCTGCTTTATCTTCCCAGGTTAGTTAGTTTCTTAATCAGGTGAATTCCTATTTGTGTATGTTGGAGCTGTTATGAAAACATCTGTTGGTGTTGTTGCTACTGTCTAGTGTTTAGTGTCCATCTGATGTGGGTTCATTTTAAGGAGTTTTATGGAAATGGTACATCTTCTTCATCATCGTCATCATCATCATCACAATCATTTTTTTTTCCATTTCTAGATTACATGTATTCACTTGCTACATGTATGTAGGGTGTATATACTAGCTACATGTATGGAGGGTGTATATACTAGCCACATGTATGTATGATGTATTCACTAGCCACATGTATGTATGATGTATTCACTAGCTACAAGTATGTATGAAGTATTCACTAGCTACATGTATGTATGGTGTATTCACTAGCCACATGTATGTATGATGTATTCACTAGCTACATGTATGTATGGTGTATTCACTAGCTACATAGGGTGTATTCACTAGCTACATGTATGTATGATGTATTCACTAGCTACATGTATGTAGGGTGTATTCACTAGCTACATAGGGTGTATTCACTAGCTACATGTATGTATGATGTATTCACTAGCTACAAGTATGTATGATGTATTCACTAGCTACATGTATGTATGGTGTATTCACTAGCTACATGTATGTAGGGTGTATTCACTAGCTACATGTATGTATGATGTATTCACTTGCTAAAAGTATGTAGGATCTGTTCACTAGCCATAAGTATGTAGGGTATATTCACTTGCTACACGTATGTATGATGTATTCACTAGCTACATGTATGTAGGGTGTATTCACTAGCTACAAGTATGTATGATGTATTAACTAGCTACAAGTATGTATGATGTATTCACTAGCTACAAGTATGTATGATGTATTCACTTGCTACATGTATGTAGGGTGTATTCACTTGGTACATGTATGTATGATGTATTCACTTGCTAAAAGTATGTAGGATCTGTTCACTAGCCATAAGTATGTAGGGTATATTCACTTGCTACACGTATGTAGGCTGTATTCATCAGCTACATGTATGTATGATGCATTCACAAGCTACATGTATGTAGGGTGCATTCACAAGCTACATGTATGTATGGTGCATTCACAAGCTACATGTATGTAGGGTGTATATACAAGCTACATTTATGTAGGGTGCATTCACAAGCTACATGTATGTAGGGTGCATTCACAAGCTACATGTATGTATGGTGCATTCACAAGCTACATGTATGTAGGGTGCATTCACAAGCTACATGTATGTAGGGTGCATTCACAAGTTACATGTATGTAGGGTGCATTCACAAGCTACATGTATGTAGGGTGCATTCACAAGCTACATGTATGTAGGGTGCATTCACAAGCTACATGTATGTATGGTGCATTCACAAGCTACATGTATGTAGGGTGCATTCACAAGGTACATGCATGTAGGGTGCATTCACAAGTTACATGTATGTAGGGTGCATTCACAAGGTACATGTATGTAGGGTGCATTCACAAGGTACATGCATGTAGGGTGCATTCACAAGTTACATGTATGTAGGGTGCATTCACAAGGTACATGCATGTAGGGTGCATTCACAAGCTACATGTATGTATGGTGCATTCACAAGCTACATGTATGTAGGGTGCATTCACAAGGTACATGCATGTAGGGTGCATTCACAAGGTACATGCATGTAGGGTGCATTCACAAGCTACATGCATGTAGGGTGCATTCACAAGTTACATGTATGTAGGGTGCATTCACAAGCTACATGTATGTATGGTGCATTCACAAGCTACATGTATGTATGTATGGTGTATTCACTAGCTACATGTATGTAGGGTGCATTCACAGGCTACATGTATGTAGGGTGCATTCACTAGCTACATGTATGTAGGGTGTATTCACTAGCTACATGTATGTATGATGTATTCAATAGCTACAAGTATATTTGATACAAAACACATTTCATACTGTGTTTCTCATAGTAACAACTGAAAGTTTGGAAGGCTACAGTCAACATGATCAGAACAAGATCCAAAGTTGTTTACTGATTGTACTGAAGCTGTCACTTGTGAGCCAGTGTCTGCTGGTTATTAATGTTTATTATTCTCTGACTCACACTGGGTGTGAAGGTGACACAGAGGATAACAGATGTAGGCCACATTTGTAAAACCATTTATACTTGAATAATAATAAGACAAAACGAAACATCAGACATAAATGGGAAGTTCACTTAAACAATGGGAAGAATGTTTGAGCTAATCACATGATATGTTGTATCCAATATGACAAGATTTTAGTTTTAAAGCTATAAAAAGTAACACAATGACTATATTATCAACTGCTGACCTGGTCTCCAATAAATAAGATACTTTTAAGCCTTACTTTTGTCTGGAATAAAATATCGTCAGATCTTTGATGGTCGTGCTGAAGAAGCTTTTAACAATAGATGGTTATCGATTTTTCCCCAGGGTGCGCGCGCACCTGTTTGTCCGCCATCTTTGTGGTAAGGCGAATCAACACATCAGTAGCGTGAAAGCGCACTTTTTTTTTTTAATTGACCTTTACAGACAATGAAGACAATGATTTATTCTTGTAGTGTTGTGAATTGTCACAAAATATCTAATCCGAATCAGAAATCTTTTTTTCCATACCATCCGTCATTACAAAGGGGTAAAGACGAGAGAAATTTCGGACGTCATGCTTTCGCGCTTGAACAGAGCATTCATTGGAGCTAAGCGTTTTCAAGTGTTTTGGATTGCATTAAAAGTCAAAAGAAATTTTGGGAAATTCAAACATAATGCTCGAATCGAATAAGCGTATACTTTAGTTAAAGTGAAGACTGTTATTACACTAATTTTATTTGTTTGACAGTGCAAATCTTAAAAATATCGCATTAAATGTCCATTATTTTTAAATCTATAAATAAGCACTTTGATGATTTCAGCTTATCTCAGATAGGAAATACCTATTTGTAATGACAGGCAATGTGTTATGCTTTACTTTTTACATGGCTGTACGAGCAAGGTGGGCGGTCAATTCAACCCCCGGTATTTACCAGTGGTATTTACCTACCTGGAAAATACTCCCCAAAGTGGCATATACTACCCCGATGATTTTGTTTGCCTTAAAATACTGCAGAAATCTTAACTTTGTTTACTTTAAACAATGTATAATCAAAATGATAATTACACGGATATTTTAATTTCTTTTTTTAACCTAAAATACATGTTAGAAAGTAATGCTAATCCACCTGCACCTGGCCTTTGACACTCAAAGCAAAGTCATATGGTCTAGACTTTAAAAACAACAAGTTTCAGACAAGGTGCCAGGGGCAACATGGGCAAAAGTAAAATGTCATACATAACCTAGATAGCTTGTATTGGTACAAATAAATGGTTGTGTATTGGGTATGGCATAAGGTACAGTGTCAACTGTATGGCTTCATCCCTAACATTTATAACAGACAGAATTTCTCTTGTCATCATCACTTCTATAACTTCACTCCACGCCATTAACAAGCTACTATTCACCTTTAAGCCGAAAGATCCAGTCCGGAATATAAACTGCATTTTGTGCGATCTTCACAGGCAACACTCACTTATTTGAATGCATGAGAGAAAACTGTTTCGTCCAAACTGTTCTCAGAACGAGCCTAAACTAGCTGTTACAGTTAATTATTTAAAATGGTTTTACTTTCAAACTGACACTTTTCAATAAATGATAGCACATAGTGCTTTTATTTTTATTATTGTCATACCTTTCAGCAAATTTAACAAACTTACATTACATTAGAATAATAATTTCATAGAATATTGAATTAAAGTTCCAGTACTTTATTTAGAACCACACAATATTTAATTAAAAACAACACATTTTACAAAACAGACATATAATGACAGTAAATTCATCTATCAATAAACAGGAGAAACAAAAGCAAAAGCAGTCAAGAAATAAAAAGACTGCTTAGGAAATAGGATCATGTAATGATATTCGATTGCATATAATAAATATGACAATCATAACATGGGTTTTAATAAACTTAAAGCAATGACAAAAATAGTATAACATAATGTTAAGAAATGAAAACAGAACAAATAATAAATGACCCTGTTTTAAGACCAAAGTTCAGCGGTGCCCTTGTCCAAGCAGTTGCTGACTTGCAACACCTCAGCCTCTCAGTGCATAAGTTCGAGTCCCGGTCGTGAAGGTGTTCCAGCTAACATACAGTGCGCAGTGGTTCTACCCAGTCACAAGTCTATGATCTAGCTCCGCCAGTAATCAGCTGGATGTCGCACTTTGCTGAAACACTAAGATAGTTCACTATGTCTGCATATGCAATGTCCGGCTGCAAATCATCATGCTGTCGACGAACTCGAAGACGAGTAAGGATCAAAACCGATCAAATTAGTCTTCTTCAAGTCCTTTTCATGCACAATAGCTCCAGTGTATTAATACAGTCCTATTGTACTTTGTAGCCATTACACACGACATCTTTTGCGAACTAATCAACTTAATCTTCGAATTGTTAACAGACATCAGTAAACAATGGCTTTACCACAAATATGGCGGACCGCGTTGCATGCTGGGAAATGTGTGATGTCACACGATAACCATCTATACACATATGGAACATTTATGTTTTCATGCCTGTAAATGTTTGGTAGCAGTAACTGATCAAACCATTGATGTTCCTTTTATACAAACTGATACTGATAAGGTCATGACTAATCTGTGTTAAATGTTTTTTCAATGATTTAGTTAGTCCTGAATATGCTGGTCACATGTGTTTTGTCTTAACCTTTACCATGGCATCGTAAACTGTTTTTTCCACTAAATGAAAATGAGATCATTGTTGTTGTTTTTTACTTCTATTCACCTTTGTGCCTGCTGACAGTATTTCTTTTCTTGCAGCAAATTGTGAAGATTCTGTTTTTTAACAAATACAAAGTCTATCATTTACATTCTAATATCTCCATCCAAGTATATACATCAACATTCTACCTACTTCATTATCACCAACCATTCATACAGTATCTTTATATTATTATTCCTGACAGCATGTTGCCATGTTATTATCAACCGCCGATAAAATCAGAAGGAGGATATTGAAATGGTGTTGTCCATCCATCTGTCCATCCGTCCATCAAACTTTTTCATCTGCTGCTATTTCTTGGTAACTGGCTGGTAGAATTTCATGAAACTTGAAACAAATATAAACCAACATACTGTGATGATGCCCATCAAGTATTGGTTTTTTATCAGTCAAATTTCTTCAGAGTTATTGACCTTTATTTAATGAAAAATAAAAAAAACAACAAATTTTAAAGCATTCCCAGTATTCCATATTCCAAGAGCTATATCACAGGTCGGGATAGGAACATCTCACAACTGATTTTTATTAAATGTCAT
The DNA here is from genome assembly GCA_007844125.1 of Sinonovacula constricta. Classification (NCBI taxonomy): domain Eukaryota; kingdom Metazoa; phylum Mollusca; class Bivalvia; order Cardiida; family Solecurtidae; genus Sinonovacula; species Sinonovacula constricta. The sequence continues at coordinate 53,056,518 of CM017565.1, forward strand.
TTGCCTATGGCGGGGAATATCAATGCAACAAATTTGCTTGTTTGTATTGGGACCATTTCCCTGGGGTCCAAAGACACTTTGTTTCTGCTTAATCTGCTTTTGCATTTTTTTTTATGTTTTATTCCTTTCTTTTTTAAAACTTTTTTATGTAGATTCTTGTAGGAATAAAAGCATATGTAATTAGTTTTTATTTGTGTAACATTTCAAAAATAATAGAATTGTTGGATTGCAGACCTCCTCAAGATAACCTTTCCCTTACTGTGGGTGCCCTTTGATGCAGAATCATTTACTTTGTTTCAAAAATATCCTTTTAATTCTTTTTTTTTTTTTATAAATAACTTTTGTCATAGATCTAGTTTATTTTCAACTATATTTACTCAAAATATGTAGCAAACAGTTATTTTGTAAGCTCCACTTTTCAAAGAAAAAAGATGAAACTATTATAATGATCCTCTTGTTGGCATCATCGATGATGTGAATACTTGTTCACTTTCAGAACCAGAACCCATTTCATAGTACAAGCTACCCAAAACTTTATTTCGGCAGTTACGCTCCTTTTTTTACTTAGAATTTTCTGTATTGGTTAACCTTTGTGTGAAAGTCATTTCTGGAAAATATATTTGCTTTAAACTTGGAATACTTGCTTACTATCATGAGCAGAACGTATTTCAAATATTACAAGTAACCCTAAAACCAATTTTGCACAGTTATGGCCTTCTTTGACTAAATTTTCTGTGTTGGTGAAGGCTTTTGTTATCACCCTTTTCTTGAAAACTGTAAAATATATTCACTAATCTTGAAAATTAATACTTGTTCACTGTTCACTATTAATAGGAGAACCCATTTTGAAAAGGCAGGTAACCATTAAATTGATTTTGGCAGAGTAAAGCCCCTTCTTTACGAAGAATTTTTTGTGTTGGTTAAGGTTTTTGTTTGAAGGTTCATGTCTAAAAAATGTCAAACATAGTCACATCAAACTTGATATAATTGTTTACTACCAAATACAGAACCATCTCAAAAAAAAAAAGGTAACCTAAAATTCTGTAATAAAATGTTTTGGCAAGTAATTAAAAAAATGTATGGATTTTAACTTTAATATTTTTACATAAATATGAGCAGGTCCCCCTTTGAAGACAAAAAATACAGAGTTCAGTAAGCCTTGTTTAAAGTCAGTGTAATAATTCTGTCTCTGGCCTTCAAAAAAAACGAAAAAAGTAAAGCTAATGTATCACAGAGTTGGTTGTCTATGGCTTAAATATGGTGAATTCTGTGTTTGCAGCAAAATGAGAAGATTCTTGTTCTGAAGAAGAAGTACCGGTTAGATTCAGGTTCAGTAAGCTTGGATCCAGACAGAGCCAGGTCTGAACCCCCTGTACGTGCTGACAAGTCCTCCTCAGGTAAGTGGACCCATCTTAAGGTTATAGTTATTGTGAGAGTAAAAGTCATAGGGGGAAAGGGTAACGAAGGGAGTCATGCAAGCAAAAATGTTTTTGCCTCTACTGTGCTGATTATTTTGGGGTTTTAAATTATAACTTTATAATTACTTTTCTCAAATAATCAATGTTTCAATAAAATTAATTTTTGTATGTTTTTTTAACAAAGAGCAATCTTCTATACAGCATTACACTCAAAGCAATGTACATTGTAACTGACCTTAACAAAACTGGCTTTTTTGACCTTTGGCTTGAATTCCAACAGAAAAACAAGAAGTATATTTTTATTATGCCATATGTGCATTTATCAAAAGAATATTTGAAAAATGTTGAGATATTGCAAATCCATAGTTATCATAGGTAGTGGTAGTGCAGTCAGTAGAGTGTCCAGATACAGAAAGCCAAGGATAAAAACTGGACCAGGATATGTCAAAGACCAAAGTCAATTTAAATGATAGTGTTATTTGGACTCTTTGCAAATGCTCAAGCAAGTATTAGGTTGTTTCCATGCCTGGTCAGCCTAATTGGCTGGGTGTGGTATCATGCCAGCTGTTCACAGCATTCTTTACACAGTGAAGGCAATACAATATCTAATAAAGTGGACACTATCTCGAGATAATTTTAAGATTGGTGGTGAGACAATAAATTTTAATTTTCCTTTTGATTAAGTTAGTTTGAGTAGTCATTTTGTTACTGTTTTATGTTATAATATGTCTACATAATTTGAAAAAAGGCAATATTTAAAAACATGTATTTACTTTGATACAAAAAGAAGTATTTACTTATCTTAGTTATCTTTGTATTGTTGTATTTTACAGCAGACTATACATTTCCTGTCACCAGCTTGACAGAAAGTAAATGTAGTTAGCCATGATTTGATGCGAAAAGGAAAGTGTTACAGTTCCACTTTACCATTCGTTTATTATCACTGTATGCTGCATAAGTCACAGAAGTGTGCAGATACTGTACATGTATTTTCAGGTACTTAAGTGGGATTTATTATAAATTCAAACTTCTTTGAACATTGTGTTTTATAACCAAATCTGCATCTAGTTGAAACAGGCAGGACAGGTTAATGTACACATTTGAGGACTTTGTTCTGCTGTGGATTTTATGTGTGTCAATCTGTTTTTTATTACAAAAAATAAATAATAAAAATACACTTCTTCTTGTCATGCTTAGAGACAGGAAAAGTCTTAAAGGGTCATGGGTTTGAATCTTGAAGACAACCAGTCAATGGTAGTCCTTGAGCCACACCATTTACTGTACATTGCTCCAGGTACTCTGTACCAGAGTTCTGATTCTCTCCAAGAAGTTGGCTGTCAGGGGGATAAGTATATGGTGAATGTCCTTGTTATCCATTTGACTTTATACAGAACACTGCTTCTTCAGTATGGACAAGTCAAGATGATTACTGGAGACTGACATAAAGAGCGTCATCAGGTGGACTCCAACCATCAAAGGATGTTTTGACCCATCTTCCTCTACTTCCTCTGGTTGGTGGGGTCGGGTAGTTATATATACTACCAGCTGTTATCAAGACTCCAGTTTGGCTTGTCTCTGTAGCACTACAGACAGCATGATTACTGCTCTGCTGCTTTTACAATCAAACTTGGAGCTTTACCGTTCATATGCCTCCTCACAAGCATCATCCCAGGGAACAATTAGTCATGATTTTCTTACAGTACAGGACCTAGTAGTGCAACCAGTAGAGCGTCAGCTCCAGGCATGGGTGGCCACAGGTACAATCCAGGACTGCTATACCAAAGTCATTAAAAATAGTAGTGGTATAGCTTCCTTGATAATGTTCAAGCAAATACATGGGTAGTTCCATAATGTGACTAGGTGTGGTATCATGCCAGCTGTTCACGATATGCTATACACAGTGAAGGCAGCAGTATATCTGCTTCAAGTGGACACCGTCTCCAAAAAAATGATTTACTGTTTATGGGATAGTAAACCTGATAAACAATCTTACTTGATGCTGACCACACCATAAATAATAAGGTTTAAACTTTATGACACCTTTCGAGTGCAACAAGATGTACATATTATGCTTTATGGTGTTAATTAAAAAAAAAATAGACACAATACTGGGCTTGGTAGATATGCATAAGCCATGAGAAGAAACCCTCAGTGTGTCTCCAGTATTACAGCAATTCTTTCCTTGATGAATACTGGCTGCATTTGTTCATAACTTCAAGCTTAATATTTATGCTTGTCAAAATGAATTATTTTATGAAAAGTTATTTTGTGTCCCTTATGACAATACATTGCTTTACCACCTGTTGTTTTCAACATATTTTTCCCCCTCAAGAACGACAACTCTCTAACATGGCTACTCATTTTTACTTCTGTGTTGTTTGAATTCTCTTCCTTGAGTGACCGATGATTTGTCTCACCAGTTGTCAGTTGCCCTTGGCATCTTCTGTAATGGCAAGTTTTCTTATAAGTACCCATCACATGTTTTCTAAATATTGCTATAGTTTGATTAAACATATTAAAATGTGAATGTGTTTTGTCTTGTTGTTTGCTTATGCTAATAACATTATAACAATATGTAAAGAAAAGTACCAAAGTCTAAAAACTGACTAAATAAAAAAGTTAAAAAGAAAACAAAACAAGATACATGAATTTCAATAAACTGAACTAAATGATGAAAACTAAAAAAATTATTTACTTTTTTAAAAATTTATAAATTAAATTTGATAACATGTAAAAAAAAATGTCAATAAATGTCAATAGTAATAAAACTATTCTAAAAGAAATTCGCAGAAGACAGCAAACAACATTAACTAGTTTTAAATCCCTGAATACTACTGATACTAAAATACTTAAGCATATAGATGGATTACTTCTCTAGAGCAACAACAACCTCTCTTAAGCAACCAATTTCTCTCCTTCCACTCGATGTTGCTTAAGAGTGGGAGCACTGTATATGAATTGATGCCTCTTATGAAGGATGAGCAGCATTATTTACATTCAGTTGTGAGGGAAAATAAAAGGGCAAAACTATGCAACACAGCGGTACAAGTTGGTGGGCAAAGGAAGTAGAAACACATTCAGACATTCAGACACAATTTTTATCCAATCTTCATCAAACTTGGTCTGCATGAAATCTTGGATGAGTTCATTATTGGGTCACCTGGGGTCAAAAAGTAGGACTTGAGGTCAAATTTTAGAAAAAACTTGTGAACACACTAGAGACCACATTTATAGCCCAATCTTTACCAATCTTGGTCAGAATGTTTGTTTGCATAAAATCTTGGAGTAGTTCGTAACTGGGTCAGGTGGGATCAAAAAATAGGTCACTAGGTAAAATCTCAGAAAAAGCTTGTGAACACACTAGAGGCCACATTTATAGCCCAATCTTCTCCAAACTTGGTCAGAATGTTTGTCTGCATCAAATCTTGAATGAGTTCGTAACTGGGCCACGTGGGGTCAAAAAGTAGGTCACTAGGTCATGTCTTAAAAAAAAAAGCTTGTGAACACACTAGAGGCCACATTTATAGCCCAATCTTCACCAAACTTGGTCAGAATGGTTGTCTGCATGAAATCTTGGATGAGTTCGTAACTGGGTCATGTGGGGTCCAAAAGTAGGTCACTAGGTCAAATCTTAGAAAAAGCTTGTGAACACACTAGAGGCCACATTTATAGCCCAATCTTCACCAACCTTGGTCAGGATGTTTGTCTGCATGAAATCTTGGATGAGTTCGTAACTGGGTCAAGTGGGGTCAAAAAGTAGGTCACTTGGTCAAATCTTAGAAAAAGCTTGTAAACACACTAGAGGCCCTATTTATAGGCCAATCTTCATCAAACATGGTCAGAATGTTTGTCTACATGAAATCTTGGGTGAGTTCATTATTGGGTCTCGTGGGGTCATAAAGTAGGACACTAGGTCAAATTTTAGAAAAAGCTTGTGAACACACTAGAGACCACATTTATAGCCCAATCTTCACCAAACTTGGTCAGAATGTTTGTCTGCACGAAATCTTGGATGAGTTGGTAACTGGGTCACGTGGGGTCAAAAAGTAGGTCACTAGGTCAAATCTTTAAAAAGCTTGTGAACACACTAGAGACCACATTTATAGCCTAATCTTCACCATACTTGGTCAGAATGTTTGTCTGCATAAAATCCTGGATGAGTTCGTTATTGGGTCATGTGGGGTCAAAAAGTAGGTCACTAGGTTACATTTTAGAAAAACCTTGTGAAAACACTTAAGAGGCCCAGTCTTCACCAAACTTGACCAGCATGTTTGCCAGCATGAAATCTTACATATGTTTTGAAGTGAGTCATGTGGATTCAGTAGGTAATTGGTAAAATTCTAGAAAATGTTATTAACCCAGTGGCTACACTAATGGTCCAATCTTCACCAAAGATTTCTAAAGTGAATAACTCTTAATTACTTGATGCCAGGTTTGAGCCTACTTAAAGCCTGTGTCATCAGGTGAGCGATTAAGGGCCATGATGGCCCTCTTGTTATGAAATATTTACATTTTGGAAATATGCATACTTAATTTCATGCATATATTGCCAAACGGAACATTTTGTCTTAAATGACATGAAGCTACTCCTCTGAAATGTATGTGATGTTAACCACATCATTCATCTAAGACCTATCTCATACCTCAGTGATTTTATTGTGACTGCAGATCTGACAGACTCAGTACCTGGGAGGGTAAAGAGTGAAGGAAACTTGTCAGCTTCCGACCTTCGACTGTCAGCATCTACCCTCACCTCCAGTAATGATGGAACAAGTCTAGGCTCTGCACAGTCAACATCCTCTCTAGTAAGTACACATAGCAAGAACAAAGAATCATTGAAATATTTGATCTGAAAATATTTAAGGTGCTTGACTCTGGACAGGTTTTTTGTTTGAGCTCCAGATAAATTATGTGCTGTTTATCCTTCAGTGTATGCATTGCTCCTAATAGATACTACATGAGTCCTAGTTACACCCAGAACTTGGAAAATAGAGATGGAGTACAAACATTATTTTATTTGATACATCATCATAATACAGTCAGCAGATTTTTCCAAACTCCTCTCCCCATTATTCTACATGTAAAACATTGTCTGTCTCCATTTACATTTATTGTCAGTCTAGTATGCTCATTTGGAAATTTCTTGACATCAATATTATGGAAAGTTTTCACAAGCTATTGGAAGAATCATCTGATTTCAGCTCTAGGATGTATTGGCCATGTGCTACGCTTGTTAAGACAGGCAGCTGTTGCCATATGCATTGAAAGTCAATGATCAGGCTCAATCCATGGACATTGTTCTAGGGAGATTATGATGAAGTCTACACAAATCAGGTGTGACAGTCATAGACGAATGTTGGACGCGAAGCAGCACATGTTTATGTATGTTGTTTTACAGTCTGCTGTCTATGGCTGTGGACAGTTTCAGAATGGATCTAGTGACATTGGTTTGTTGTCTATAGATGGTAGTGTTTGTGAGATGTTACTGGTGTAATGTGTCTATGTGAATAATTTCAATAATGGTTTGAATACAGTTTATAATAATAAAAAAATAATTTAACAAAGTGCAAATGTTTGAGAGTGTTGTTGAAATATTGTCTGAAAATAGTCTCAATATTTTTAAATTCAGCCAAAAGAATTAAAAACATATGCTAATCAAAAATGGTGGATTTTCTTAATACAGTTGGCAGGTAATAACTATGTATTTTTATGATGCAAGAATTGAACAGTGTTCTTGTGTATAGTGCTTTACCCTGCAAAATTTGAACCAATGGGAAAGAAAGATTAAATAAACTAGAAACATAAGGAATGGAATCATCCAGTGGTTGACATGTTAGTTATTTGAAACATTGAGTGTTGATAATTTCTTTGTCTAACTAAAGAATAAGTAAGAATGTCGAAATTGGATTCTCAACATGACTAGCCCAGTGTTTCCTTGTTGCTCATTCTCCATCAGTCGAGTTCTCAACTACATAACAGTAAGTGAAATAAAGCTGTGGCTGTAACTCCTATAAGGATGTGAGCAAATACAGGTCTGGGTCCACCTGTCACAAACACCATGGTTCTTCAAATAGTTTTACTGAGTGTAGAAAAATATCTCATTGTTCCAAATTATACATTTTATTGGGGCTACTCATTGAAGTGAAAATGTCTCTGCTCATTTGCAAAAACAACAATGTGCTTAAGGTCGAAAAGTTCTCCCTTAACATAAGCTCTACTTATTCTTCAGTGTTAGTTATTCCCTTGTCTGACTAAGGAAGGTAAGATATTAAGTTTAGTAACTATCTACAAGCAGTGTGGGGACAGTTTCTTGATTTACAGTAAAATGAAACTACTCACTTCTATTACATATAAACTTCCTGTTTTTTCCCTCTAACGAGGAAGTGTTGCTATTTAACTCTATTAGGGTTATGCATGAAAATGTGTGGTGGTAATAAGACAAGTACTGTGTTATTTACCTCATAATTGTTTTCCATAAAGATAACCATTTTTTATGCCTCTGAAGGTTGGCATTTAGTCAAATAGCAGTCCCACTGTCTGTCTGTGTCACCATAAGAATGAATGCACATCTATCCATCCTATTTCTGTTTGTGTTTCAGTCCTCCGGTAATCTTGAGGATGATGTCAACCTGTCTGTGTTAAGTGTGAAGGAACGTGCTAAGCACCTCAACCGTATGGAGTCAGAGTCTGAACTACAGAAAACCTCAGTGTCCCCCATAGCTGCCACACGTATAAACAAAAAGGATAAAAAAGTATGTTCATTCATTTTATCTTAAAGAAAGTCTGTAAACAAAATGCTTGACAAGAAAGAAAAACTTTGACAAGCTTACAATTTTGTGGATTACTTTTAGCATTGTCAGATGTATTTAGGAGGCACCCATGGTCAAGCAGTTAGAATGTCTGACTTGCAACTTCTCAGCCACTCGTGGGTTTGAGTTCCTGTGAGGGTGAGAACTTTAATGTTGGGAGGTTTTCCAGCTGACTTGCGGTGCAATGGTTAGCAATAATTAGCTGTACATCACCAATATGACCATATTTCACCAATATGACCATAATTCACCAATATGACCATAATTCACCAATAATTGGTTATATGGTTATATTCTTAGTATTGAAATATGTTTTTCAAATGATCCACTCTACTTCTGTATTGATGTTTCACAGGTCAGTGATGGGGATGACTCTACAACAAGTGGAGATTTTACACCCGTAAGTATTCAGGATGGTGGTGGTGGCCATAGTAGTGAGAAATATGATGGGAGGATTGAAAGGATGACTGCAGCATATTTTATGAATATATTTCTTGTAATAATTGTGCAACAATTTGAGACCATGCATTTGTCTAAACAACTTTAGATAAATTACACATGTTATGATGCTTTTTATATGTATGATTGGTATTAAATAATCTTCTAACCACTCAGTTAAGATGTTATCTGAAGTGTCAGATGTGTTAAGTTCCTGTTTGAGACCATTCTAATACATCTGAAGTGTCAGATTGGTTGAGTTCCTGTTTGAGACCATTCTAATACATCTGAAGTGTCAGATTGGTTGAGTTCCTGTTTGAGACCATTCTAATACATCTAAAGTGTAAGTCGTGTTGAGTTCCTGTTTGAGACCATTCTAATACATCTAAAGTGTAAGTCGTGTTGAGTTCCTGTTTGAGACCATTCTAATACATCTAAAGTGAAAGTCGTGTTGAGTTCCTGTTTGAGACCATTCTAATACATCTGAAGTGTCAGATGTGTTAAGTTCCAGTTTGAGACCATTCTAATACATCTGAAGTGTCAGATGTGTTAAGTTCCTGTTTGAGACCATTCTAATACATCTGAAGTGTCAGATGTGTTAAGTTCCTGTTTGAGACCATTCTAATACATCTGAAGTGTCAGATGTGTTGAGTTCCTGTTTGAGACCATTCTAATACATCTGAAGTGTCAGATGTGTTAAGTTCCTGTTTGAGACCATTCTAATACATCTGAAGTGTCAGATGTGTTAAGTTCCTGTTTGAGACCATTCTAATACATCTGAAGTGTCAGATGTGTTGAGTTCCTGTTTGAGACCATTCTAATACATCTGAAGTGTCAGATTGGTTAAGTTCCTGTTTGAGACCATTCTAATACATCTGAAGTGTCAGATGTGTTAAGTTCCTGTTTGAGACCATTCTAATACATCTGAGGTGTCAGATTGGTTAAGTTCCTGTTTGAGACCATTCTAATACATCTTAAGTGTCAGATGTGTTAAGTTCCTGTTTGAGACCATTCTAATACATCTGAAGTGTCAGATGTGTTAAGTTCCTGTTTGAGACCATTCTAATACATCTGAAGTGTCAGATGTGTTGAGTTCCTGTTTGAGACCATTCTAATACATCTGAAGTGTCAGATGTGTTGAGTTCCTGTTTGAGACCATTCTAATACATCCGAAGTGTCAGATTGGTTAAGTTCCTGTTTGAGAACATTCTAATACATCTGAAGTGTCAGATGTGTTAAGTTCCTGTTTGAGACCATTCTAATACATCTGAAGTGTCAGATGTGTTAAGTTCCTGTTTGAGACCATTCTAATACATCCGAAGTGTCAGATGTGTTAAGTTCCTGTTTGAGACCATTCTAATACATCTGAAGTGTCAGATTGGTTAAGTTCCTGTTTGAGACCATTCTAATACATCTGAAGTGTCAGATGTGTTAAGTTCCTGTTTGAGACCATTCTAATACATCTGAGGTGTCAGATTGGTTAAGTTCCTGTTTGAGACCATTCTAATACATCTTAAGTGTCAGATGTGTTAAGTTCCTGTTTGAGACCATTCTAATACATCTGAAGTGTCAGATGTGTTAAGTTCCTGTTTGAGACCATTCTAATACATCTGAAGTGTCAGATGTGTTGAGTTCCTGTTTGAGACCATTCTAATACATCTGAAGTGTCAGATGTGTTGAGTTCCTGTTTGAGACCATTCTAATACATCCGAAGTGTCAGATTGGTTAAGTTCCTGTTTGAGACCATTCTAATACATCTTAAGTGTCAGATGTGTTAAGTTCCTGTTTGAGACCATTCTAATACATCTGAAGTGTCAGATGTGTTAAGTTCCTGTTTGAGACCATTCTAATACATCTGAAGTGTCAGATTGGTTGAGTTCCTGTTTGAGACCATTCTAATACATCTGAAGTGTCAGATTGGTTAAGTTCCTGTTTGAGACCATTCTAATACATCTGAAGTGTCAGATGTGTTAAGTTCCTGTTTGAGACCATTCTAATACATCTGAAGTGTCAGATGTGTTAAGTTCCTGTTTGAGACCATTCTAATACATCTGAAGTGTCAGATGTGTTAAGTTCCTGTTTGAGACCATTCTAATACATCTTAAGTGTCAGATGTGTTGAGTTCCTGTTTGAGACCATTCTAATACATCTGAAGTGTCAGATTGGTTGAGTTCCTGTTTGAGACCATTCTAATACATCTTAAATGTCAGATGTGTTAAGTTCCTGTTTGAGACCATTCTAATACATTTGAAGTGTCAGATGTGTTAAGTTCCTGTTTGAGACCATTCTTATACATCTGAAGTGTCAGATGTGTTAAGTTCCTGTTTGAGACCATTCTAATACATCTGAAGTGTCAGATGTGTTAAGTTCCTGTTTGAGACCATTCTAATACATCTGAAGTGTCAGATGTGTTAAGTTCCTGTTTGAGACCATTCTAAAACATCTGAAGTGTCAGATGTGTTGAGTTCCTGTTTGAGACCATTCTAATACATCTGAAGTGTCAGATGTGTTGAGTTCCTGTTTGAGACCATTCTAATACATCTGAAGTGTCAGATTGGTTGAGTTCCTGTTTGAGACCATTCTAATACATCTGAAGTGTCAGATGTGTTGTGTTCCTGTTTGAGACCATTCTAATACATCTGAGGTGTCAGATGTGTTGAGTTCCTGTTTGAGACCATTCTAATACATCTGAAGTGTCAGATTGGTTGAGTTCCTGTTTGAGACCATTCTAATACATCTGAAGTGTCAGATGTGTTGTGTTCCTGTTTGAGACCATTCTAATACATCTGAGGTGTCAGATGTGTTGAGTTCCTGTTTGAGACCATTCTCTGGCCATTATAGATTTCTTAAATCATTTATACTTTTAGGTTGTTTTTTCATACAATGTGGATTTTTTGTTTTGTCAAATATCAAGAAAATTTATCTAAACCCACTCATGAAATAAATGTTCTAACATATTTTTTTTTTAAACCTTCAACTTAATTAAAATTAAGTGATGTAAAAGAAGAAACTTAATTGTAAGAAGTTATACTCAAATGTTAAAGCCGGGATAATGCCAGAAAAAATCAGGAGAGTTTAATTTTTAAAACTGACATCCCAAGCCTCGGTCTCAAATTTCAGTCATATTTGCTCTCGCGAATGTGTCACCAAAAGTATACATCATAATAGGCAATAATATCACAGAGATATAGTAACTATGATTCACTCAAATTCATGCAGTGTGTGTAAATAAAAAAGTAATAGTGGACAGGATGTTTACAAATGTTGAGAGTGTACTTTTCATATCATGCAATTTTAAATGTTTTTAAAGGACCATTCAGAGAGTTAAATTTCAGGTCAAACTGACTTTCAGCTTTATTTTATGCAGTGTTTTTGTGTTTTCCACTTTTATTTTATATTCTGTTTAGTTTTGTCAAACAGTCCTCTTTGTTATAGGCCTCAAAGTGGGTAATGGTCAGGTGTCAAATAAAACTGCCATATTGTATCTTCAAGATGTTAAAATTAATAACAAATTCCTTCTTTTTTTTGTATATAAAATTTTACATGGTACAATCTGATTTTCTGTTAATGCTTTTGGTAAGCACTATGTTAATAACCGAACATTTGGCTTAGTTATTTGATCATTAGTTATTGATCAAACAAGCTACATGCTTGTATAAAAAACATCATTATAGGACAACAGTTTTTAGTTTTCAGTTAAATGATTGTCAGTGCTGATAACTAATAATGGGAAAATAAACAACAATGAAGCAATTATCTATAAACCCTTTTACTGCCATCAAGACAGGTTGACTCATCCACACAAAATGTTATGTTATGTATGCTATCAAGACTAGTAAATCTATTTCCGGAATTCGCCAATATGTTAAATAATCCAGAAATAGATTGATGTCACTCATTTTGTATATATTCAGTAATATTTGTTATGCAGATACGTGGTTAAAATTACATATTGGAAATAATACCTGGCAGTGAAAGGATTAAAATACATTTATCTTACCATCACAAACACATTTTATTTGTGTGTCAGTTGGACCCACTGGAGAAGGAGTGGGTGGTGAAATCTTCATCTGCAGACTACCATGAGATGAACCAGCTGCTCTCCAAAAACCCTAAACTGGCCAAGGTCAAGGATTTCACCACGGTAACAACATTTTTATTAGTAAAAGCATATAATTTTCAGTTAAATGATTGTCAGTGCTGATTTAAATCCTGCTTTTAAGTTTATGCTTTAATAAAGTTTAAACTGTACTTCTTCAATATTAAAAATTAGAAAAATTACAGGTAAGCATAAAGTCAAATCTCTGCTGCACTTTGAAAGCCAAAGGTCCTGATTGAATTCATTCTTTATTCAATGTAAAATCTTTTTCAACTAGATCAGAAGTTGACAGAATGTAGAGATTAGCTTGTTCTAACTCTCTCCTGGTCCCCTGTTAATTAACAGTTGATTAGTTTTACTGTTACACAAAGTATTAGGCAGGTTTTCACACTTCTGAAAGTGACACATGACTCGCTTCTGCAGCAACCATTGTTTGGTCTAATCAGTTGACTGACATCATCTCACCGACATAGAGTTGGCAAGTGCTCATTGTTTAAAGCAAGCATCAGTTGATTGAATGTGTCAATACTGACTTGCTTGTTTGTATCTGGATATTTCTTTAGTGAACAACTAGCAAAATATATCATTAGCTCAAAGATCAGCATATTTGTTTTCACAGACAAACTGTCAAAATACACTGTACACTGTCTATATCTAAAGTGATTTTAAAATTTCATTGTTATAATTTTAAATGTATGAGGTAATAAAATATGTAAACACAGTTTTAATGCTTATTGATCATTTTTATATGCCCGTTGAAGACTGAACTTAGATAGATAGATAGTTTATTTCAAATCCAGAATGCTGTCAGGCCCATGTGGCAACTGTTTACAATTTACAAATGAAAATATGCACATGCATGTATGTACAGATATATAGAATGTATAATACGTAATTGTAAATACAAAGGGCATGTATAAAGTTTACATGGAAATATCAATAGAGACTTCAGACACTTTAACTATTTAGCTCCATCCAAATTAATAAGAAAAATATAGAAACAAAATATATTTAAGTTATATCATAGGTAAGAAAAGAAAAAAGTGACGATTTATAGATTTTAATTAATAACATAACTTATATTTGCATATGTATCTATTATTTTTATCATTTTTGTTGCTAATAATACAACAAACTGAAAAGAAAGTTATTCTGCAAGAACTGAGTTAGCTAAGCTACATATTTAGGGCAAATACAAAAAGGAAGAAACTTAATACCAACTGTTTTGTTCATATAATGGTAATCTGTTGATCTACGATAATTATCTATTATGAACAAATGCCTTAACAATGAATAGTTTTTTAGAGTAGTTGGATTGATGGTTCTCATGGATTCTACAAATTTAAACATACTAGGTCTATTTCTGTTATATACTGGTATATATGTAACTCTAATATCTTTATACATTTAACATTTACATATAAAATGAAACTCATTCTCACTTTTATTACATCCTCCACATAATCTTTCATTTCATGGTTTTGCTTGGTGCTTCTCCCATCTTCCAGTTTCTATAAGCAGCCTATGGGATGATACCCTTAAGCATGTTATTACCTTCCTGAATTTAGTTAATGAGAGAATTTTTAGGTATGGCTGAAATTATGTTGTATAAAATAATCTTTAAGCCTTTGTCGTACTATTGACAGCAACGTATTTACAGGGCCCACATCTTGAAATTACCATACTTCATATAAACCGAGGTTACATGGGAGGTCTCTTACCAACGAGCACCATTTTTTGACATTTTGATTCTTATCACAGTCATCCTTAAGCATCAAATAGGTTTTCTTAATATATTTATCCTCATTGGTATGAAGCATTTTGACCCAGTTTTTAAGGATAATATAATAACAAGATTGTTGCAATGACATTCTACCAAGTTCTCCACAAACAAAGTCTGTTTGGGTAGTCAATTTCACACCCAATATTTTCTTACAAATTTCGATCACCCATGGCTCAGCGTCCACATTTTTGTCTGGAACATAAATCCAACTCTATCAAAACTATTGACTTGAAACTTCATAGTTATTGCCCTTTGTTTAAATTTCTTGTCCAAAGCATAACTGCTACATTATCAAAGCTATTGACTTGAAACAAGACACATATACAGAGACAAAGTGCAGTGCACAAGAACAACCATAACTCTGTACTTCATGATTTTGTTTAATTTTCATGTCTGCAGCATAACTCCTATGTTATCAAAGCTATTGATTTGAAACTTAGCAGGTGGATAAATCTCATGAAGACTGAGTGCATTGTATAAGAACAGTCACTGTACACTTCATGATTTTGGAGTTATTACCCTTATTTCAATTTTCATACTTAATGTTTGTCTAGACAATACTCCTATATTATCAAAGCTATTGACATAAAACTTCATAGGTGGATAGATGTTACTGAAACAGAGTGCAGTGCACAAGAACCATCACTCTTCCCTTCTTATTTTTGAGTAATGCCTTTTTCTACACAAATGCCATTACTGTCTTGTAAATTTTTATGTATTTGATGTTATTCCCCTTTGATATATTTTTAGTTACCCAGATTGCAGTCCCCAATCATTCCAAAGTGCATTGCACAACAGTGCACAACAATTTGGCCGATCAAAGATTTTTTCATTTTATTCTACTTTAATTTCAGTTTTTCTTGCAATAACCCAGTGTGCAGTCCAAATTTTGTCATACTGCACTGCACAAACCGATTGTTTTAAATTGCTCTATTGACAGAAATATTTTGCTCCTCCTTGCAATGTTCTTGTTCCTAGTTATATATGCATGACGTTTATGTGTATTATTTCTTAAATGAACAATGTACTGAAATTTGTAGAACAAGTAGAAGCTATGCTTATTGATAAGTTAGTTGTACAAATAAAATAATTCTTGAAAGGTGTGTTAATTGACTCCAGTATGTATAGGGAAAGAACAACTAACAGCATCATTAAACAACATCGCCAATTTACTGCAATGGTGATGCAAACATGAAAGGGTAATATCTGATATTTATGGAGATTGCATGTTATGAATAATATGCTGGAAAAATACTTTGCTATGTCAAATATGACTTTATATGACAAGATTCAACTGTATATCATTCAGGGGTTGCAAGTGGGAGAGCAATATATTATCATTATCCTGTTATAGTCTCTGGTCCATTTAATGGCTACGACTTTTCCTATTGCTGCCCTCCAAGGTTTCCTACCCATAGCATTGTGTGTTGAGAGGTTAAGTCAGACTAGATCTTCCTTCACAGTGTTATGTCATGTCTATAAACCATCTTTTTTCACCATCTCGGCCATTCCCTCTTTATATTGTCTGTGTTCGCAATGCCTATCAGAGTTTGCAGGTCTTTGTGCCTTTTTTTCTAGCCCAGCTTGGCTCCCACAATCTAAGTCAGCTTTAGTTGTTTCCAGGTTTTTTGACACCATCTGTTTTGATTGGCCAGCATTTCACAAATGTACAACAGACAACTTCAACCTCAGTGATGTAAACCTGGATTGGAAAACTGATGCAAAGTCTTTAAGGTTACTCCTTCCAAGCAATGTCATCATCAGGTTTTTCCTTTTCTGCGAGAGATACAGACTTTACAACATTGTAACTATTATAAAGTAATAAAAACATGAATTAACTAAAAATTGCAACCATTTTGTTTTATTTGAGTACTTTGTAACAGCCCCGAACAATGAGGAATTCCATATTTTGTGAAATGCAATTAAATGCACTAAACTACCTAGGTTAAATTGGTTCAAAATGGACTGGAATATTCTTCTCTGCAGAATGGAGAGGCCCATGCCTCAATTTTTTTGTAATTTCTTGTCTTGTTTTAAAATTATTTGATTTTCAAAATTTGTTGTATTTTTTGTCACACAACATGTTATGTAAGTTCAAATGATTTCTTTTCTAGATGGAAATTACAAATTCTGGGTGAAGATCCTCTACGTTATTCTTTACTCTTTCATTTTATGAAAACTGCATTAACATCAATTCAGCCATTGCTGAGCTATCCCTATTCAAAACTATGCATCATTTGAAAAAAATCAAACACGAGAAAATGCCCCACGAAGATAACATACATTATTTCACCTTTCCAAGGCATAATTAACACAGTCTTTGCTAATAAACAAACCAGTTGCTATCAGCAGAAACTTCCACTGCATAGTTTATCCCCCAGCCTCTTCTACAATGCATTTTATTTAGCCTAGCAAAATACCTAAAGTCTTAGTAAAACATATTGCACAAAACTTGAGTTCTGTAGAGCACGTGACATGGCTCTATCAGGGGAAATTTAGAACAACATAAAAATTTTTACATCCTTTGTCTTAGTTATAAAAAACTGACTAAAGTTGCTGTTTTAGTGTGTAAAAACAAGAAATAGCAAACAGTTAAATCTTGTTTGTAGCACATTAAATATGCCTGGTAGTTTTTAACATTAATGACATGCCATTAATGATTTGTTTTGTCTCATGTAGAGGTCATGACTCAAGGTTTTTATGTATATATATGATAATTATCAACTTTAAAGAAGATACTTAATGCACCATTTTCACCAATTTCAGCATTCAAACTGTGAATGCTACAGATCAATCTTCCACATATGTTCATATTATAAAACTTGTGTTATCTATGTCTTTACCTTTGGCTCATGTAGTTGACTTATAATCCATGCAATATCAGTTTTGGGATCATTCAGATTTTCAAAATTCCATGTCCAATGAACATACACACAAAATCACATGAACTTGGTACATTTTCTTTCTTATTTTACAACATTTTCATATGTTTTTTATTATCTCACCTGAGCACAATGTGCTCAAGAGGAGCTTTTGTGATACCGCTTCATCTGACATCCGGTGTCAGTCGTCCGGCATCCGGCGTGAACAGTTTAGCTAGTGGCTAGAGGCCACAGTTTTTATCCGATCTTCATCAAACTTGGTCGGAATGTTTGTCTACATGAAATCTTGGATGAGTTCATTATTGGGTCATAATGTCAAATTTTAGGAAAAACTTGTTAACACATTAGAGACCACATTTATAGCCCAATCTTCACCAAACTTGGTCAGAATGTTTGTGTGAAAATCTTGGATGATTTCTTAACTCCGTTACGTGGGTTCAGAAAGTAGGTCACTAGGTAAAATCTAAGAAGAAGCTTGTGAACACACTAGAGGCCACATTTATATGCCAATCTTCATCAAACTTGTCAGAATGTTTGTCTGCATGAAATCTTGGATCAATATATTATCGGGTAATGTGGGGTCAAAAAATAGGTCACTAGGTCAAATTTTAGAAAAGCTTGTGAACACACTAGAGACCACATTTATGGCCTAATCTTCACCAAACTTGATCAGAATGTTTGCCTTTATAAAATCTTGAATGAGTTCTTTACTGGCTCACGTGGGGTCAAAAAGAAGGTCAGTAGGTCAAATCTTAGAAAAAAACTTGTGAACACATTAGAGACCACATTTATAGCCCAATCTTCACCAAACTTGGTCTGAATGTTTGTCTGCATGAAATCTTGGATGAGTTCATTATTGGGTCACGTGGGTTCCAAAAGTAGGTCACAAGGTCAAAACTTAGAAAAAGCATGTGAACACACTAGAAGCCACATTCATAGCCCAATCTTCAACAAACTTGATCAGATTGTTTGTCTGCACGAAATCTTGGATCAATATATTATTGGGTAATGTGGGGTCAAAAAGTAGGTCACTAGGTCACATTTTAGAACAACCTTGTGAAAACACTTAGAGGCCACATTGATGGCCCAATCTTCATCAAACTTGGCCAGAATGTTTGCCAGTATGAAATCTTACATACGTTTTGAAGTGGGTCATGTGGATTTAGTAGGTTTCTTGGTAAAATTCTAGAAAATGTTATCAACCCACTGGCCACACTAATGGTCCACTCTTCAAAGATTTCTAAAGTAAATAACTTTTAATTTCTTGATGCCAGATTTGAGCCTACTAAAAGCCTGTATCATTATGTGAGCGATTAAGGGCCATCATGGCCATCTTGTTTATTATCTCATCTTTCAAATTTTCTGTTCTTTTTTCTTTTCATATCTTGTGCAGGGGGTAAGTATGATACAAATTTATGTTAAGTTTTAGGTTGATGACTTAAATATTAACATTTACAAAGTTCTACCTTTATTAAATATATCATCTTTTTACTTGAGTTATTGAAAAAAAGCTATTGTTAAATGTAGATATCGACACATCTTATCAAAGATAGCAGTGATTCTGTTGGTTACATTAACTATTTGTAATTATTTGTGTACTATTGGTTCTTCCCAGGAAGTGAACAATGGAGAATAATAAATACAAGCACAATAAGTATCATTCCTATATAAACTTATACAAGTTAAGCATTTTGGTATTACTGACTTTTCCTGTGTTATAATGCTGTACCTAACAATATTGTGTTTACCCTTCCATCTGGTTGGCTGTTTGGACCATTACAGCATGTAAGTATGGCCAATATTTAATACTGTTTATTGTGATCATATTTAAATACAAGAACAGCAATGTTCAGAAAATAAAGCAGACATATTTAAATCGAGTTTTAGCATTGAAACTTGAAATGTGAAATATTTTTATTTAATTAATGTAAACTTGTTAATGTTACATGATGTAGAGCTCCATTTTAATTCCACTCAACTTTAAAAACATATTCTATATATAAAAAGGAAATAAAATGTTTGAGCATTAAAGTCATGTTTAATTTGCTACAGACCAGCTCCATACAAGTTCTATGTCTTAATTTATATTTTGTAAACAACTTTCTTTTTTTTCTTTACAATTTTTTCCAAACTGCCATGTTCCTTTGTGTAGCACAGGGTGAGCTAATGTCATTGCCCACATCAGGAGGTTTGATGTCCGGCATCACATGTCCATCAGAAAACGCTGGGCCAAATGCAGCCAAACTTTCTCAAAAGCTTAAACAAGCTGGGGGAACAAGTTGTTCCTTCAGAAAAACATGGATGCCAAGGACATGGCCATTTTCCATACAAAGCTATATAGGAAAATTTAGAAAATTTTATTGTCAGAAACTACAAGAGCTGGAGCCTTGAAATTTAGTACACATGTTCCTTCAGTGGCCCCGCATCAATATTGTTTGAATAATTTTGATTCATCAAAAAGCATGGCTGTCAGTGTTATGGCCATTTTCCATATAAGTATATAGGAAAATTTAGAAAATGGTCTTGTCAGAAACTACTTGAGCTAAAGCCTTGAGCTAGAGCCATGATATTTAGTACAAATTTTCCTTTGGTGGCTATGCATCAAAATTGTTCAAAATAATTCTGATCCATCAAAAAACATGGCCACCAGGGCGTGGCCGTTTTCCATAAAAGGAAATATAGGAAAACTTAGAATATCTTTTTTTCAGAAACTTTAAGAGCTAGAGCCTTGATATTTGATATACATGTTTCTTGGGTGGTTCTGTATCAAGATTGTTCACAACATTTTGATCTGTCACATAAAATGGCCACCAAGGGTTTGCTTAATATAATATTGGGCAATCGTGTAAATTATTTTAATATTCCACAATTAATGTAAAATACTTTATGTTTTAATAGACAGCTCTTCATTGGGCTGCCAAGCATGGTCGACCTGAGGTGATCAAACTGTTGATGGGCAAACCAGGGGTGAATGTCAACCAGAGAACTGTAAGTCTTACATAGCCCCACTCTCAGATACATAGTCTACTGTCTAGTATTATAAATAGGGTGGTAATGTCAACCAGGGAACTGTCTCACATAGCCTCACTCTCGTTTACACAGTCTACTGTCTAGTATTATAAATAGGGTGGTAATGTCAACCACGGAACTGTCTCACAAAGCCTCACTCTCGTTTACATAGTCTACTGTCTAGTATTATAAATAGGGTGGTAATGTCAACCAGGGAACTGTCTCACATAGCCTTGCTCTCAGATACACAGTCTACTGTCTAGTCTTATAAATAGGGTGGTAATGTCAACCAGGGAACTGTCTCACATAGCCTCACTCTCGTTTACACAGTCTACTGTCTAGTATTATAGATAGGGTTGTAATGTGAACCAGGGAACTGTCTCACATAGCCTCACTCTCGTTTACATAGTCTACTGTCTAGTTTTATAAATAGGGTGGTAATGTCAACCAGGGAAATGTCTCACATAGCCTCACTCTCAGATACATAGTCTACTGTCTAGTATTATAAATAGGGTGGTAATGTCAACTAGGGAACTGTCTTACATAGCCTCACTCTAAGATACATAGTCTACTGTCTAGTATCATAAATAGGGTGGTAATGTCAACAACGGAACAGTCTCACAAAGCCACACCTCAGATGCATAGTCTACTGTCTAGTATCATAAATAGGGTCGAATGTCAACTAGGGAACTGTCTTACATAGTCTCACTCTCAGATACATAGTCTACTGTCTAGTATTATAAATAGGGTGGTAATGTCAACTAGGGAACTGTCTTACATAGCCTCACTCTAAGATACATAGTCTACTGTCTAGTATCATAAATAGGGTGGTAATGTCAACAACGGAACAGTCTCACAAAGCCACACCTCAGATACATAGTCTACTGTCTAGTATCATAAATAGGGTCGAATGTCAACTAGGGAACTGTCTTACATAGTCTCACTCTCAGATACATAGACTACTGTCTAGTATCATAAATAGGGTCGAATGTCAACTAGGGAACTGTCTTACATAGCCTCACTCTCAGATACATAGACTACTGTCTAGTATCATAAATAGGGTCGAATGTCAACTAGGGAACTGTCTTACATAGCCTCACTCTCGTTTACACAGTCAACTGTCTAATATCATAAATAGGTTGGTAATGTCAACAACGGAACAGTCTCACAAAGCCACACCTCAGATGCATAGTCTACTGTCTAAGTATCATAAATAGGGTCGAATGTCAACTAGGGAACTGTCTTACATAGTCTCACTCTCAGATACATAGACTACTGTCTAGTATCATAAATAGGTTCGAATGTCAACTAGGGAACTGTCTTACATAGCCTCACTCTCAGATACATAGTCTACTGTCTAAGTATCATAAATAGGGTCGAATGTCAACTAGGGAAGTGTCTTACATAGCCTCACTGTCAGATACATAGACTACTGTCTAGTATCATAAATAGGGTCGAATGTCAACTAGGGAACTGTCTTACATAGCCTCACTCTCAGAAACATAGTCTTCTGTCTAGTATCATAAATAGGGTGGTAATGTCAACCAGGAAACTGTCTTACATAGCCTCACTCTCAGATACATAGTCTACTGTCTAGTATCATAAATAGGGTCGAATGTCAACTAGGGAACTGTCTTACATAGTCTCACTCTCAGATACATAGACTACTGTCTAGTATCATAAATAGGGTCGAATGTCAACTAGGGAACTGTCTTACATAGTCTCACTCTCAGATACATAGTCTACTGTCTAGTATCATAAATAGGGTCGAATGTCAACTAGGGAACTGTCTTACATAGCCTCACTCTCAGATACATAGTCTACTGTCTGGTATCATAAATAGGGTCGAATGTCAACTAGGGAACTGTCTTACATAGCCTCACTCTCAGATACATAGTCTACTGTCTAGTATCATAAATAGGGTCGAATGTCAACTAGGGAACTGTCTTACATAGCCTCACTCTCAGATACATAGTCTACTGTCTAGTATCATAAATAGGGTCGAATGTCAACTAGGGAACTGTCTTACATAGCCTCACTCTCAGATACATAGACTACTGTCTAGTATCATAAATAGGGTCGAATGTCAACTAGGGAACTGTCTTACATAGCCTCACTCTCAGATACATAGACTACTGTCTAGTATCATAAATAGGGTGGTAATGTCAACTAGGGAACTGTCTTACATAGCCTCACTCTCAGATACATAGTCTACTGTCTAGTATCATAAATAGGGTCGAATGTCAACTAGGGAACTGTCTTACATAGCCTCACTCTCAGATACATAGTCTACTGTCTAGTATCATAAATAGGGTCAAATGTCAACTAGGGAACTGTCTTACATAGCCTCACTCTCAGATACATAGACTATTGTCTAGTATCATAAATAGGGTCGAATGTCAACTAGGGAACTGTCTTACATAGCCTCACTCTCAGATACATAGACTACTGTCTAGTATCATAAATAGGGTCGAATGTCAACTAGGGAACTGTCTTACATAGCCTCACTCTCAGATACATAGACTTCTGTCTAGTATCATAAATAGGGTCGAATGTCAACCAGGGAACTGTCTTACATAGCCTCACTCTCGTTTACACAGTCAACTGTCTAATATCATAAATAGGGTGGTAATGTCAACCAGGGAACTGTCTTACATAGCCTCACTCTCAGATACATAGACTACTGTCTAGTATCATAAATAGGGTCGAATGTCAACTAGGGAACTGTCTTACATAGCCTCACTCTCAGATACATAGACTACTGTCTAGTATCATAAATAGGGTCGAATGTCAACTAGGGAACTGTCTTACATAGCCTCACTCTCAGATACATAGACTACTGTCTAGTATCATAAATAGGGTGGTAATGTCAACTAGGAAACTGTCTTACATAGCCTCACTCTCAGATACATAGACTACTGTCTAGTATCATAAATAGGGTGGTAATGTCAACCAGGGAACTGTCTTACATAGCCTCACCCTCAGATGCATAGTCTACTGTCTAGTATCATAAATAGGGTGGTAATGTCAACAAGGGAACAGTCTCACAAAGCCACACCTCTGATGCATAGTCTACTGTCTAGTATCATAAATAGGGAGATTAATCATCACAACAAGTGGTGTTGTTTTTTGCTCAGAGTATGTGTGTTTAGATATGACTGAACAAAGCAGTGTACTTGTATAACAACTTATTGGCTTAAACTGATAAAACCAACAACAGCAAGTTAGTTCTTAAGATTTTCTTAATTTCTTATTTAAGCAAAGAGTAAAAACACAAGTTTTGATATTGATTCTGCTGGCATGTTATGAAGAAAAAAGATGTGTTTTTTTATCACATCACCTTCATGATTTTGTACTTTTGTTGTTTTTTGACTAAGTTTTAATAAACATGCAATCTTTATTTCTCTACACTATAGCAAATCTATGTGCTTCTTTTTGTTTATAAAGCAACAAAAGTCATGTTGGTCATCTAACTTCTTTATTTCATATTCTTTTTTATGTGCTGCTTCTACAGAATGTGAGTACTTTTTGTATATTTAAAAACAATGTAAACATATGTTTATGTAAAATAGTTTTGGATTAAATAATATTAATATGTGGATTTTATTTTATTTAAAATGCAAAAATTGAAAGTTGTTTTTGTCGGTTGCTTGATTAAATTATTAATATTGTTATTCCTGAATATAATAAATAACAGAATACGTCTTTCATTCACCATGACCTGATATACAATATTTGTGCTAAGTAACAATTACAAAGTTAAAAATCATGTTACTTATTTAGTAAAGTTTCCACAGTTGATAACATTCTTTTTTCTATTTTCTTTACATGTGAACTTTGGTGTGTTTAGGGGGTAAGTAAATTACAGTTTTTGTAAATATTTTGTTAAGTTAATGAAATTAATCTATATATACTTGCTATTTGAAGGTAAAGGCATAAGTCTAAAACATTTATACCATAAAACAGAAGGTAATATTGATGCTTTGGTCATATGATTATTGATATAGAGAAAACTATCATTGTAATGTTTATGTGTTTGATTCTAATTTCTTGCAAAAGTCAAAGAAGAAATTAACCATTAAAAGTTTGCAATTTACATTAAATTTCTGACTGAGGTATTATGTTAAATCTCATTATCCTCAACTTCTCACTGCATCTTCCATCAGACCTGCAGTGTGCCTGTGGTTCTACACAGATATTGAATAGAGTCACTGCCTTCAGTATGACTTTATTTGTCTATTTGTGGCAAATATATCTCAATACACTGATGATAATTTTATAATATGAGCCATGCCATAAGCCAATTGCTCTTTAGGCATAAGTAAACATGGGCCTAATCTATTTTGGGTTTATTACCCTTAGCTATTCTTTATTACCAGTACATCATACTATGTTGTTAATATTAATACATTTGTGTATTTGGTTGCCAGGGTTACACAGCATTACACTTGGCTGCCCAGCATGGTCATGAAGACATCATAGAACTTCTGGTCCAAGGATTTAGTAAGTAGGAGCTGTTTTGTTTGTCTATAGATATTACCCTTTTCGAGTCATTGGAGGAGCCCATTGTTATGTCATGTGACCCTCTTCCTGACCTTGACTGGCACTAGAGCCACACTACAGACATTGGCTGTATATAGCTTATGCTGTATATAGTGTACAGAGGAGTTAGGTAGAAGTTAAAACTAAACAGTAAAACTCAAGAAGGCTTTCACATGTCACATGTTGTCTTCACATGATAGAAAATATTTTTTGACATTTTAAACTGTTTTTAGCTCACCTGAGCTTATGCTCAGGGTGAGCTATTGGGAATGACCGGCGTCTGGCATCACATGTCCGTCAGCATTTTTAAATGACATCTACTCTGAACCCACTGGGCCAAATTCAGCCTAACTTTCTCAGAAGCTTAAATAGGCAGGGGGATAGAAAAATAATGTTGATCCGTCAAAAAACATGGCCACCAGGGGCGTGGCTATTTTCTATATATGGCTGTACAGGAACACTTGGAAAAACTTCTTGTCAGAAACTGCAGATGCTAGAGCCTTGACTTTTGATATACATGTTGTTTATTTGGCCCAGTATGATGATTGTTAAAATAAATCTGATCTGTCAGAAAACATGGCCACCAGGGGCATTTTTTCATATAAGGCTATATAATGGAAAACAAAATCATTTTGTAAGAAACTACAAGAGCTGGAGCCTTGATATTTAGTACACATGTTCCTTTGGTGGCCCTGCATTAATATTTTTGAAGAATTTTGATCTGTCAAAAAACATAGCTGCCAGCGGTGTGGCCATTTTCCATATAAGGCTAGATAGGAAAATCTTTTTGTCAGAAACTACAAGATCTAGAGCCTTGATATTTAAAACATATGATCCTTGGATGGCCCTGTATGAAGATTGTTCAAAGAATTATGACCCTTCAAAACACATGGCTGTTAGGGGCTAGGCCATTTTCCATTTATGGCTATCACACATGTGATCTGCTCTTGGTCCCAAAGAGAAAGACTTAGGCTCTCAGAGAGGAAGTTTAGGGTGTGAGAAGGAGATTTTAGCAGAAATAATTGCGATAGAAATGATTGTGTTGGAAACCTAATAAAAAAAAATGTTTATGTAGCTATTTACATTTTAAATTAAAAATAGATAAGAAAACACATGTAAAAACATTCTTTACCTTTATTATTTATACCTTTTTCTAAATAAATAAATAAAATATAATTTTTTAACAAACATAATAAACATATAACATAATAACCATAATTACATCCAATAAATTATACTCCAATATTAACAATATGTTTGAATTTTAAGGGCCAATCACACAGCTGATCACACATGAATCACTCACAAATCACGCACAGATTGGGTTTGTGCTTGCTTGTGCGTCGAGAAATTGAAATCACTTATGAATCACCCATGAACCTCACACGTATCATTTACAGTCACTGACGAATCACTGACATATCATGCACGTCAACGCATACGAGCAAATACGGTGCAGTATTCCTCGAACATTCGACGCACACCCGTTGCATGAATTACTGACGGAGCGCGTCCAAACACGCATGCTTCGCGAACGTTCCACGAACAAGCACTTCCGTTCCGCGCATTTTGATGCACTCCTGATGCATGAATCACTGACGGATCACGCACAGAACATGCACCCTCGGCGTCACTATTGCAACCGTTACGCGCATATAAAAAGCGGTCCCAGATGGTAATTCCTCAGTACCTTTTGCCAATCCAGAACACTTCACGTCGGTTGATGCTGTGATCTTGAGACCTTAAAGACTACTTGAAGACTACTTGAAGAAGATGCCACCCAAGAAAGGTCGCTTGCCCTCAAAGACAAGGGTGCAGAAGAAGGCTGCTGAAGAAGAAGTCCATGTAGATCCACCAGAGGCTGCTGCTGCTGAACAACCTGCTGTTGGTGCTGCTGCTTAGAGGTCCCTGTCAATCCAAGTGGAAGTCCATGCTGTGGATTCAGATGAGTCTGCCCCTCCTGCTGAACCTGCTGCTGGTACTGCTGCAAATCAAAGGGAAAAGCCATAGCCAAACTTGACTTTTCCCTTGAAGCTTAGGTGGAAGAAGACCTTCTGGAGTGGATGGCCGAGCACGACGAGGTGTGGAGGCAGGGGCATCGTCTGTACAAGACCAGGAAGCAGATCTGGGCTGCCAAGGCTGATGAGATGGGGCTGCCATTGGAGCACATCATGGGCTGGTGGAAGTCTATTAAAGATTGGTACGTCAGACTTACCAAGAAAAGTCTCTCCAGGCAGCAAAGAAGTACACTGACTGGGAGAAGTTCATAGTGGACAGTCTGCAATTCTACCAGACCCAGCTGCCATCCACCAAGTCTGAACCCATGAAGAACTTGGCCCTGACTTCAAGCCAGGCTACAACTTCAAGGATGAGTGACAGTGAAGCAGACAGTGACCAGCATGCCTCACAACTTGAAGAAGATGATCTGGAGTCCGTTGAGAGAGAAGAAAAGGA
Organism: Sinonovacula constricta; assembly: GCA_007844125.1. NCBI lineage: Eukaryota > Metazoa > Mollusca > Bivalvia > Cardiida > Solecurtidae > Sinonovacula > Sinonovacula constricta. The sequence continues at coordinate 53,083,952 of CM017565.1, forward strand.
GGAAGAAAGAAGTGGATCAAGAAGAAGAGTGGATGAAGGAGACCATGAAGACAAACCAGCAGCTCTCGTCGCAGCTCATTGAAGAGAAGTGGTCAGTCATTAAACACGCACCCAGCTCTAAGACAACAAGATCAAGACTAGACCTGCTGCAGGAAATTCTCTGTACATATGTAAATAAATTTTGTTATTGTTCTTAATAAAAATTTGTTGTCTTAGTTTTTGTATGAAAGGTTCAAAATTGAAAGGGCAATGAGAAACCGAATAAAGTAAGCCAATTCCCCCTAATCCTCTTGAAAAAAACTAAATAATTAATAAATATAAGATTAAGAAATTAAAAATTAAAGTGAAAATTTAAGAAATTAGCAATAAATGAAAAGAAAAATCTAATAAAGTAATAATAAGTTATTATTGAAGAAAAGAAATAAAAAAAATTAAAAAACAAGAGCACTCGGAGAGCGCAAACCTCCACCACACCAACATTCCCCCATTTAATTGGGTCACTAAATTGAAATGAATATAACTATGAACAGATCTCATTCAATCAACCTGATTTTGGTACTTCTGAATTCCTTGACCCTGAAAACCTAACCCTAGAAAGTGAAAACACCTTTCTATCTATTGTAGTTTTGGAGTTATTAACAATAATAGTGTTTATGCTAATGACGGATTCTGGATCAGATCCGGATCAAACTTAATCTGGTTGCATAGCAACTCATCCCATACCTATGTATCAAATTTCAACAGAAAGAGTCAAGAAATGAATATGAATATCCATTAATTTCTATTGATCACCTCAATTACCAAGGGACAATGATAATTTCTGTTCCGGATCTGGAGGGGCTCAATTTTAGGTTAAACCGAAATTGGAGTTAAAGTTAGACCAAGAACTATCTACAGTAAAAATTTCATGACATTCTGTCCATTATTCTTTTAGCTACACTGTTTACTCAAACTCCCCGCAGTGATTACTTCCCTTGACAGTGTATTATATCACTGCCACCAGCAAGTTTTTCGCCTAAATACAGGCAGATAGTGTTTTTTTTTATTTTTATTTTTTTCTGGACTTGTCTCCTCATCTCCTCAAAATATAGTATCTTTCCTTTAAAAATATTAATTTATTATATTAAAAAATAAAAAGTAACTTAAAATATGAAAAAATATGAAATTATGAAAGTCTTTCGTGGCGTGTTTATGGAGGCCGCCATGTTTACTTCACATGATACTCTATCAGCACGTGATCCTTGCTGGGGGCAGAGATTTAAGTAGCAACGGGACGAATCGCTGGAGGAGAGGGGACGAACAAACACACAAACAAAGAACCAAACAAACACACAAACAAAAAACCAAAAAACACACAAACAAAGAACCAAACAAACACAAACAAAAACAAAAAAAAACACACAAAACAAAGAACCAAAAAACACAAACAAAAAAAAAAACAAAACACAAAAAAAAAAAAAAAACAAAAACAAAAAAAAAAAAAAAAACAAAAAAAACAAAAAAAAAAAAAAAAAAACAAAAAAAAAAAACAAACAAATAACCAAAAACAAAAAAAACAAAAAAAAAAACAAACAAACAAAAAAAAAAAAAAAAAACAAACACAAAAAAAAAAAAAAAAAAAAAACACACAAAAAATAACCAAACAAACACACAAAAAATAAACCAAACAAACACACAAACAAATAACCAAACAAAACACAAACAAATAACCAAACAAACACACAAACAAATAACCAAACAAACACACAAACAAATAACCAAACAAACACACAAACAAATAACCAAACAAACACACAAACAAATAACCAAACAAACACACAAACAAATAACCAAACAAACAAACTCTGGCAATTACATAACCTCCTTGGCGGAGGTAATAAAGAAATCAAGAAAAAATAAAGAAATAAGAAAATAAGAAGTGAAAGAAATAAAGAAAGAAAATTATATAAGAAATTTGCATAAACTAATATTCCAAAAAATATCAAAAAAATTATATAAAATTTACATAAATGTGTCTTTGCATTGCATAAATAATACTTGGGACCGGGGACTTTGTAGGTTATTTGAAGGGGACCAAAGGGGACTGATTATTTAATTATTATAAGTTTTGGAAATAACTGTAATTTGATACATTATTTCCTGAAGAAACAAACTCCAAAATATAGATTTAAAGATTATTTAATCAACAAAACACATGCATTCATCCTGCATTCATTCACACATTCACATCCACCATGCGGTCCTGCCAGGGCACAGCACCAGCTGGAGAGTTGCACCAGTGGCGTAGCAAGTTTTTCTGCTTCTTCCCTTCCTGTGAAGCTCTGTTTGGGGCCTGCTCAAACCTGGTGTCCTCCAAGTTCTGTCCCTGTCGCCAGGCACCAGACTGCATGTTTCCATTGGCATCTTGGACATCAACCAGTCGATTCTGGAGCACTGGGTAGCGACTTCTCATGATGTTGTGTAGGAGTACACAGGCCTTCACAATCACTCTGACAGTCTCATGGTGATGGTTCATGGTGGTCAGCAGGACTTGGAACCAGTTCGCAAGGATGCCAAACGTGTTCTCCACCACTCTTCTGAATCTGGACAGCCTGTAGTTGTAGATGCGGTACTCCCTCTCGAGGTTTCTAGCTCCATAGGGCTTCATGAAGTAGGTCCTCAGGCTGAAGGCATTGTCTCCCACCAGGAAATAGGGCACATCTTGAGTGTCATGAGCCAAAGGTGATGGACGTGGCCACCCCAAGATGGTGCCGTTCTCCAGACCTTCTTTCAGCTCACTGTTGTTGTAGATCTGAACATCTGAGCCATTTCCTGACAAGTCCAGCCACAAGAACTTGTAGTCAGACATCACCAAGGCGACCAGGATCACACTGAAGAAGCCTTTGTAATTGTAGAACTCAGATCCAGAATTAGGGGGAGCCATGCACGCCACAAATTTCCCATCCCAATGACATTGGGGAGGTTCGATCTCTCGTAGCAGTCATTTGCCAGCTGCAGCCAGCCCTTCTCAGTGGTTGGAGGTGACAACTGCTCATCCAGATACTCTCTGTATGATGGCCTCGCACACTTCTCTGACCACAATGCTGATGTTGTGGGGGACCCTCCAGGCATACTACTTGTCATGGTACTTGGATCCAGATCCCAGGTGACGAAGGGTAATGGCAACCTTCAGACCAGGCTTTTAGGGGAGATCTCCAGTTTTCAGTCTTCTTGGTGATCCTGGGAGTCAGTCTCTGCACAAGCTCATCAAACATGTCTGGAGGCATTCTCATGAAGTTCTGGAAGGATCTTGGGTCTTCATTTCTGAGCTCCACCATCAGACGGTCATACAAGCCCTGCTCTGGTCTTCTAGTGATCCAGTTTCTGGTCCAGACAGCGGGATCTGTTGTCTTCTCCTGCGTCTTCTATTCCTGGCCAACATCTGATGAAGTTGCACCATCTGGGCATTCTGGTTCTGCAGCAGGAACACCATAACATCTCTTTTAGTGGGTTCATAGTGATATGGACCCCTTGGCAGCAAGATCTGGAATGGCAAAAGTGCCCGAAATGGCTGCTTTTATATGCCAAAAAGCATACGTGAGTTGTCAGTGATTCGTCAGTGGAACATCAGTGATTCATCAGTTTTCCGTCAGTTGGTTTTGCGTCAATGTAATTTATTCCTGCGTCGGCTGTGCATGGCAATGCTTTGGAAATGTGTCCCCCTTCAGTGGATGTCAGTTATTTGTCAGTTTTGTAAGTGATTCAGTGGATGGACGTGGACATGCGCGGTTTCAAACCAGTTCCGACGCATAAGCACTGACGGCCGACGCATATCCCGCGCATAGTCATGCATACTCGACACATAAACTACGCACGCCGACTCATGAATAACGCAAAACCGATGCACAGTTGTGCGTCGGAAAAGTTTTGAACCGTCTAACTGTGCATCGGAAAAGTTTTGAACCGTTTAAAACTCAAAATGATGCACAAACCGCCTTCGACGCACATCCACTTACAATCACTGACGGTTCACATTCGTTCCACTGACGAATAACGCATATGACGCACGCTCCAGGCAAAAACGATAATCTGTGCATAATTTGTGCGAGATTCATGCGTTTCCACTGTGTGACTGGCCCATTACATTTACATGTTATTGAACAATAATAAACATGAATTATAATAAACATAAAAGCATCCAATAAATTTTACTGCTATAAACAATTAACAAATAAAAATGAAAGCACTTCAGGCACTATGGTACAGTAGTCACAGTTTTAGACAAATAGAACCAGTGAAGATAAACTGCTGCATAATGTTTATGTAATACAATCATCCTTTCTCAAAATATGCAACTCTGCCTTCAATGTTGTGATGAAAAAAGAAAACAGAACTTCTGCCCTCACAACTCGATCTTGACTACATGGTTTGGTAAAGAGGGTGATCAGCTTCTTCATGTTGACAACACCTCCTTGTCTGGCTCTGTGAGTCGCAGTACCCTGATGCTTGTCCAGATCATTTTACCCTCCATGTGATATGCTGAATCAGAATGTCAAGTTACATGTCTTACAACAAGCTCTGTCTATGCTCTGTGCCTTTTCAACCTGTGTGTACAGTGTTGACCATTCATCCTCGCACTTGCATTCATCCGTGGAATGAGACAAAATTACATTTGATTGAAGTAGCTTTAGAGTTACCTTTCTGCAGAGTGCCATTGGCTCTAACCATTTATCTGGGCCAGTGGATTTTTCATCCACCAAGTCAAAAAAATAAATCATAGATGCCTAACAAAAACATGTACAGTTTGTAAAATATCAGTGTTCAACTGTAAATGATGATTATCCTTGGAATCACAGTCTTATATAACTTTGGATTTCAGTTCATTATACATGTATATTCATCATTTTCTTATATTTCACATCAGAGGCGGACCCCAACATCCGAGACTACAGTGGCAAGAAGGCCAAACAGTACCTGAGAACCTCTGCCTCAAGTAGAACACAACGTAAGTGTAATTTACATATAAATTCTGACCACCTTGATGCTCCCATCACTACCAGTATAAACCTTCGGCACTCGGTGGCTGGGACAAACCCTGTAATTCTGAGGCACACAGAACGCCCAGCCATTAGCAACCCACAGGATTTCCGCAGGGTCAAGAGTGCACTCATCAGTAACCCTGTAGACTTTCGACATGTCCAGAGTGCTAGTTTTAGTAATGTGATTGGTGGATTTGGGCCAGGCTCTTTACGGGCATCAGTGAAAGTAGAAAAGAGTCCCTCACCGGCTCTAGAAGAGTTTGAGAAAAGTGTTGAATTAACAGTCACTGAATCTACTGAGGCATAAAATATGGAGGTTATTTGTTGTTAGGCTAGGGTGTGTTTAGATTAGAAAAAAACCCACTTAATCTAAGAATTAGTTTATATTGATTTTGAATAAAGGATGAAAGACAATTGAGAATGTAGTAAGAAAAAAGTTTAGAAGTGCATTGATCAATGTATGAAAATTTACAATGAGATAAGAGTTAAGTTGAAAGAATTTGGTTAAAGTTTAAAAGAAATCATATTTGTAATAAACTGCTTGAACATCTACACATGGATTGTTGAATATTTGTTGAATTAAAGATTTTGATTATTCTACTGTGACAACTGCTTTTAAAAATACATTCAGCAAGATGTATTTTATAGTTTTAACGGTACTTTAATCTTTAAAAACACATTTGGCATTGTGTATTTCATAAATGCACTTTGATGTCTTAAAAATGCATTCAGCATGGTGTATTTTATAACTTCAAATGCACTTTATGATGATCTTATAAAAATAGATTGAGCAAGGTGTATAGTGTCGAATTCACCTTATCATGATCTTACAGGAGGAAAAGAAATTTCAAGTATAATAGTCTGTGATTATTACCATGGTAATAAGGATTTTCATATGTTTGCATACAGCCCTGTTTTATGATTACAGACACACATTTTCAAATAATAAATAAGCTGTTTGACTTTAAAGTTTCTTTTATTGATATGTGTCATTGTCATATATTTAAAATGTGTCTTTTTATTTTTTTAAGATCTTTTAAGAGATACCATTTCAAGGTATGAGATAGATAAATATATTTTAGGTTCAAATGAAATGGTAGCTGTTAATTGATTGTGTTCCAGTCACATCAGCTACATTGTCTCTGACATTTTGATACTCAGGAACTTTGGATTATTATAGTTAATATTAAGTGTGAATAACTTTTTTATTCATAAACATACTGCATTGTTTACATACTTGCCTGTCTAAGGCTAGCTGCATACTTATTGATTTAACAAAAACATTTATTTTTTATCATTAATTATTGTTCAGCATATGTATGTTCCTAAAATTATCAAATAGTTGCAAATTAAATTGTTGTAGTAATATTTGTTTGATTATAATCTACACTGCCATTGGCTATTACTAAAAGTAAACATTCTGAAGCACTGGGATATGTTTTTTTTTTATATAAATCAGTGGCTATCCAATGTCTGCAGACTAAGTCAGGTACTTTGTGACTGAAACTGTTTGGCAAATGTTTGCTTAGTTTTAACAAATGTGTAGACTGGTCAGTGGAAACATGGTGTTGGTGTGCTGGTTGTAGACTGGTCAGTGCTGTGCTGGTTGACACATGGTAATGACACATCCTGCACTGAAGCAGGAAATGTTATCTAGAGTTGATTTCTTTTAAACAAAATCAAGGATAATTAATTTACACTGAACACTAAAGTAATGAATTAAACAATAACAGTAACTTTTTATAAATAAATATTCTTGCATCACTGCATCAGCCAAAACATAACATCAGCTTTGTAACTACACTGTAATTTTGTCTCTAACAATGTGTTTCTTGGTAATACTGAGTATCCTAACTTGCTGTGACATTTCTCTATCACTGACCTATATTGTTTGCTCATTTTATAACATTTATACATGTATAATGGTCACCAAAGCTGTTGAATAAATCAACATTGAGCACCATTTATTGTTTTGACAGGTTCATATTTAACATGCAAACAAACTTTGTTAAAAACTGTGATAAAAACATATTGTGAGAACTTTTGTGAAAAACAGATGGAAGTATTTTATGTGGTTGTGTCACCTGAAATTAATTATTCATATGTACATGCCAACTTAAGCACAGCATTTTTCATATGTTTTAATAGACCCTGGCTACAACATTTAGGTCTGACAGGTTCTTGCATCGTATGTACACATATGTACACACATTTTCCTATCCAGTTAATCAAACACATTTTGAACCAAGGTGTTTGTGGTCTTTTTAGAGTCAATAATTTGCTTCTTCAAAAGTCTTTGTGGCCATTTTATCACATTGTGTTACATAAAAGTTCCAACTACTTGTAATATGTGCTGCTTTTAATACAACTGTGGTGTTGTATTTTGTTCTACATATAAAAACCTTTGTATTGTTGGAGAAACATAGTTTTGTTAAAACTGTGAGAAAAACTAATGTCTTACAATTTTTAAGTTATTGTAAAGAATCTTGTTGAGGAACATTTTATTATTTCTTAATAATTTTTTGTCATGTATTATATATATGTCCCTATATTCCATGTGTTTGGCCTTTATTTTAGGTCTTCTTGAAGGAGCTGTCTGATTCAACTTTGGACAAGTTTATGTTAAGTTGTGGTTGCTATGGGAACCATATATTTATTGCTATTGATTCTGTTCTAGCCTTATCCAGTAAAGTTTTGTTTCTTCTGGGTTTATATGACCTTTACAGATATTGCTTTGACCAACTTGACTAGGATGCCATTTGCGGACAATAAATTATGTAAACATTGGTAAATGGCAGATTTGTATAGGATAAAATCGGTCAAAATGTTTAAGTAGTGTGTTTTTATTTGTAATCTTACATATCCCTGATTTATTTGTTGGGGTAACAAATTTCATCATCTGTAAATCAATAATGCTTGTTATTAACCAATTACTTTGAGAAAGGTGATTTTAACCTGTTTTATACTGCCTAGAATAGATATGTTTCATGTTTATACGCCCGTCGAAGACAGGTCATATTATAGAAACACCTATGGCTGGTGGCAGGCGGACGGGCACACAGCCCACAGCCATGTCCACTCTCTAACTCAAACAGTTGTTGTCCGATCTTCAGGAAACTTGGGTAGAATGTTTATGGGCATAATATCTCGGCCAGGTTCGATAACAAGCCAAATCACTTCAGCCACTTCAGAATTACTGCCCTTGATACAAAAAGTGGCAAAATTCGCCTTGTCCTCTCTCTAACTCAAACAGTTGTTGTCCAATCTTCATGAAACTTTGGGGAAAATGTTTATGAGCATAATATCTTGACCTAGTTCGATAACCAGCCAAATCGCCCTCTACACTTAGAGTTATGGCTCTTAATTTTTACCAAAAATGCCAAATTGGTCTTTGCACTTAGCGAAATAGTTGTTCAGTGATCTTCTTGAATGTTTGTGGAAACGATGGTGTCTATAATATTTCTCTGTCAAACTTTTCAGCCATTTACTAAAATTTTCATCGGGCGTATTTTGTGGCACTTTGGCACTCTTGTTCATGATATCTTTCTCTTATTTACATTAATCTGACATAAGTTAATGTCTTGCAGAATGTATATCTTGCCAGATATACACTATAGATCTATGACATATAAAATACAGTTGGTTTTGTATACTCTCTCATTAGGTGTATATAACGAAAAATCTTGTTAGTTATCTGTGAAGAGTAAAACTATGAAGTACCATGAACAGATATAAGACAAAGATCTGATAGACTCGATACAACATCTGACTTGCATTGGCTTGTACTGCACACACAAACATCCTTTTCTTTTTCTTTCATATAGTAACTATCGTGAAGTTCCTAATGTTCATTGACAGTTTTCAAATTTTACTGTATAAATGTACCAAGTATCTTAACAAATCATACTGTCCTCATTTTATTCTCATTTATAATGATCTATTATTAGTATATTTTTTATATATATTATTTCTTATTCTTCTTTATATTGTATAATCATACGAGTTATTGTGTTGTATTAAAACATTTTATTCAGCAGTAATGTAAAAAAATTTTCAAAATGACATACCATTTTGGATTGTAATTCTAAAAGCTTGTGTCATAATTGAATATTTAGTTACCAAAACATAACATCAAGCTATCTATAAGAAAAAAACATTTCATAGTGCATGGATCATTTTGAGATTAAATTCACTTAAATAATAGGATTTCTTAAAAATGTCTAGTTCTTCTGAATAACTTACTTGTGTTCTTTTCCAGGTTTTGATGACTCTGTTATATTTATAAAGCCAGCAGAGCATAAACAAGTGGGAGTGAGAATAAGTTACCTTTACTAAAACAAAATTATATGTCTTGGTCAAGGGTAAATATTTGTACTGTTTACCCCCATTTAAGTGCCTTCTCTTCCCCAAAGGTCTTCAAATATACTTTTAAGGCTAAGTTTATTTTATCTTGTTATTTACTTATGCATTATACAATAATTGATTGAAAAAGTACAGTATGTTGTCATTTATTCTACAAAAGGAATGTACAAGAAGGAGAAGGAAAATATAGATGTGTATGAAAAAGAAACATGGCTTTAAATGGGGGTGAGACATTCATGACAGAGTATCTGCTATACACGTGATCATGTTCATGAACAGCTGTGTCATTACACTATACTGTTTGGCTTAGTATGTGCTAATCTTATCTATGGCTTATACAGCTGCATAATGGAAACTTTATAACAGTGATCAAACAAATTTTTGAAACAGTCTGGTTTTGATGTTACACTTGCTACTTTTGCAGCAGTAATAATTTGAGAAAATGATTATGTTTTTCTAAAACATGTTATGGCATCTTTTACAATAACTTAATATATATATATATATTTGATAGATTTAATTAAATTTGAATTGATTTGATACTACACATGGTAGACCACTAGAGAACTGGTTGCAGAGTAAACATCTAGCCAGGTGGTACAATGATATACACATTCTGAATAAAAACTCAAAACTAGCAGTGTACAATGTCAGCACAGAGGACAGTTATTACAAGAAAAACAAATCTTAAAAAAATAAAGATTCTGTTAGCTATTGCAATTTTTCTTTTATTTACTGAATTATTACAATGTAAGTGGGCCTTTTTCTTTTCATTATATAAAATGTATACATAAGCCAACTATGACCAGCCAATACACAACTTCAGAATTAGCAGCTTGTTAGTGCTATACATAAGCCAACTATGACCAGCCAATACACAACTTCAGAATTAACAACTTGTTAGTGCTAAAGATATGTTTACTAGTATCTAATGTCATTCAGTGGATACAAATTTGATAACCTATTATTGTGTTACCCAATAATTTTTATAACTGACATAAGCCAAATCAGCATGTCAAAGCAGAGAGGGTTTCTATTGGTGAGATGTGTTGTTTAAATGCCTTGTAGAGTGGACCAAAAAGCAAAGGTCAATAATTTTAGTGGTTATCAGTGCAGATAATGTTTGACTGTGTACCAAACCACTAACTATATCTAATGATGCTATTATCTTCATATCTCCAAAACAAAATACAGCAGTGCAGGTAGCAACTCTTTCCAATCTCAGAAGATGTGTATTAAAACCACTGGCTTTGAGATTCCTGGAGCATTCACAATATAAACTTGGCTGGAAACCATCATCTTGTTTCTTGTTTGCCTTTTGACCTTTGAAATAATAAGAATATGTTAGTGAACATTAATGAAAACATAGTAACTGCTTCTTTTTTATCAAGAGATCATCAATTTTTTTATTCATATTTTCTCTATGTATAAAATTTAATCTGGGTGGAGAGCATGTATCCATGATGATAAAAGTTGTATGTATGACATGTATACATTCCGATCATACAAGGAAAAGGTTTAGTTGGTTTTATTCCACATTCCATATCATTCTAATATAAAGTTGTTCATGTTGTTTTGCATCATAAACATATTAGTACTATACACTATGCTGAACAGCCCCCCACCCCCCTATTAAATAATATTATGCAGTGCTATAGATATATATATATATATATATATATATATTTATACTGGTATATATATGTTTTGTTTAAGTAACATTTTAGTTTTATGTAAACTTATGTGAATGTATGAACATTACTCTGCATTGGTACACTTATAGTTATTTTGTTGTGAAACAAAGGCACACTAGAACATAGCAACACCACAGATGAGAAAGCTTTACACTGGAAGGAAGGGAGGCAGTAAAAGCTGAAACACTCATCTCAATGACATGTCAGTGGGCAGATTTTTGATGTGTTCTCAGATCAATACATCTGGGGTCTACAGTCTGACAACATGACAACATTTTGATAAGACACAATTAAGTGAACAATCATTAAATTTCTGTAATCCAAAAAGTTTTATGAGTAAGAATGACAGGTTGTTAGTCAGTTACAGATTCATTACTGCTTACTTACATGGGACGAGGTTAACACATTAACCAGTTCAGTGTTGTCAACCCAAGTTTGGATGAATGATTATGTTTATGTATGCCAATGAAAAAAAAAATAGCTAGAATGATATTCAATAATATGCGAGTGGTGTTTGGCTATCAGAAAGCTTGCATAGTGTTAGAGGTTTTGGACTTGAAAATGAAGTCTTGAGAAAAATATTCTAATTGGAAGTGTTTTCTTTTACTTTGCTCACCTTACATGTTCTTTAATTTTTACACATATATATTTGTAAGGTATTAAAGATTATATCAGTAAGCATTTATGTTCTGTCGTGAAAAATTCCTGATAGCTGAATATATTATTTTAAGTTTATTTTTTAAATGTACACTTTTTTCTCTTCTTTTTTATCATTGAAATGATCCTTGAATTACACCTGTATTGACATTTTCAAATAATAAATTGTTACACATAAAAAGTGTGAACATTATTTGTTATAATGAAGATAACAAGTTACTGTACTGAGCATACTTGCCTTTTCTATGTTGAATGTTTCTACACTTTATGCATGTGTTGCTTGAACTCTTATTTATGAAGTCTATCTTTATACAGTTTCTGTTATTTAAAATATTTAAAATGTTTGCTCCATTATTGTTAGTTTGTTTATTGCATTTAAATACATGTTATCAAATAATTATCATATAGAGACTGTATTTTTTTTAATTAAAATAAAACAAAATACACTTCTTATTTACTATTTATTTTGTGACACTTTTATATAAGTTAATATGTTGTATGTATTTATTGAAGTATTTCTTGTATAATTTGTCTATGTAAATCATAAAGTTAATAAAATATATCTATTCCTAAAAATGTTATTTCTTGCCCAGTAAAACACATAGACTATGAATAATTGGAATACTAATATGAATAAAAGAAAACTGAAAATTATATTTATTTAGGAAATTGTTTTTCAGTTATAATGACTTGATACACTTGTATAAAAATAAATAAAGACATATTTTAAAATCTATTTAAATTATGATAATGTAATAAGGACATCAGTAATGAGTGTGTATTTGTCCTGATAGGTGTACCTATAGCTTCTGTTCTTTGACAATTATATTTTTGTATATTTTATGCAATCATCACACTTGGGAATGAGGTAAACTTGGGTACCCCTTTCAATGGGGTAAACTGGTGAGTATTTGGATGATCTTTGGCACTATCCTGTATAGGCTTGGCTAGTACTTTTACCATTGATTTCCTACTTATTTTGTGGCTGTACTGACATGCAACCAACCAAAATCTACCAATCAAAATCAAACATTTTCAACAATTGACAAACACATAAGAAACATATCTGAGCACATTTGTGACCCTGCGGTTTGTTCTTAATACATGTTTGTATCTTTCCTGCAATGCGTGACATTAGTAATGTTATCCTAGTCCTGAATGAATGTTTCAGCACTAAGCTTTTCTGTTTTTCTATTATTTCACTTGTCAAATCTTTTTGTAAAGACACTAGAACTTATTTTCACCCCTTATATTTCCTTAACCATTCCATGATCATAACCTTTTTTATTATTAGCATCTTGGGGTTTCTTTTTTCATTTCTGTATTCACTGTCTATTTAAATAGTTATATATTTATCTGATTTTTGTTTATGACATAAAACATACCAGAGTTTAAGGGATACAATGGCTTAATACAAAAATACACTAGTTAACAAGGATTTAAATCCCTTTAATTTTGTTTCATTTATATCAAATGATGTCCCATGTGTTGACATAAAATACTTTGAAAATTATTCGTCATTTATCTGTGTTACTTTATAAATACGGGTCTTAAAACAACAGAACTTGGTATACAATCTGGATTTAAGTTAGTGCAATGATAGGATGTGCAACTGCATTAGTTTTTCTCAATTTTAACATTTAACACTGTTACATGACTCTCAATTCACTGGTCCAGCGAAGCTTATGTTTTCTGCAAGCAAATAACCAAGTTTACTGGTGGAAAAATAATATAAATAAATAAAGACTATTACATACTATGTTTATAATATCCACATACATGTAATAGAATAGCAGAAACAGGCCTTAAAGGAGTCTCATATAAAACAAAGCAGAACTAGAATGCATGCAGATAATTTTTGCATTATGTTTGTTATGTGTACTACTTGCATATGATATATGTATAGTTTCTTGGATAACTCAATGTCTTGTATCTATATTTTCTAAGACTGCATGATTTTTAAAATGTAACTACATAGTACAAATGTATACTCATGTCCTGTGTACATTTGGTTTGCAGTGTCATTGACTCCCTGCCTAAAGGTTATTGAGCTTCAAGCACAGATGAAAGCGAAAGCTTCCTAATGGTTAAATTAGATAATGTCATTACAAAGGTTATAAAACAATGAATTTAAATTCAACCTCTTTTTGAAAGTGTTATTAGTTTTAAATTTAATTTTTTATAAATTCTTAGTCACTAAAAACTAGATTCTAAGACCAAACCCAAGCATCAGATGATGGTGTTTTGATTGAAGGTCTTTCCTGATTGTACCAGTTCAAATTTGTACAACCTGGCAACTCTGGGTTTTACAATCTGACCAGTGAAGTCCTGGAGAATTGTCTTAAATTTAAACTTTGGGTTTTACAGTCTGACCAGTGAAGTCCTGGAGAATTGTCTTAAATTTAAACTTTGGGTTTTACAGTCTGACCAATGAAGTCCTGGAGAATTGTCTTAAATTTAAACTTTGGGTTTTACAATCTGACCAATGAAGTCCTGGAGAATTGTCTTAAATTTAAACTTTGGGTTTTACAGTCTGACCAATGAAGTCCTGGAGAATTGTCTTAAATTTAAACTTTGGATTTTACAGTCTGACCAATGAAGTCCTGGAGAATTGTCTTAAATTTAAACTTTGGGTTTTACAATCTGACCAGTGAAGTCCTGGAGAATTGTCTTAAATTTAAACTTTGGGTTTTACAGTCTGACCAGTGAAGTCCTGGAGAATTGTCTTAAATTTAAACTTTGGGTTTTACAGTCTGACCAGTGAAGCCCTGGAGAATTGTCTTAAATTTAAACTTTGGGTTTTACAATCTGACCATTGAACTCCTGGAGGGAGGCCTTACATTTAAACTTTGGGTTTTACAGTCTGACCAATGAACTCCTGGAGAGAGGCCTTACATTTAAACTTTGGGTTTTACAATCTGACCAATGAAGTCCTGGAGAGAGGCCTTAAATTTAAACTTTGGGTTTTACAGTCTGACCAATGAAGTCCTGGAGAGAGGCCTTACATTTAAACTTTGGGTATTACAATCTGACCAGTGAAGTCCTGGAGAGAGGCCCTAATTTTAAAGTTTGGGTTTTACAGTTTGACCAATGAAGTCCTGGAGAGAGGCCTTACATTTAAACTTTGGGTTTTACAATCTGACCAATGAAGTCCTGGAGAGAGGCCTTACATTTAAAGTTTGGGTTTTACAGTCTGACCAATGAAGACCTGGAGAGAGGCCTTACATTTAAACTTTGGGTTTTACAGTCTGACCAATGAACTCCTGGAGAGAGGCCTTACATTTAAACTTTGGGTTTTACAGTCTGACCAATGAAGTCCTGGAGAGAGGCCTTACATTTAAACTGGGTTTTACAGACTGACCAATGAAGTCCTGGAGAGAGGCCTTACATTTAAACTTTGGGTTTTACAATCTGACCAATGAACTCCTGGAGAGAGGCCTTACATTTAAACTTTGGGTTTTACAGTCTGACCAATGAAGTCCTTGAGAGAGGCCTTACATTTAAACTTTGGGTTTTACAGTCTGACCAATGAAGTCCTGGAGAGAGGCCTTACATTTAAACTTTGGGTTTTACAGTATGACCAATGAAGTCCTTGAGAATGGCCTTAATTTTAAACTTTGGGTTTTACAATCTGACCATTGAAGTCCTGGAGAGAGGCCTTACATTTAAACTTTGGGTTTTACAATCTGACCAATGAAGTCCTGGAGAGAGGCCTTACATTTAAACTTTGGGTTTTACAGTCTGACCAATGAAGTCCTGGAGAGAGGCCTTACATTTAAACTTTGGGTTTTACAATCTGACCATTGAAGTCCTGGAGAGAGGCCTTACATTTAAACTTTGGGTTTTACAGTCTGACCAATGAAGTCCTGGAGAGAGGCCTTACATTTAAACTTTGGGTTTTACAATCTGACCAATGAAGTCCTGGAGAGAGGCCTTCAATTTAAACTTTGGGTTTCCCAATCTGACCAGTGAACTCCTGGAGAGAGGCCCTAAATTTAAACTTTGGGTTTTACAGTATGACAAATGAAGTCCTGGAGAGTGGCCCTAAATTTTAACTTTGGGTTTTACAATCTGACCAGTGAAGTCCTGGAGAATGGCGTTAAATTTAAACTTTGGGTTTCCTAATCTGACTTGTGAAGTCCTGGAGAATGGCCTCAATTTTAAACTTTGGGTTTTACAGTATGACCAATGAAGTCCTGGAGAATGGCCTTAAAAATATACTCAAGAGTTTAACAACTTAGCCAGTACAGTGATGGAGAAAGAATGTGAATTTAAATTCAGGGTTTTACCTGACCAATTAAGTCCCCTTTAAAGGTCTAAAACTCAAGAGTTCAATAACCTTTGGCATAGTATGCATCATAGATTCAAAGCTGTTTGTTGTTGTCAATAAAATGAGTGTTATTGCTTTGGACCTTATTTATGTGTACCCGGTATATTCTTTTATTTCTTATGTGTTTGGATTTTTAACAACAAAGTACTGTAGCTTTGATATGCACATTAGATTATTTTTTCCTAATTTTCTTCTGTGAAGGTAGTAGGAGCATTTTAGTAAGACAACTTGCTGGTAACATTTAATGTGTATGTTTGGCAACAAGAAATATACAGTATACAAACAGATATGTAAAATAAATGATTCAATACATGTATATGTATTGAAGCATTTACATTGCAAGTGCCATTATATAACAATGATATTACATTTTTCACTAAACCTGTCAGTATATGTTAAAAATTGATTATGAAACCATAAAATAACAAACATTAAAATGTAAAATTTGTTAAATATTTGCTGAAAAGGAGTAATTAATTAAAAAAATATAAATAGTTCTTATAAAAAAAAAAAAAAAAAAAATGATTCTCAAAGATATATTTTTCATTAAATTTGTTAATTGAAAGTAAAATTAGAGTTAAAGGTGATATCTAACAATTTTTCAATATCTAACAACATCTTACCCTTGTTCTGGAGACTGTTTGCTCTAGTGCTGCATAAACTTATACCTTAGTTTAAGTAAAACTGTTTATATCTTAATTGTAAGACAGTACTATTATGAAATATATTACTTAAAATGTCCATTATTTCCAAATCTATAAATAAGCATGATGGGGATTTCAGCTAAAAATAGATATAGATGTCAGAGCTGATTACCTGGATATTCATGTAAAATGATCTCAGAAGTATGTGGTCATATGGTTTTCTTAGTTATAAATAGCTAACTGTTAAGCATGGCTCAGATAGGAAATGCCTGTTTGCAATGATGAGTGAGGATTTATGCTTCAGTGTTCACCCAGATCTAGATCACCAATAAACAGCATTTTGCAAGACCTTTTTAGGTAACTTACTTAGCTATTTGAGAAAAAGATATTTGGTCTAAACTGTAGAATACCACCTTTAATTTCTATCTTTAGATAATGGCTTAATCTTGCCTATATGTAAAGGCCAATGATAAGGACTATTAATAAACTATAAAACTGCTGTATCCCAATACCAGCATACTGAAATCTAGCCATGGCTATACAGGATAACATGAGATCACATGGTTTGAAGAATTGCTGTTTTGACACTTTCTTTTAATGTTGAATTAACTTTTAGTAGTCTGTTAGAAAGATGTGCCAAAAGTTATTATTCTTCCCTGTTAACATGTACATGTATGTCATATCTTATTAAACACCTGTATAACATAATGGGATTACTGTTGTTGTATGTATACAGTTTCTAGCTTTCAATACTTTTATGTATCTTCCAACAGACGTTTGATGGATTATGATATCATCCATTTGAAAAGGTTTCGAAAGATTGCACCATGCCATAAGCTGTTCCCTTATATTATCTGTTAAACTGTTGTACCAATATCATGCTAAAGTTTAACAAATTAGAATAAACACAAGTTCAAATATTTTTAAGTCTGTATTTTAACAACATACCATGCCTTGTAAACTTAGTTACCAGTATAGCAAGTAGTTTTTATAGTGCATTGATTAAACAGAGTTCAATGTGTTTAATATTTATTGAGTTTATCTTTTATTTCTGCATTCTTAAATCACCTACATGTAGATTGAAAAACCATAGACAGAGTTTTGCACCTTCTTTTTTATTACTTCTGTAGTTGGAGTAAAATGTTGATAACAATGATTGCCAAAAAACTTGAAAATTTAAACTGACATTAACTGCAAACAAGTTAACATTAATATAGCCATGATATCTCTGGGGGTAAAAAATGTAACCAGAGCAGTTCAAAACAAGAGGCACAGAAGGAGTGACCAAAACGCTGGCCGTTGGCCATGCATTGGGCCTGACTTTATCCCAGGACTGACCAAAACAATAGCCATTGGCTACACATTGGGCCTGACTTTAACCTAGGACTGACCAAAACAATAGCCATTGGCCACACATTGAGCCTGACTTTAACCTAGGACTGACCAAAACAATAGCCATTGGCCACATATTGGGCCTGACTTTAACCCAGGTCTGACCAAAACAATAGCCATTTGCCACACATTGGCCCTGACTTCAACCCAGAAAGACTGGCCAAAAAATAGCCATTGGCCACACATTGGGCCTGACTTTATCCCAGGACTGACCAAAACAATAGCCATTGGCCACAAATTGGGCCTGACTTTAACCCAGGACTTACCAAAACAATAGCTATTGGCCTCACATTGGGCCTGACTTTAACCCAGGACCGACCAAAACAAAAGCCATTGGCCACACATTGGGCCTGACTTTAACCCAGGACTTACCAAAACTATAGCCATTGACCACAAAATGGGCCTGACTTCAACCCAGAAAGACTGGCCAAAACAATAGCCATTGGCCACACCTTGGGTCAACTTTATCCCAGGACTGACCAAAACAATTGCCATTGGCCACAAATTGGGCCTGAATTTAACCCAGGACTTACCAAAACAATAGCCATTGGCCACACATTTGGCCTGATGTTAAGCCAGGACTGACCAAAACAATAGCCATTGGCCACACATTGGGCCTGACTTTAACCCAGGACTGACCAAAACAATAGCCATTGGCCACACATTTGGTCTGACTTTATCCCAGGTCTGACCAAAACTATAGCCATTTGCCACACATTGGGCCTGACTTTAACCCAGGACTTACCAAAACAATTGCCATTGGCCACACATTTGGCCTGATTTTAACCCAGGACTGACCAAAACAATAGCCATTTGCCACACATTGGACCTGACTTTAACCCAGGACTGACCAAAACAATAGCCATTGGCCACATATTGGGTCTGACTTTAACCCAGGACTGACCAAAACAATAGCCATTGGCCACATATTGGGTCTGACTTTATCCCAGGTCTGACCAAAACAATAGCCTTTGGCCACACATTGGGCCTGACTTTAACCCAGGACTGACCAAAACAATAGCCATTGGCCACATATTGGGCCTGACTTTATCCCAGGTCTGACCAAAACAATAGCCCTTGGCCACACATTGGGCCTGACTTTAACCCAGGACAGACCAAAACAATAGCCATTGGCCACACATTTGGTCTGACTTTAACCCAGGTCTGACCAAAACTATAGCCATTTGCCACACATTGGGCCTGACTTTATCCCAGGACTGACCAAAACAATAGCCATTGGCCACACATTGGGCCTGACTTTATCCCAGGACTGACCAAAACAATAGCCATTGGCCACACATTGGGCCTGACTTTAACCCAGGACTTACCAAAACAATAGCTATTGGCCTCACATTGGGCCTGACTTCAACCCATGACCGACGAAAACAATAGCCATTGGCCACACATTGGGTCTGACTTTAACCCAGGACTTACCAAAACAATAGCCATTGGCCACACATTGGGCCTGACTTTAACCCAGGACTTACCAAAACTATAGCCATTGGCCACAAAATGGGCCTGACTTCAACCCAGAAAGACTGGCCAAAACAATAGCCATTGGCCACACATTGGGTCAACTTTATCCCAGGACTGACCAAAACAATAGCCATTGGCCACAAATTGGGCCTGACTTTAACCCAGGACTTACAAAACAATAGCCATTGGCCACACATTTGGCCTGATTTTAACCCAGGACTGACTAAAACAATAGCCATTTGCCACACATTGGGCCTGACCTTAACCCAGGACTGACCAAAACAATAGCCATTGGCCACATATTGGGTCTGACTTTATCCCAGGTCTGACCAAAACAATAGCCATTGGCCACACATTGGGCCTGAATTTAACCAAGGACTGACCAAAACAATAGCCATTGGCCACACATTGGGCCTGACTTTAACCCAGGACTGACCAAAACAATAGCCATTTGCCACACATTTGGTCTGACTTTAACCCAGGTCTGACCAAAACTATAGCCATTTGCCACACATTGGGCCTGACTTTAACCCAGGACTGACCAAAACAATTGCCATTGGCCACACATTTGGCCTGATTTAAACCTAGGACTGTCCAAAACAATAGCCATTTGCCACACATTGGGCCTGACTTAAACCCAGGACTGACCAAAACAATAGCCATTGGCCACATATTGGGTCTGACTTTATCCCAGGTCTGACCAAAACAATAGCCATTGGCCACACATGGGGGTCTGACTTTAACCCAGGACTGACCAAAACAATAGCCATTGGCCACACATTTGGTCTGACTTTAACCCAGGTCTGACCAAAACTATAGCCATTTGCCACACATTGGGCCTGACTTTAACCCAGGACTGACCAAAACAATTGCCATTGGCCACACATTGGGCCTGACTTGAACCCAGGTCTGTCCAAAACAATAGCCATTTGCCACACATTGGGCCTGACTTCAACCGAAAAGGCTGGCCAAAACAATAGCCATTGGCCACACATTTGGCCTGATTTGAACCCAGGACTGACCAAAACAATAGTCATTTGCCACACATTCGGCCTGACTTTAACCCAGGACTGACCTAAACAATAGCCATTGACCACATATTTGGTCTGACTTTAACCCAGGTCTGACCAAAACTATAGCCATTTGCCACACATTGGGCCTGACTTTGACCCAGGACTGACCAAAACAATAGCCATTGGCCACAAATTTGGTGTGACTTTAACCCAGGTCTGACCAAAACAATAGCCATTTGCCACACATTGGGCCTGACCAGGACTGACCAAAACAATTGCCATTGGCCACACATTGGGCCTGACTTGAACCCAGGTCTGACCAAAACAATAGCCATTTGCCACACATTGGGCCTGACTTCAACCCAGAAAGACTGGCCAAAACAATAGCCATTGGCCACACATTGAGCCTGACTTCATTCCAGGACTGACCATAACACAATAGCCATTGGCCACAAATTGGGTCTGACTTTAACCCAGGACTTACCAAAACAATAGCCATTGGCCACACATTGGGTCTGACTTTTACCCAGGTCCGACCAAAACAATAGCCATTGGCCACACATTGGGTCGACCTTAACCCTGGACTTACCAAAACAATAGCCACTGGCCATAAATTGGGCCTGACTTTAACCCAGGACTTACCAAAACATCCGCTCTATAAATCCTATGCCAATTGAAGGATTTTCTTCAAACTTGGCTCAAATGTTCACCTCAACAAGGGGATGTGCAGAACCCATGTTGCCCATGTGTCAGCTCAAGGTCAAGGTCACAATTGAAGGTCAAATATCAAACAATCAAATATTAGACATTATGTCGTGTCAGCTCTGTAAGTCCTACACTAATTGAAACATTTTCTTTAATCTTGGCTCAAATCTTCACCTTAACAAGGGGATGTGCAGAACCCATGTTACTCTTTTGTCAGCTTAAGGTCAAGGTCACACTTGAAGGTCAAAATTATTCTTAAATTTTAACATGTATTTGAATATTTCTGAAACTAAAAAAAGTATTTGCTTGAAACTTAAAATATATATCAAGTGTCACAATTAGGATATGCAGGTCAAGTTTCATAACTCTGTATTGCATTTTAACAAAGTTATGCTCCTTTTAAGTTTTCAAATTTACATACAATCAAGCTTTAGACAATATGTCGTGTCCGCTCTATAAATCCTATACTAATGGAAGAATTTTCTTCAAACTTTACTCAAATGTTCAACTCAACAAGGTTATGTGCAGAACCCATGTTACCTTTGTGCCGGCTTAAGGTCAAGGTCACACTTGAAGGTCAAAATTGACTTAGAAAATGTTCTTAAATTTTAACATGTACTTGAATATTTCTGAAATTAGCACAGGTATTTGCTTGAAACTTAAAAGATATATGACGTATCACAAGTTAGATATGCAGGTCAAGTTTCATAACTCTGTATTGCATTTTGACAAAGTTATGCCCCTTTTTAAGTCTTTTAATTTACTTACAATCAATACTAGACAATATGTCAGGTCCGCTCTATAAATTCTATACTAATGGAAGGATTTTCTTCAAACTTGACTCAAATGTTCACCCCAACTGGGCAATGTGCAGAACCCATCTTACCCTTGTACCAGCTTTGTCAAGGACATTGGTGGGGGTATGAATCGCATTCAGCGATAGTTCTAGTTTTAACCCAGGACCGACTAAAACAATAACCATTGGCCACACATTGGACCTAACTTTATCCCAGAAAGACCCATTGGGCCTTTTTTTAACCCAGGACCGACCAAAACAATAGCCATTAGCCATGCATTGGGTCTGACTTTAACCCAGGACTGATCAGAACAATTGCCATTGTCCACACATTGGGCTTGACTTTAAGCCAGGACTGACAATGGCAGGCTGAATGCTGTCAACATCATAACATTGGTTATGTTGAAATTTAAATGTAAACATTGTTTCTGTTGCAATTTATGATAAATATACATAAAACAAGCACATTAAAAGACATAGTGGTGCATTCTGAAGAGCACTGGTCTGTCACTCAAGAGGTCTTGAAACAAATTAAATAAAAACCAAGCATTTTTTTAACAAAACAAATATTTTCTTTTTTACATTATATTACAGCTTCTGAATTTATTGATGACACTAGATGTTTGAACATTCAAAAAATTAATCAGTTAATAAAATAAATTGTTTGTAAAGAAGTGTTGTGAATTTATTTTGAGGAACCTTATATGGAAATTATGTTAACAATCCATACAATAAAGCTTATTGTTGTACGTTTTTCAGTGTTTTCATTGCTTCTCAACAATTACATGAACCATGATGCATGTGTTTATAAATAGTTAAGCACCATTTTATTGTTTAATTTCTGTAGCTCTCTGTTTTCTATTTTATATTTCTATATAAATATCATGAGGATTTGGTAAACAAGTACATTAATACAAAAGTTATGGTACACTTATTTTGTTGACTGATTCATTATTTGGTTTGTCGTATTATCTGTGAAAACAATTTTTCTTTCTAATTATAATAAAGTAGATAAAAATACCATGTGCATGAATCTTAAGTGATATGTGTATGATTGCAAAGGAAGAACATTGTTATATTTCATCCTGTTTTGAACATTTTTGGTGAAATGGCATGTTAACCTGGTACACATTTCTTGCCATCTTTATATCTTCTCAGTAATCAAGAAGAAAGTTTTATCAATATCGTCTTAACAGTAACAGATCATTTTGTCTTACAAATAAATTCAGAATCCAGTAACTGATCTGCAAAAATAATAATTGTTTAAAATGTTGTCTTTTATTTCAGAAATGCTTACATCAAGTAGATTGGGGCCTAAAATGAGTAAGGACATTATTTTTAATTAAATTTCAGTTACTTAATTTTGCTATTTAAAAAAAAAATATTATAAAATAAACTTATTGTTATCCTGCAATACAGCAATTGATGTGGACTTGTGTATTTTGTGGCAACTTATTGCACTTATAAAATATTTTTTTTTTCAACTTTGCTATATCTTTGTGTGTGTGTTTAGGGGTGTATGTCAAAAAAGCAATGGATAACTTGCTGAATGTATTTTACTTTTTTATTGTTAATGCACTGCACAATACTGAACATTCAAACAATTCTGAGGCCTTTTGCTGGATTTTAATAGTAAATCCAATCCTTTTCAATTAAGTTATTTATGATATAATGTATTACATAACATTATATTTTTGTCCTGAAGGGATATCAAAAAATATTGCCCCGTTTTGTTTTTTTCACAGGTTCTGGCAAGTCTGAGAATAATTTCATGCGCAACAGTGGAGGTCGCCGTAGTAATCGAGCCAGTGCCATAAAGTCCCTGATCCAGGCATCTGCATCATCCATGAAGCAGACAGTGATGCGTAGCAGCTGGGGCTCACTTGAGAATGTGAATGGAACAACTGGCTCCACCCCATCCGTGTCTCCCAGACACAGTGCTGAGCCCTCCCCTGTACAGCGTAGAAAAGGCTCTGTGAGTATACAAGTGACTACAATCATACCCCTGACCTCCCTTGTACAGTGTAGAAAAGGCTCTGTGAGTATACAAGTGACTGCAATCATACCCCTGACCTCCCCTGTACAGTGTAGAAAAGGCTCTGTGAGTATACAAGTGACTGCAATCATACCCCTGAACTCCCCTGTACAGTGTAGAAAAGGCTCTGTGAGTATACAAGTGACTGCAATCATACCCCTGACCTCCCCTGTACGGTGTAGATAAGGCTCTGTGAGTATACAAGTGACTACAATCATACCCCTGACCTCCCCTGTACAGTGTAGAAAAGGCTCTGTGAGTATACAAGTGACTGCAATCATACCCCTGACCTTCCCTGTACAGTGTAGAAAAGGCTCTGTGAGTATACAAGTGACTACAATCATACCCCTGAACTCCCTTGTAAAGTGTAGAAAAGGCTCTGTGAGTATACAAGTGACTGTTATCATACCCTTGACCTCCCCTGTACAGTGTAGAAAAGGCTCTGTGAGTATACAAGTGACTGCAATCATACCTCTGACCTCCCCTGTACAGTGTAGAAAAGGCTCTGTGAGTATACAAGTGTCTACAATCATACCCCTGACCTCCCCTGTACAGCGTAGAAAAGGCTCTGCGAGTATACAAGTGACTACAATCATACCCCTGACCTCCCCTGTAGTGTAGAAAAGGCTCTGTGAGTATACAAGTGACTGCAATCATACCTCTGACCTCCCCTGTACAGTGTAGATAAGGCTCTGTGAGTATACAAGTGACTACAATCATACCCCTGACCTCCCCTGTACAGTGTAGAAAAGGCTCTGTGAGTATACAAGTGACTACAATCATACCCCTGACCTCCCCTGTACAGCGTAGAAAAGGCTCTGTGAGTATACAAGTGACAGCACTCATACCCCTGACCTCCCCTGTACAGTGTAGAAAAGGCTCTGTGAGTATACAAGTGACTACAATCATACCCCTGACCTCCCTTGTACAGCGTAGAAAAGGCTCTGTGAGTATACAAGTGACTGCAATCATACCCCTGACCTCCCCTGTACAGCGTAGAAAAGGCTCTGTGAGTATACAAGTGACTACAATCATACCTCTCACCTCCCCTGTACAGTGTAGAAAAGGCTCTGTGAGTATACAAGTGACTGCAATCATACCTCTGACCTCCCCTGTACAGTGTAGAAAAGGCTCTGTGAGTATACAAGTGACTGCAATCATACCCCTGACCTCCCCTGTACAGCGTAGAAAAGGCTCTGTGAGTATACAAGTGACTACAATCATACCTCTCACCTCCCCTGTACAGTGTAGAAAAGGCTCTGTGAGTATACAAGTGACTACAATCATACCTCTCACCTCCCCTGTACAGCGTAGAAAAGGCTCTGTGAGTATACAAGTGACTACAATCATACCTCTCACCTCCCCTGTACAGTGTAGAAAAGGCTCTGTGAGTATACAAGTGACTGCAATCATACCCCTGACCTCCCCTGTACAGTGTAGAAAAGGCTCTGTGAGTATACAAGTGACTACAATCATACCTCTCACCTCCCCTGTACAGTGTAGAAAAGGCTCTGTGAGTATACAAGTGACTGCAATCATACCCCTGACCTCCCCTGTACAGCGTAGAAAAGGCTCTGTGAGTATACAAGTGACTACAATCATACCCCTGACCTCCCCTGTACAGCGTAGAAAAGGCTCTGTGAGTATACAAGTGACAGCACTCATACCCCTGACCTCCCCTGTAGTGTAGAAAAGGCTCTGTGAGTATACAAGTGACTGCAATCATACCCCTGACCTCCCCTGTACAGTGTAGATAAGGCTCTGTGAGTATACAAGTGACTACAATCATACCCCTGACCTCCCCTGTACAGTGTAGAAAAGGCTCTGTGAGTATACAAGTGACTACAATCATACCCTTGACCTCCCCTGTACAGCGTAGAAAAGGCTCTGTGAGTATACAAGTGACTACAATCATACCCCTGACCTCCCCTGTACAGTGTAGAAAAGGCTCTGTGAGTATACAAGTGACTGCAATCATACCTCTGACCTCCCCTGTACAGTGTAGAAAAGGCTCTGTTTAGTATACAAGTGACTGCAATCATACCTCTGACCTCCCCTGTACAGTGTAGAAAAGGCTCTGTGAGTATACAAGTGGCTACAATCATACCTCTCACCTCCCCTGTACAGTGTAGAAAAGGCTCTGTGAGTATACAAGTGACTACAATCATACCCCTGACCTCCCCTGTACAGCGTAGAAAAGGCTCTGTGAGTATACAAGTGACTACAATCATACCCCTGACCTCCCCTGTACAGCGTAGAAAAGGCTCTGTGAGTATACAAGTGACAGCACTCATACCCCTGACCTCCCCTGTACAGTGTAGAAAAGGCTCTGTGAGTATACAAGTGACTACAATCATACCCCTGACCTCCCCTGTACAGCGTAGAAAAGGCTCTGTGAGTATACAAGTGACAGCACTCATACC
Source organism: Sinonovacula constricta (assembly GCA_007844125.1). Classification (NCBI taxonomy): domain Eukaryota; kingdom Metazoa; phylum Mollusca; class Bivalvia; order Cardiida; family Solecurtidae; genus Sinonovacula; species Sinonovacula constricta. The sequence goes on from CM017565.1 coordinate 53,110,497, forward strand.
TCTGACCTCCCCTGTACAGTGTAGAAAAGGCTCTGTGAGTATACAAGTGACTGCAATCATACCTCTGACCTCCCCTGTACAGTGTAGAAAAGGCTCTGTGAGTATACAAGTGGCTACAATCATACCCCTGACCTCCCCTGTACAGTGTAGAAAAGGCTCTGTAAGTATACAAGTGACTACAATCATACCTCTGACCTCCCCTGTACAGTGTAGAAAAGGCTCTGTGAGTATACAAGTGACTACAATCATACCCCTGACCTCCCCTGTACAGTGTAGAAAAGGCTCTGTAAGTATACAAGTGACTACAATCATACCCCTGACCTCCCCTGTACAGTGTAGAAAAGGCTCTGTGAGTATACAAGTGAAGGCACTCATACCCCTGACCTCCCCTGTACAGTGTAGAAAAGGCTCTGTGAGTATACAAGTGACTACAATCATACCCCTGACCTCCCGTGTACAGCGTAGAAAAGGCTCTGTGAGTATACAAGTGACTAATCATACCCCTGACCTCCCCTGTACAGTGTAGAAAAGGCTCTGTAAGTATACAAGTGACTACAATCATACCTCTGACCTCCCCTGTACAGTGTAGAAAAGGCTCTGTGAGTATACAAGTGACAGCACTCATACCCCTGACCTCCCCTGTACAGTGTAGAAAAGGCTCTGTGAGTATACAAGTGACTACAATCATACCCCTGACCTCCCGTGTACAGCGTAGAAAAGGCTCTGTGAGTATACAAGTGACTGCAATCATACCCCTGACCTCCCCTGTACAGCGTAGAAAAGGCTCTGTGAGTATACAAGTGTCTACAATCATACCTCTGACCTCCCCTGTACAGCGTAGAAAAGGCTCTGTGAGTAAACAAGTGACTGCAATCATACCCCTGACCTCCCCTGTACAGCGTAGAAAAGGCTCTGTGAGTATACAAGTGACAGCACTCATACCCCTGACCTCCCCTGTACAGCGTAGAAAAGGCTCTGTTTAGTATACAAGTGACAGCACTCATACCCCTGACCTCCCCTGTACAGCGTAGAAAAGGCTCTGTGAGTATACAAGTGACTGCAATCATACCTCTCACCTCCCCTGTACAGTGTAGAAAAGGCTCTGTGAGTATACAAGTGTCTACAATCATACCCCTGACCTCCCCTGTACAGTGTAGAAAAGGCTCTGTGAGTATACAAGTGACTGCAATCATACCTCTCACCTCCCCTGTACAGTGTAGAAAAGGCTCTGTGAGTATACAAGTGTCTACAATCATACCCCTGACCTCCCCTGTACAGTGTAGAAAAGGCTCTGTGAGTTTACAAGTGACTACAATCATACCCCTGACCTCCCCTGTACCGCGTAGATAAGGCTCTGTGAGTATACAAGTGACTACAATCATACCTCTGACCTCCTCTGTACAGCGTAGAAAAGGCTCTGTGAGTATACAAGTGACTACAATCATACCTCTGACCTCCCCTGTACAGCGTAGAAAAGGCTCTGTGAGTATACAAGTGACTACAATCATACCTCTGACCTCCCCTGTACAGTGTAGAAAAGGCTCTGTGAGTATACAAGTGACTACAATCATACCTCTCACCTCCCCTGTACAGTGTAGAAAAGGCTCTGTGAGTATACAAGTGACTACAATCATACCCCTGACCTCCCCTGTACAGCGTAGAAAAGGCTCTGTGAGTATACAAGTGACTACAATCATACCTCTGACCTCCCCTGTACAGCGTAGAAAAGGCTCTGTGAGTATACAAGTGACTGCAATCATACCTCTCACCTCCCCTGTACAGCGTAGATAAGGCTCTGTGAGTATACAAGTGACTACAATCATACCCCTGACCTCCCCTGTACAGTGTAGAAAAGGCTCTGTGAGTATACAAGTGACTACAATCATACCTCTCACCTCCCCTGTACAGTGTAGAAAAGGCTCTGTGAGTATACAAGTGACTACAATCATACCTCTCACCTCCCCTGTACAGCGTAGAAAAGGCTCTGTGAGTATACAAGTGACTACAATCATACCCCTGACCTCCCCTGTACAGTGTAGAAAAGGCTCTGTGAGTATACAAGTGACTACAATCATACCTCTCACCTCCCCTGTACAGTGTAGAAAAGGCTCTGTGAGTATACAAGTGACTACAATCATACCTCTCACCTCCCCTGTACAGCGTAGAAAAGGCTCTGTGAGTATACAAGTGACTACAATCATACCCCTGACCTCCCCTGTACAGCGTAGAAAAGGCTCTGTGAGTATACAAGTGACTACAATCATACCTCTCACCTCCCCTGTACAGCGTAGAAAAGGCTCTGTGAGTATACAAGTGACTACAATCATACCCCTGACCTCCCCTGTACAGCGTAGAAAAGGCTCTGTGAGTATACAAGTGACTACAATCATACCCCTGACCTCCCCTGTACAGCGTAGAAAAGGCTCTGTGAGTATACAAGTGACTACAATCATACCTCTGACCTCCCCTGTACAGTGTAGAAAAGGCTCTGTGAGTATACAAGTGACAGCACTCATAAACCTGACCTCCCCTGTACAGTGTAGAAAAGGCTCTGTGAGTATACAAGTGACAGCACTCATACCTCTGACCTCCCCTGTACAGTGTAGAAAAGGCTCTGTGAGTATACAAGTGACTACAATCATACCCCTGACCTCCCCTGTACAGTGTAGAAAAGGCTCTGTGAGTATACAAGTGACTACAATCATACCTCTCACCTCCCCTGTACAGTGTAGAAAAGGCTCTGTGAGTATACAAGTGACTACAATCATACCCCTGACCTCCCCTGTACAGTGTAGAAAAGGCTCTGTGAGTATACAAGTGACTACAATCATACCTCTCACCTCCCCTGTACAGCGTAGAAAAGGCTCTGTGAGTATACAAGTGACTACAATCATACCCCTGACCTCCCCTGTACAGTGTAGAAAAGGCTCTGTGAGTATACAAGTGACTACAATCATACCCCTGACCTCCCCTGTACAGTGTAGAAAAGGCTCTGTGAGTATACAAGTGACTGCAATCATACCTCTCACCTCCCCTGTACAGCGTAGATAAGGCTCTGTGAGTATACAAGTGACTGCAATCATACCTCTCACCTCCCCTGTACAGCGTAGAAAAGGCTCTGTGAGTATACAAGTGACTACAATCATACCCCTGACCTCCCCTGTACAGTGTAGAAAAGGCTCTGTGAGTATACAAGTGACAGCACTCATACCCCTGACCTCCCCTGTACAGTGTAGAAAAGGCTCTGTGAGTATACAAGTGACTGCAATCATACCCCTGACCTCCCCTGTACAGCGTAGAAAAGGCTCTGTGAGTATACAAGTGACTGCAATCATACCTCTCACCTCCCCTGTACAGCGTAGAAAAGGCTCTGTGAGTATACAAGTGACTGCAATCATACCTCTGACCTCCCCTGTACAGCGTAGATAAGGCTCTGTGAGTATACAAGTGACTGCAATAATACCCCTGACCTCCCCTGTACAGCGTAGAAAAGGCTCTGTGAGTATACAAGTGACTGCAATCATACCCCTGACCTCCCCTGTACAGTGTAGAAAAGGCTCTGTTTAGTATACAAGTGACAGCACTCATACCCCTGACCTCCCCTGTACAGCGTAGAAAAGGCTCTGTGAGTATACAAGTGACTGCAATCATACCCCTGACCTCCCCTGTACAGCGTAGAAAAGGCTCTGTGAGTATACAAGTGACTGCAATCATACCTCTCACCTCCCCTGTACAGCGTAGAAAAGGCTCTGTGAGTATACAAGTGACTACAATCATACCTCTGACCTCCCCTGTAGTGTAGAAAAGGCTCTGTGAGTATTCAAGTGACTGTAATCATACCCCTGACCTCCCCTGTACAGTGTAGAAAAGGCTCTGTGAGTATACAAGTGACTACAATCATACCCCTGACCTCCCCTGTACAGTGTAGAAAAGGCTCTGTGAGTATACAAGTGACTGTTATCATACCCCTGACCTCCCTTGTACAGTGTAGAAAAGGCTCTGTGAGTATACAAGTGACTGTTATCATACCCCTGACCTCCCTTGTACAGTGTAGAAAAGGCTCTGTGAGTATACAAGTGACTACAATCATACCCCTGACCTCCCCTGTACAGTGTAGAAAAGGCTCTGTGAGTATACAAGTGACAGCACTCATACCCCTGACCTCCCCTGTACAGCGTAGAAAAGGCTCTGTGAGTATACAAGTGACTACAATCATACCCTTGACCTCCCCTGTACAGCGTAGAAAAGGCTCTGTGAGTATACAAGTGACTACAATCATACCCCTGACCTCCCCTGTACAGTGTAGAAAAGGCTCTGTGAGTATACAAGTGACTGTTATCATACCCCTGACCTCCCCTGTACAGTGTAGAAAAGGCTCTGTGAGTATACAAGTGACAGCACTCATACCCCTGACCTCCCCTGTACAGCGTAGATAAGGCTCTGTGAGTATACAAGTGACTGTTATCATACCCCTGACCTCCCCTGTACAGTGTAGAAAAGGCTCTGTGAGTATACAAGTGACTGCACTCATACCCCTGACCTCCCCTGTACAGTGTAGAAAAGGCTCTGTGAGTATACAAGTGACAGCACTCATACCCCTGACCTCCCCTGTACAGTGTAGAAAAGGCTCTGTGAGTATACAAGTGACAGCACTCATACCCCTGACCTCCCCTGTACCGCGTAGAAAAGGCTCTGTGAGTATACAAGTGACTGCACTCATACCCCTGACCTCCCCTGTACAGTGTAGAAAAGGCTCTGTGAGTATACAAGTGACTACAATCATACCCCTGACCTCCCCTGTACAGTGTAGAAAAGGCTCTGTGAGTATACAAGTGACTACAATCATACCCCTGACCTCCCCTGTACAGTGTAGAAAAGGCTCTGTGAGTATACAAGTGACTACAATCATACCCCTGACCTCCCCTGTACAGCGTAGAAAAGGCTCTGTGAGTATACAAGTGACTACAATCATACCCCTGACCTCCCCTGTACAGTGTAGAAAAGGCTCTGTGAGTATACAAGTGACTACAATCATACCCCTGACCTCCCCTGTACAGTGTAGAAAAGGCTCTGTGAGTATACAAGTGACTGCACTCATACCCCTGACCTCCCCTGTACAGTGTAGAAAAGGCTCTGTGAGTATACAAGTGACAGCACTCATACCCCTGACCTCCCCTGTACAGTGTAGAAAAGGCTCTGTGAGTATACAAGTGACTGCACTCATACCCCTGACCTCCCCTGTACAGTGTAGAAAAGGCTCTGTGAGTATACAAGTGACTACAATCATACCCCTGACCTCCCCTGTACAGTGTAGAAAAGGCTCTGTAAGTATACAAGTGACAGCACTCATACCCCTGACCTCCCCTGTACAGTGTAGAAAAGGCTCTGTGAGTATACAAGTGACTGCACTCATACCTTTACAGTTATTTTACAATTAATGTTGCACACAATTGGGACAATCACTTCAAGTGCTAGTGTTTTTTTTCTTGATTGCTCTATTAATATGAGCCATTTAGCAATATGACAATGGTTGAAGAGTTTATTGGCCCACAGCAGAATGGCAAAACTGCCACCCCATAGTTTTGACAGGAATGCCTGATAGCCGTGTGTACTGTTTGATACCTTGTGTAGAGGAGCTTGTTTACCTGTAAGATGTGTCATTTCACTTGTGTGAAGTTGTAAAGAAGAGAAATATTTAATAAATACATTTGCAATTTATGTTTAACCATATGCCCTGCCATAAAGTTAAAGAAATGATAACAAAATTATAAACCAATGATGTTGGAAATGCACATGTTCATGATGGTCTCCATGTTCTATAGCTCAATAAGTTAATCATGTATACATGAAATGGTCAGAAAACAATTAGCATGAATACTTAAGAAAATTTTTCCAAAAAGTAGATTTAAAAAAAAAGTCATATACTTAAATGGTGAGAAAATAACCACTTTATCAGCAAAGATGTCCATTTGCTACATTTTCTTTACATGAAAAGCAACAATATCGGCATAGTTCATGTGCCTAAATTGCACCATACAAAATTCTTTTTAAAAATCCCTAAATAAGCTCACAAACATATAAATATCAAAGTATTAATCGGTTTTGCAATATGTATTATCCATTACAAAATACCCACTGTTTTCCTTACAACTGGCTTACCCATCAAACCTAGGGTCATCACAAACACATGGTGAAACCCCATTATCTGATTGGCTAAGAGGCCTGTCGGTGAAATAGGAAGGATCAATTATTTAAGCTCACTTCATTCTATGATAGTTCGGTAGTCGAGACCGGGACCTAATGCCCCCACCCTCTGGTGGTACAAGACATCGCAGCAGACAGCAACAAACCCAGTCTATGAGCAAGGAGAACCTTGCCTCAGAAATATCCGGGAACCAATCCTGGTAAGTTAATGCTTCCTTATAATATATTGCAAACCAATCTACATAGAAAATTGATGTTAATATACATGTATTTATATAAAATTTGATTGAAATATGTTTTTAGCATATGCATAATGACTATGGGTAAATATGAAAAATAGTTTTAAAAAACTTACTGAAAAACTATAGATAGTTTCCATGTGATGTCATAGGCACTGATGAGACGGTTTAGGGCAGCCATTTTTGAAGGCAGAAGCTAATGCAGGCGGAAATCTGGAAATATGTGCTGTATTAAACTCACCACTGGGTTTTTATTTTTCAGTCTATTTTACTGTATGTGATATCAAATTTAACAGCTTTTATAAAGTATTTTAAATATCACAGTTATATTTTGATAGTTTATTATGTAAAACGAAATATAACCAAAAAAGATACACTTTTTATTTTGTTTAAGGATGAGCCAATAATTTTATTTCAGTGTATTAATTCTGTGTGCATTTATCAATTTAAAAAATACTGCATTCTAAAAATATGAATTTCAAGAGCTTTCCAGTGGTGTATAGCTTTTAATTTTTTAGCTACAAATGAAGAAATTACAAGAAAACAAATTTATGCTTCTATACAATTCATCTGAAAATCCCTTGAAGTTGCCATCAAAGATAGCTGCCAAGATCAGGGATCTTCACTGATGTGGAAACTATCTATTATTTTAATTATCAAATAATTATATCTTCCTCCTTGCCTGTACACTAAAAAAGTTTTGTATAGTTATATCTAAGTAAGCAAAAAAAATAAAACAAGGTAAGTTGTTTACTCTTTTTATATTAATTGAAATTATTGCACTTTTTTATTTTTTGCATATTTATTTCTTACATTAAAAAGATTACCACATTATCTGCTTAGAATATAAATATTGACTTCTAGATACCAGAAATGGCAAAAAAGTTCACTCGTTGTGACAAACTTATTCAACTTGTTTTGTTGGTTGATAGAATTGGCATATCACTCAAATGTGTTCTTTCAAACAAGAAAAGAACTCAACTGTTTTGTCTGTTCTATAATGTTGAGAGTATCTTTGCATACACACTGCAGATAACAGGTTAGGACCCATTTGATATTTCAGTATGTTTGATAGATCAGAGGTATTTTAAGTTTCACTCTTATTCACCCATGTGTTATTTCAAAGAGATTTTGCTCACCAATGTTTGGTATCTTTTAATTAGTAGATACCTTGCTTTATGACTGAATGCTGACCCCTAAACCACACTGTTCCCTAATGACTGTATGCTGACCCCTAAACCACACTGTTCCATAATGACTGTATGCTGACCCCTAAACCACACTGTTCCATAATGACTGTATGCTGACCCCTAAACCACACTGTTCCATAATGACTGTATGCTGACCCCTAAACCACACTGTTCCATAATGACTGTATGCTGACCCCTAAACCACACTGTTCCCTTATGACTGTATGCTGACCCCTAAACCACACTGTTCCATAATGACTGTATGCTGACCCCTAAACCACACTGTTCCCTTATGACTGTATGTGGCCCCTTGACCAAACTGTTCCATAATGACTGTATGCTGACCCCTAAACCACACTGTTCCATAATGACTGTATGCTGACCCCTAAACCACACTGTTCCCTTATGACTGTATGTGGCCCCTTGACCAAACTGTTCCATAATGACTGTATGCTGACTCCTAAACCACACTGTTCCATAATGACTGTATGCTGACCCCTAAACCACACTGTTCCCTAATGACTGTATTCTGACCCCTAAACCACACTGTTCCATAATGACTGTATGCTGACCCCTAAACCACACTGTTCCATAATGACTGTATGCTGACCCCTAAACCACACTGTTCCATAATGACTGTATGCTGACCCCTAAACCACACTGTTCCATAATGACTGTATGCTGACCCCTAAACCACACTGTTCCATAATGACTGTATGCTGACCCACCTAAACCACACTGTTCCATAATGACTGTATGCTGACCCCTAAACCACACTGTTCCATAATGACTGTATGCTGACCCCTAAACCACACTGTTCCATAATGACTGTATGCTGACCCCTAAACCACACTGTTCCATAATGACTGTATGCTGACCCCTAAACCACACGGTTCCATAATGACTGTATGCTGACTCCTAAACCACACGGTTCCATAATGACTGTATGCTGACTCCTAAACCACACGGTTCCATAATGACTGTATGCTGACTCCTAAACCACACGGTTCCATAATGACTGTATGCTGACCCCTAAACCACACTGTTCCATAATGACTGTATGCTGACCCCTAAACCACACTGTTCCCTTATGACTGTATGCTGACCCCTAAACCACACTGTTCCATAATGACTGTATGTGACCCCTTGACCACACTGTTCCTTAATGACTGTATGCTGACCCCTAAACCACACTGTTCCATAATGACTGTATGCTGACTCCTAAACCACACTGTTCCATAATGACTGTATTCTGACCCCTAAACCACACTGTTCCATAATGACTGTATGCTGACCCCTAAACCACACGGTTCCATAATATCTGTATGCTGACTCCTAACCACACTGTTCCATAATGACTGTATGCTGACCCCTAACCACACTGTTCCATAATGACTGTATGCTGACCCTAAACCACACGTTCCAAATGACTGTATGCTGACCCTAAACCACACTGTTCCATAATGACTGTATGCTGACCCCTAACCACACTGTTCCATAATGACTGTATGCTGACTCCTAAACCACACTGTTCCATAATGACTGTATGCTGACCCCTAAACCACACTGTTCCATAATGACTGTATGCTGACTCCTAAACCACACGTTCCATAATGACTGTATGCTGACCCCTAAACCACACTGTTCCATAATGACTGTATGCTGACCCCTAAACCACACTGTTCCATATGACTGTATGCTGACCCCTAAACCACACTGTTCCATAATGACTGTATGCTGACCCCTAAACCACACTGTTCCATATGACTGAATGCTGACCCCTAAACCACACTGTTCCATAATGACTGTATGCTGACCCCTAAACCACACTGTTCCATAATGACTGTATGCTGACCCTAAACCACACTGTTCCATAATGACTTAATGCTGGACCCCCTCTAAACCACTACTGTTCCTATTGAACTGTGTATGCTGACCCCTAAACCACCTGCTGGTTTCCCTAAATGACTGTAGGCTGACCCCTAAACCACACTGTCCATAATGACTGTAGTTCTGACCCCTAAACCACACTGTATCCATAATGACGTATGCCTGACCCCCTAAACCAACCCTGTGTCCCTTATGACTGTAGGTGACCCCTTGACCAAACTGTTCCATAATGACTGTATACTGACTCCTAAAACCACACCTGTTCCATAATTACTGTATGGCTGACGTCCTAAAACACACCTGTTTCCATAATGACTGTATGCTGACTCCTAAACCACACTGTGTCCATATGGACTGTGGATGCGGACCCCTAACCACACTGTTCCCTAATGACTGTATTCTGGACCCCTAAAACCACACTGTTCCATAATGACTGTATGCTGACTCCTAAACCACACTGTTCCATAAATGACTGTATGCTGACCCCTAAACCACACTGTTCCCTAATGACTGTATTCTGACCCCTAAACCCACTGTTCCATAATGACTGTATGCTGACCCCTAAACCACACGTTCCATAATGACTGTATGCTGACCCCTAAACCACACTGTTCCATAATGACTGTATGCTGACCCCTAAACCACACTGTTCCATAATGACTGTATGCTGACCCTAAACCACACTGTTCCATAATGACTGTATGCTGACCCCTAAACCACACTGTTCCATAATGACTGTATGCTGACCCCTAAACCACACTGTTCCATAATGACTGTATGCTGACCCCTAAACCACACTGTTCCATAATGACTGTATGCTGACCCTAAACCACACTGTTCCATAATGACTGTATGCTGACCCCTAAACCACACTGTTCCATAATGACTGTATGCTGACCCCTAACCACACTGTTCCCTATGACTGTATGCTGACCCCTAAACCACACTGTTCCATAATGACTGTATGCTGACCCCTAAACCACACTGTTCCCTTATGACTGTATGCTGACCCCTAAACCACACTGTTCCATAATGACTGTATGCTGACCCCTAAACCACACTGTTCCCTTATGACTGTATGCTGACCCCTAAACCACACTGTTCCATAATGACTGTATGTGACCCCTTGACCACACTGTTCCTTAATGACTGTATGCTGACCCCTAAACCACACTGTTCCATAATGACTGTATGCTGACTCCTAAACCACACTGTTCCATAATGACTGTATTCTGACCCCTAAACCACACTGTTCCATAATGACTGTATGCTGACCCCTAAACCACACGGTTCCATAATATCTGTATGCTGACTCCTAAACCACACTGTTCCATAATGACTGTATGCTGACCCCTTAACCACACTGTTCCATAATGACTGTATGCTGACTCCTAAACCACACAGTTCCACAATGACTGTATGCTGACTCCTAAACCACACTGTTCCATAATGACTGTATGCTGACCCCTTAACCACACTGTTCCATAATGACTGTATGCTGACTCCTAAACCACACGGTTCCATAATGACTGTATGCTGACCCCTAAACCACACTGTTCCATAATGACTGTATGCTGACTCCTAAACCACACTGTTCCATAATGACTGTATGCTGACTCCTAAACCACACTGTTCCATAATGACTGTATGCTAACCCCTAAACCACACTGTTCCCTATTGACTGTATGCTGACCCCTAAACCACACTGTTCCATAATGACTGTATGCTGACCCCTAAACCACACTGTTCCCTTATGACTGAATGCTGACCCCTAAACCACACTGTTCCATAATGACTGTATGCTGACCCCTAAACCACACTGTTCCATAATGACTGTATGCTGACTCCTAAACCACACTGTTCCATAATGACTTAATGCTGACCCCTAAACCACACTGTTCCCTATTGACTGTATGCTGACCCCTAAACCACACTGTTCCCTAATGACTGTATGCTGACCCCTAAACCACACTGTTCCATAATGACTGTATTCTGACCCCTAAACCACACTGTTCCATAATGACTGAATGCTGACCCCTAAACCACACTGTTCCATAATGACTGAATGCTGACTCCTAAACCACACTGTTCCATAATGACTGTATGCTAACCCCTAAACCACACTGTTCCCTATTGACTGTATGCTGACCCCTAAACCACACTGTTCCCTAATGACTGTATGCTGACCCCTAAACCACACTGTTCCATAATGACTGTATTTTGAACCCTAAACCACACTGTTCCGAAATGACTTAATGCTGACCCCTAAACCACACTGTTCCATAATGACTGTATGCTGATCCCTAAACCACACTGTTCCATAATGACTGAATGCTGACCCCTAAACCACACGGTTCCATAATGACTTTATGCTGACTCCTAAACCACACTGTTCCATAATGACTGAATGCTGACCCCTAAACCACACTGTTCCATAATGACTGAATGCTGACTCCTAAACCACACTGTTCCATAATGACTGTATGCTAACCCCTAAACCACACTGTTCCCTAATGACTGTATGCTGACCCCTTAACCACACTGTTCTATAATGACTGTATTCTGACCCCTAAACCACACTGTTCCATAATGACTGAATGCTGACCCCTAAACCACACTGTTCCATAATGACTGAATGCTGACCCCTAAACCACACTTTTCCATAATGACTGAATGCTTACCCCTAAACCACACTGTTCCATAATGACCGAATGCTGACCCCTAAACCACACTTTTCCATAATGACTGTATGCTGACCCCTAAACCACACTGTTCCATAATGACTGTATTCTGACCCCTAAACCACACTGTTCCATAATGACTTAATGCTGACCCCTATACCACACTGTTCCATAATGACTGTATGCTGACTTCTAAACCACACGGTTCCATAATAACTATAAGCTGACTCCTAAACCACACGGTTCCATAATGACTGTATGCTGACTCCTAAACCACACTGTTCCATAATGACTTAATGCTGACCCCTAAACCACACGGTTCCATAATGACTGAATGCTGACCCCTAAACCACACTGTTCCATAATGACTGAATGCTGACCCCTAAACCACACTGTTCCATAATGACTGAATGCTGACTCCTAAACCACACTGTTCCATAATGACTGAATGCTAACCCCTAAACCACACTGTTCCCTATTGACTGTATGCTGACCCCTAAACCACACTGTTCCATAATGACTGTATGCTGACCACTAAACCACACTGTTCCATAATGTCTGTATTTTGAACCCTAAACCACACTGTTCCCTATTGACTGTATGCTGACCCCTAAACCACACTGTTCCCTAATGACTGTATGCTGACCCCTAAACCACACTGTTCCATAATGACTGTATTTTGAACCCTAAACCACACTGTTCCAAAATGACTTAATGCTGACCCCTAAACCACACTGTTCCATAATGACTGTATGCTGATCCCTAAACCACACTGTTCCATAATGACTGAATGCTGACCCCTAAACCACACGGTTCCATAATGACTTTATGCTGACTCCTAAACCACACTGTTCCATAATGACTGAATGCTGACCCCTAAACCACACTGTTCCATAATGACTGTATGCTGACTCCTAAACCACACTGTTCCATAATGACTGTATGCTGACTCCTAAACCACACTGTTCCATAATGACTGTATGCTAACCCCTAAACCACACTGTTCCCTATTGACTGTATGCTGACCCCTAAACCACACTGTTCCATAATGACTGTATGCTGACCCCTAAACCACACTGTTCCCTTATGACTGAATGCTGACCCCTAAACCACACTGTTCCATAATGACTGTATGCTGACCCTAAACCACACTGTTCCATAATGACTGTATGCTGACTCCTAAACCACACTGTTCCATAATGACTTAATGCTGACCCCTAAACCACACTGTTCCCTATTGACTGTATGCTGACCCCTAAACCACACTGTTCCCTAATGACTGTATGCTGACCCCTAAAACCACACTGTTCCATAATGACTGTATTCTGACCCCTAAACCACACTGTTCCATAATGACTGAATGCTGACCCCTAAACCACACTGTTCCATAATGACTGAATGCTGACTCCTAAACCACACTGTTCCATAATGACTGTATGCTGACTCCTAAACCACACTGTTCCATAATGACTGTTTGCTGACTCCTAAACCACACTGTTCCATAATGACTGTATGCTAACCCCTAAACCACACTGTTCCCTATTGACTGTATGCTGACCCCTAAACCACACTGTTCCATAATGACTGTATGCTGACCCCTAAACCACACTGTTCCCTTATGACTGAATGCTGACCCCTAAACCACACTGTTCCATAATGACTGTATGCTGACCCCTAAACCACACTGTTCCATAATGACTGTATGCTGACTCCTAAACCACACTGTTCCATAATGACTTAATGCTGACCCCTAAACCACACTGTTCCCTATTGACTGTATGCTGACCCCTAAACCACACTGTTCCCTAATGACTGTATGCTGACCCCTAAACCACACTGTTCCATAATGACTGTATTCTGACCCCTAAACCACACTGTTCCATAATGACTGAATGCTGACCCCTAAACCACACTGTTCCATAATGACTGAATGCTGACTCCTAAACCACACTGTTCCATAATGACTGTATGCTAACCCCTAAACCACACTGTTCCCTATTGACTGTATGCTGACCCCTAAACCACACTGTTCCATAATGACTGTATGCTGACCACTAAACCACACTGTTCCATAATGTCTGTATTTTGAACCCTAAACCACACTGTTCCCTATTGACTGTATGCTGACCCCTAAACCACACTGTTCCCTAATGACTGTATGCTGACCCCTAAACCACACTGTTCCATAATGACTGTATTTTGAACCCTAAACCACACTGTTCCAAAATGACTTAATGCTGACCCCTAAACCACACTGTTCCATAATGACTGTATGCTGATCCCTAAACCACACTGTTCCATAATGACTGAATGCTGACCCCTAAACCACACGGTTCCATAATGACTTTATGCTGACTCCTAAACCACACTGTTCCATAATGACTGAATGCTGACCCCTAAACCACACTGTTCCATAATGACTGAATGCTGACTCCTAAACCACACTGTTCCATAATGACTGTATGCTAACCCCTAAACCACACTGTTCCCTAATGACTGTATGCTGACCCCTTAACCACACTGTTCTATAATGACTGTATTCTGACCCCTAAACCACACTGTTCCATAATGACTGAATGCTGACCCCTAAACCACACTGTTCCATAATGACTGAATGCTGACCCCTAAACCACACTTTTCCATAATGACTGAATGCTGACCCCTAAACCACACTGTTCCATAATGACCGAATGCTGACCCCTAAACCACACTTTTCCATAATGACTGTATGCTGACCCCTAAACCACACTGTTCCATAATGACTGTATTCTGACCCCTAAACCACACTGTTCCATAATGACTGTATGCTGACCCCTAAACCACACTGTTCCATAATGACTGTATGCTGACTCCTAAACCACACTGTTCCATAATGACTGTATGCTAACCCCTAAACCACACTGTTCCCTATTGACTGTATGCTGACCCCTAAACCACACTGTTCCATAATGACTGTATGCTGACCCCTAAACCACACTGTTCCCTTATGACTGAATGCTGACCCCTAAACCACACTGTTCCATAATGACTGTATGCTGACCCCTAAACCACACTGTTCCATAATGACTGTATGCTGACTCCTAAACCACACTGTTCCATAATGACTTAATGCTGACCCCTAAACCACACTGTTCCCTATTGACTGTATGCTGACCCCTAAACCACACTGTTCCCTTATGACTGAATGCTGACCCCTAAACCACACTGTTCCCTAATGACTGTATGCTGACCCCTAAACCACACTGTTCCATAATGACTGTATTCTGACCCCTAAACCACACTGTTCCATAATGACTGAATGCTGACCCCTAAACCACACTGTTCCATAATGACTGAATGCTGACTCCTAAACCACACTGTTCCATAATGACTGTATGCTAACCCCTAAACCACACTGTTCCCTATTGACTGTATGCTGACCCCTAAACCACACTGTTCCATAATGACTGTATGCTGACCACTAAACCACACTGTTCCATAATGTCTGTATTTTGAACCCTAAACCACACTGTTCCCTATTGACTGTATGCTGACCCCTAAACCACACTGTTCCCTAATGACTGTATGCTGACCCCTAAACCACACTGTTCCATAATGACTGTATTTTGAACCCTAAACCACACTGTTCCAAAATGACTTAATGCTGACCCCTAAACCACACTGTTCCATAATGACTGTATGCTGATCCCTAAACCACACTGTTCCATAATGACTGAATGCTGACCCCTAAACCACACGGTTCCATAATGACTTTATGCTGACTCCTAAACCACACTGTTCCATAATGACTGAATGCTGACCCCTAAACCACACTGTTCCATAATGACTGAATGCTGACTCCTAAACCACACTGTTCCATAATGACTGTATGCTAACCCCTAAACCACACTGTTCCCTAATGACTGTATGCTGACCCCTTAACCACACTGTTCTATAATGACTGTATTCTGACCCCTAAACCACACTGTTCCATAATGACTGAATGCTGACCCCTAAACCACACTGTTCCATAATGACTGAATGCTGACCCCTAAACCACACTTTTCCATAATGACTGAATGCTGACCCCTAAACCACACTGTTCCATAATGACCGAATGCTGACCCCTAAACCACACTTTTCCATAATGACTGTATGCTGACCCCTAAACCACACTGTTCCATAATGACTGTATTCTGACCCCTAAACCACACTGTTCCATAATGACTTAATGCTGACCCCTATACCACACTGTTCCATAATGACTGTATGCTGACTTCTAAACCACACGGTTCCATAATGACTATAAGCTGACTCCTAAACCACACGGTTCCATAATGACTGTATGCTGACTCCTAAACCACACTGTTCCATAATGACTTAATGCTGACCCCTAAACCACACGGTTCCATAATGACTGAATGCTGACCCCTAAACCACACTGTTCCATAATGACTGAATGCTGACCCCTAAACCACATTGTTCCATAATGACTGAATGCTGACTCCTAAACCACACTGTTCCATAATGACTGTATGCTAACCCCTAAACCACACTGTTCCCTATTGACTGTATGCTGACCCCTAAACCACACTGTTCCATAATGACTGTATGCTGACCCCTAAACCACACTGTTCCATAATGACTGTATTCTGACCCCTAAACCACACTGTTCTATAATGACTGAATGCTGACCCCTAAACCACACTTTTCCATAATGACTGAATGCTGACCCCTAAACCACACTGTTCCATAATGACTGAATGCTGACCCCTATACCACACTGTTCCATAATGACTGAATGCTGACCCCTAAACCACACTGTTCCATAATGACTTAATGCTGACCCCTATACCACACTGTTCCATAATGACTGAATGCTGACCCCTAAACCACACTGTTCCATAATGACTGAATGCTGACCCCTAAACCACACTGTTCCATAATGACTGAATGCTGACCCCTATACCACACTGTACCATAATGACTGAATGCTGACCCCTATACCACACTGTTCCATAATGACTGAATGCTGACCCCTATACCACACTGTTCCATAATGACTGAATGCTGACCCCTAAACCACACTGTTCCATAATGACTGAATGCTGACCCCTAAACCACACTGTTCCATAATGACTGAATGCTGACCCCTATACCCCACTGTTCCATAATGACTGAATGCTGACCCCTATACCACACTGTTCCATAATGACTGAATGCTGACCCCTAAACCACACTGTTCCATAATGACTGTATGCTGACCCCTAAACCACACTGTTCCATAATGACTGTATGCTGACCCCTAAACCACACTGTTCCATAATGACTGTATACTGACCCCTAAACCACACTGTTCCATAATGACTGAATGCTGACCCCTATACCACACTGTTCCATAATGACTGTATGCTGACCCCTAAACCACACTGTTCCATAATGACTTAATGCTGACCCCTATACCACACTGTTCAATAATGACTGTATGCTGACCCCTAAACCACACTGTTCCATAATGACTGAATGCTGACCCCTAAACCACACTGCTTCATAATGACTTTATGCTGACTCCTAAACCACACTGTTCCCTAATGACTGTATTCTGACCCTTAAACCACACGGTTCCATAATGACTATATGCTGACCCCTAAACCACACTGTTCCATAATGACTGTATGCTGACCCCTTAACCACACTGTTCCATAATGACTGTATGCTGACCCCTTAACCACACTGTTTCCTAATGACTGTATGCTGACCCCTAAACCACACTGTTCCATAATGACTGTATGCTGACCCCTAAACCACACTGTTCCATAATGACTGTATGCTGACCCCTAAACCACACTGTTCCATAATGACTGTATGCTGACTCCTAAACCACACTGTTCCATAATGACTGTATGCTGACTCCTAAACCACATTGTTCCATAATGACTGTATGCTGACCCCTAAACCACACTGTTCCATAATGACTGTATGCTGACCCCTAAACCACACTGTTCCCTAATGACTGTATGCTGACCCCTAAACCACACTGTTCCATAATGACTGTATGCTGACCCCTAAACCACACTGTTCCATAATGACTGTATGCTGACCCCTAAACCACACTGTTCCCTTATGACTGTATGCTGACTCCTAAACCACACCGTTTCATAATGACTGTATGCTGACCCCTAAACCACACGGTTCCATAATGACTGTATGCTGACCCTTAAACCACACGGTTCTATAATGACTGTATGCTGACTCCTAAACCACACTGTTCCATAATGACTGTATGCTGACCCCTAAACCACACTGTTCCATAATGACTTTATGCTGACCCCTTAACCACACTGTTTCATAATGACTGTATGCTGACTCCTAAACCACACTGTTCCATAATGACTGTATACTGACCCCTAAACCACACTGTTCCATAATGACTGTATGCTGACCCCTAAACCACACTGTTCCATAATGACTGTATGCTGACCCCTAAACCACACTGTTCCATAATGACTTTATGCTGACCCCTAAACCAAACTGTTCCATAATGACTGAATGCTGACCCCTAAACCACACTGTTCCCTAATGCCTGTATGCTGACCCCTAAACCACACTGTTCCATAATGACTGTATGCTGACCCCTAAACCACACTGTTCCCTAATGCCTGTATGCTGACCCCTAAACCACACTGTTCCATAATGACTGTATGCTGACCCCTAAACCACACTGTTCCCTAATGCCTGTATGCTGACCCCTAAACCACACTGTTCCCTAATGCCTGTATGCTGACCCCTAAACCACACTGTTCCATAATGACTGTATGCTGACCCCTAAACCACACTGTTCCATAATGACTGTATGCTGACCCCTAAACCACACTGTTCCCTAATGCCTGTATGCTGACCCCTAAACCACACTGTTCCCTAATGCCTGTATGCTGACCCCTAAACCAAACTGTTCCATAATGCCTGTATGCTGACCCCTAAACCACACTGTTCCATAATGACTGTATGCTGACCCCTAAACCAAACTGTTCCATAATGACTGTATGCTGACCCCTAAACCACACTGTTCCATAATGACTGTATGCTGACCCCTAAACCACACTGTTCCATAATGACTGTATGCTGACCCCTTAACCAGAATACTTAAATTGTAATATTGACTGGTAATAAAATAACACATTTTGATGTTTTATCAGGTTTCTTTCATGACCAAAAACAAGTCTGTTTCTCCCACAAAACCAGTTATATAAAACTGAAGAAGAATATTTTAAAGGCTAAAAGATGTAGTTCTAAAATTGGTTTTGATGCCTTAAAGTCTCCAAGCTAAGCATTTTTGTGTGTTAAACACTTGAATTTTTGTTCTGAGAGACGAATAAAGAACAATAAGTACATACACCTCATCCTGTGATCTGTACATGTAAAAGCATATTAGATTTAAAATATCTGCTTGCTGAAGACCCACCTGTACAACTACATGTGTCTTGTTTGTTTAAGGTTGCCCATAATAGTGACTAGAATTTACAAAGCAGATTTGACTTCTTTTAAGACCTTTGGTTGTAAATGTTTTGATATTGATATGTTGTGAAATAATAACTTACTATAGCAAGTTCAGATTGAATGTATTTTATGTATAAGCAGATGCAAAATAAAAAAGCCATGTTAGATAAAGTAAAAATGAAAATCTTTTCAAATGTTCCAACTGTTGGTGGAAATAACATCTAATAAGGATTTATTTGCTTGTGATAAGCAGTATAAATAAAAAAGTTAAATGAAAAGGCTGCCCTTATATGGATATCATATAAATATCATATAAAGATAAATGTTTGAAATATTTAAACTATTCTTAGTAACATTTCAGATGTTAGATTTTACATGTCAACTTTGGTGGTCAAATGGACAGAAGAGTTAAATTTTAATGTTTACAATAAGGTTTGTTTTTAATCCAGTATTTGCAGCAGTATGCCAACAGAATGATGCATGTATGTATGTGGAAGGTAAATTGAGCATACCTTGAAATCACCATGTACTATACTATTGTTGTACTAGGTTTTTGTACATCATCCTATTAACATTCTATATATGCAAGATGAGCTGAGGATCAGTGAACAGATCTAATACTTTTAACTTGGAAGTAATTACTGGGATTTAAATGATATAATGGCCACTTTATCAATGTCAATCCAGTTAAACCTGCCAAAGTCTTGAACCTCACAGTTGCTGTTATGGTCCTAATTTCTAGAAACATGGCTGGTCATTAATAAAGAAACTACTTATACCATGTGTTCAATTTTCTGCTTCCTACTGTAGTTGCTTCTTGATACCCTGAGCTTATAGGCCCCATATTTAGCTATATAGCCTACCATGAATTCCTTTTAACTTATTATTACATACATTTATATCTTAACTAATTCCAATTCATTGAAAAACAGACTTACCTGCATAAGCACAAGTTTGATATTCATAACTAATATTCATAACGGTCCTACATTCATAACGGTCCTACATATTTAATTACTTATACTTAAGTAAAAGTATTTATTTTTCCTTTGACCTTAGATGTGGAATAAGACAAAGTGGAAAAATATTGTTATAAAAGAAGTTGTATATTATTACAGTATATTTTTTTTATGAGGTCCACTATATTTTAAAAGGATAGCTTATTCTGTAAAATTCAAATAACCATATTTTTCTAACTTGGATATTCATTGTACTCCAAGAATTAATGGTCTGTTAATTGTGTTTTATCTTTCTATAAGAATAAAGGGTAATATTTTTCATGTGTGGTTATATTGAATATATTTGCAAAAGGCAATGAATAGAAAAGTCACAAAATCTTTCGCTAAAAGGATACATAGACCTTCTAAATGATATGACCTACACAAATAATATATATTTAAGTAGGTCAAGAATAGTTTTAAAATGAAATTCTGTTTTGTCTGACCTTTTATTTTGTCCATTATGTATAATATCAGGTCTTTCATTACTAGGTCCGGTCTACTTGTAATAATATTTGTGTATGACTTTGTTTCAGTACACGCAAAGTATCGAGGTCTGAATCTGAGCCCAACCTAGGGGAGGCCACCCAGATGGGATGAGACACCTTCATCTGTCCAGTTTAGAGGCTGTTGTCAAGAAACTAGTCTCTAACCCATTTCCTACATTATGCCATATTAAACCCATGCATGTTTTTGTATTTATGTTTTCACTCTGCTATTACTATACATAAATACATTTATGTAGATTTCCACATATAGTGTGATATTGACCTGTTTAATAAAGATAACAGTTCTACATTTATTTAATATTATATATTAAAAAAACTTTTTTATATTGATAATAATGATTTCCAATATTAAATATTTGCTTGTAAACTGCCAGTTACTTATTGATTTCCTTGATAAAAATGCTGAACTCTGTAATTGTATATTTTAGTGACATTAGGTACTATCAAGCATTCATTCAAGAGCAGTCTGAGGCCATTTACAAGCTTGATAGTTTGGTTTCAGTTTAAGGCCAAGGCTGACATTAACAGAATTCCATAAAATGTAGTATTCTTTTTGTTGTTAATTGATGATAATAAATGAGATATGCAAAGACCCTGCGTTTGCTCTTGCCTATATAGTTTAGGTAAACACTGTATGCTTACACCATTTCACTTCCAGTACACTGGCTTTATGCTAGGTTTGGACATGAAAGAAGGAAAAGACATAATAAGGCAAATAATTTATTGCATGTTAATAAAGAATGTATACATATCACTTTTGTGATAATCTAGGGACTGATTACAATTACCATTGAATAATATACTGGAAAAGGAAGAAATTATATCAAAGGTCAACATGTGCTCGAAAGCTAAAAGATGTTGTACAGCAAACTCTCAAAAACTATTACATTAATGTAATATAGTTTTTAAATTCTATTTTTTACCTAGAAAATAATTAAAAAAATCTACCTTTTGCCATGACAAGCGAGTCTGACCATAATCCAACATCAGTTGTGTTAAATAATTGTGTTGGGGTACAATAGTGCCGCAATAACTTAAATCATAGCTGTGAAATTGTCTGTTAATGCTACATCAAACATTCGTTACTTTACGCTGACACCAATTTCAATGTGAACAAGCATGATCTCAGTCACAATCATACTTTCTGAAAATGCACTGATTAACGTCAAGTAATTCTTAAACCAGATTGATGTAAAATAGCTCAAGAACCAAAGAATAAATTTCTTCCTCATATAATATGATGAACATTTTTGTTTAATTCTTAACCTGCTAACCAAAACAACCTTTCAAGGGTTAATAAATGTAGATCCTGATCAGCCACATTTTGTTGG
This sequence comes from Sinonovacula constricta, assembly GCA_007844125.1. Taxonomy (NCBI): domain Eukaryota; kingdom Metazoa; phylum Mollusca; class Bivalvia; order Cardiida; family Solecurtidae; genus Sinonovacula; species Sinonovacula constricta. Next base: position 53,133,015 of record CM017565.1, read on the forward strand.
ATGTCAGGATCTGTTCTTTAAAGCTACCAAGGTTCTGACTTTGTCTGTGTACAAAAAGGTAAAGACTAAGTGTGGGCAATTGGGTTACAAATATAGAGCTGTGGTCAAGGTTTCAAGTGATCACTTTCAGTGGACATCTATCTACAGTACATAGTCATTTATTGTTACAGTTTTGAACACATATAATCTTAAACCAAAGGTTACATCAGAACTGTTTCTTCGTTTCATAAATATGTTCAATCAGGAGTTAATGTGTGTCACTGAGGGAAACCCAAGAAGGCTATTAAATCATAAAACATTTCAAAAGTATATACCATTATTGTATGCATCAACATGTCACACATCTATTTTACCAACAATCTACATGCCATTGTCATTTGTCTGTTTTCATTCGCAATCTTTATGTAACAGTCATCATCACTGATAAATCTATGTCACTACCACACATTTCATAAACGATCTATGTTTCACTGTCTCATCCATTTTATTACCAATATTTATTTCACAGTCACTTATCTATCGATAATATTTGTCACCGTCACACATCTATTTCATTAACTTTATTTCAGTCGAACATCTACTTCATTGACAATTTATTTCACTGTCATGCATGTATTTCATTGACAATATTTTTTCCAAAGTTGCACATCTTATTCAATAACAATTTTTACTTTGCAATAGCACATCTATTTCATTAACAATCTATGTTTTACTGTCACACATCTATTTCATTAACAATCTATGTTTTACTGTCACACATCTATTTCATTAACAATCTATGTTTTACTGTCACACATCTATTTCATTAACAATCTATGTTTTACTGTCACACATCTATTTCATTAACAATCTATGTTTCACTGTCACACATCTATTTCATTGACAATATATGTTTCACTGTCACACATCTATTTCATTAACAATCTATGTTTCACTGTCACACATCTTTTTCATCGACAATTTATGTTTTACTGTCACACATCTATTTCATTAACAATCTATGTTTCACTGTCACACATCTATTTCATTAACAATCTATGTTTCACTGTCACACATCTATTTCATTAACAATCTATGTTTCACTGTCACACATCTATTTCATTAACAATTTATGTTTCACTGTCACACATCTATTTCATTAACAATTTATGTTTCACTGTCACACATCTATTTCATTAACAATCTATGTTTTACTGTCACACATCTATTTCATTGACAATATATGTTTTACTGTCACATCTATTTCATTAACAATCTCTGTTTTACTGTCACACATCTATTTCATTGACAATCTGTTTTACTGTCACATCTATTTCATTAACAATCTCTGTTTTACTGTCACACATCTATTTCATTAACAATCTATGTTTCACTGTCACACATCTTTTTCATCGCCAATTTATGTTTTACTGTCACACATCTATTTCATTAACAATCTATGTTTCACTGTCACACATCTATTTCATTAACAATATTTGTTTCACTGTCACACATCTATTTCATTAACAATCTATGTTTTACTGTCACACATCTATTTCATTAACAATCTATGTTTCACTGTCACACATCTATTTCATTAACAATCTATGTTTTACTGTCACACATCTATTTCATTAACAATCTATGTTTTACTGTCACACATCTATTTCATTAACAATCTATGTTTTACTGTCACACATCTATTTCATTAACAATCTATGTTTTACTGTCACACATCTATTTCATTAACAATCTATGTTTCACCGTCACACATCTATTTCATCGACAATTTATGTTTTACTTTCACACATCTATTTCATTAACAATCTATGTTTCACTGTCACACATCTATTTCATTAACAATCTATGTTTCACTGTCACACATCTATTTCATTAACAATCTATGTTTTACTGTCACACATCTATTTCATTAACAATCTATGTTTTACTGTCACACATCTATTTCATTAACAATCTATGTTTCACTGTCACACATCTATTTCATTAACAATCTATGTTTCACTGTCACACATCTATTTCATTAACAATCTATGTTTTACTGTCACACATCTATTTCATTAACAATCTATGTTTTACTGTCACACATCTATTTCATTAACAATCTATGTTTCACTGTCACACATCTATTTCATTAACAATCTATGTTTTACTGTCACACATCTATTTCATTAACAATCTATGTTTTACTGTCACACATCTATTTCATTAACAATCTATGTTTTACTTTCACACATCTATTTCATTAACAATCTATGTTTCACCGTCACACATCTATTTCATTAACAATTTATGTTTCACTGTCACACATCTATTTCATTAACAATCTATGTTTCACCGTCACACATCTATTTCATTAACAATATATGTTTCACTGTCACACATCTATTTCATTAACAATCTATGTTTTACTGTCACACATCTATTTCATTAACAATCTATGTTTTACTGTCACACATCTATTTCATTAACAATCTATGTTTCACTGTCACACATCTATTTCATTAACAATCTATGTTTCACTGTCACACATCTATTTCATTAACAATTTATGTTTCACTGTCTCACATCTATTTCATCGACAATTTATGTTTTACTGTCACACATCTATTTCATTAACAATCTATGTTTCACTGTCACACATCTATTTCATTAACAATCTATGTTTTACTGTCACACATCTATTTCATTAACAATCTATGTTTTACTGTCACACATCTATTTCATTAACAATATATGTTTCACTGTCACACATCTATTTCATTAACAATCTATGTTTCACTGTCACACATCTATTTCATTAACAATTTATGTTTCACTGTCACACATCTATTTCATTGACAATATATGTTTCACTGTCACACATCTATTTCATTAACAATCTATGTTTCACTGTCACACATCTATTTCATTAACAATCTATGTTTTACTGTCACACATCTATTTCATTAACAATTTATGTTTCACTGTCACACATCTATTTCATTGACAATTTATGTTTCACTGTCACACATCTATTTCATTAACAATTTATGTTTTACTGTCACACATCTATTTCATTAACAATCTATGTTTCACTGTCACACATCTATTTCATTAACAATCTATGTTTTACTGTCACACATCTATTTCATTAACAATCTATGTTTTACTGTCACACATCTATTTCATTAACAATCTATGTTTCACTGTCACACATCTATTTCATTAACAATCTATGTTTCACTGTCACACATCTATTTCATTAACAATCTATGTTTCACTGTCACACATCTATTTCATTAACAATTTATGTTTCACTGTCACACATCTATTTCATTGACAATATATGTTTCACTGTCACACATCTATTTCATTAACAATCTATGTTTCACTGTCACACATCTATTTCATTAACAATCTATGTTTTACTGTCACACATCTATTTCATTAACAATTTATGTTTCACTGTCACACATCTATTTCATTGACAATTTATGTTTCACTGTCACACATCTATTTCATTAACAATCTATGTTTTACTGTCACACATCTATTTCATTAACAATCTATGTTTTACTGTCACACATCTATTTCATTAACAATATATGTTTCACTGTCACACATCTATTTCATTAACAATCTATGTTTCACTGTCACACATCTATTTCATTAACAATCTATGTTTTACTGTCACACATCTATTTCATTAACAATCTATGTTTTACTGTCACACATCTATTTCATTAACAATCTATGTTTCACTGTCACACATCTATTTCATTAACAATCTATGTTTCACTGTCACACATCTATTTCATTAACAATCTATGTTTCACTGTCACACATCTATTTCATTAACAATTTATGTTTCACTGTCACACATCTATTTCATTAACAATCTATGTTTCACTGTCACACATCTATTTCATTAACAATTTATGTTTCACTGTCACACATCTATTTCATTAACACTATGTTTCACTGTCACACATCTATTTCATTAACAATAAGTTCATAATCATTCCCTTGTACTGATTTTCTAAATATTTCTGTTTTGGTTGCATCAGACTTGGGCTTTAACCCTAGTGTGGGAGATCTGATACTGCTACTGTCATCTATGTCGGGTCTTCTGCAACTTTATATTCTCAATGATAAACTGAAAAAAAATCACACTATGTTGATCATAAGATGTTAAAAGAGATTTTAAAAGGCCATTGGCAATTTATATCAATCCTTTATCCTCTTCAAGCTCGGCAACAAAAGCTAACCTTACCTCATCTGTTAGTTAAAATAATTTACTTTTTATGATCTTCATAAAAATCAGTACTATTTATTTTGTATGTAAAAAAATCTTGTTAAAAGGTGGCATTTTCACTAGATTAATGTAGAAAAGTTATATGGACATAAAACACAGCATGTAACATGAGTGGCCAATCACAAACTCAAGCCTTGAACCTCTGCTCATCCCACTGACTTAAAATGTGTTACTAACACAAGCTAATATAGGTTTCCTTTTCCTGCATCGTATTACTGGAAAAAGTAAACTTTTTAAAACTTGTTAAAAACATTCAGTCAATAAGAAATTTTCTCCAAACTTTTTTTCAAAACCATATCATACCTGTTGCAGTCTTTTCTTGTACTGCGCTTCATTTTCATTTGGTCCCAGCCTGGGAGTCGTCATGCCATTACGATTTTCAATAAGAATTATCATGTCTTGCACCGTCAGGATGTACACTGGGTCAATATCATGCTTGTTGATCAGGCCAACCAGATACTCCTTGTAGTGAAGTCTGAAATTAATATACATAATACTGGAGCTGCAGCTTCTAAATTTGCCTGTATTTTAATAGTCAAGTTGTAAGACAGAGTTTGTGTTCAAACATCAGGTACATTTATTTCCCACAGTCCATTCTTTTGGAGGCGATAGGATAACATTGATAAAGGAAATACATAGCAGGTCTACTTCAATTAATATATCTACAAGGATTTGTATAAGTTGCTCACCTGTTGACATAATGATCATATTAAGAGCATGTATTATCAATCTTGTCGTTTTAATAATTAAAAAGATATAAAAAGAGAAATTATTATTTAATTCAGTTGTTTGCTTTGTGTCAGTGATTACTTAAACATAGATATATGCAACTTTTTGGCACATCAACTGTTGTCAGACAAATTCCATAACTTATCAGGAGTCAAAAATTCCATTCGTCCGCTCGTATTTACAATCAGCAGGACGAGTAAGTTTTCCAATTAGGTCTTCCTGCAGGATGAGTAGATTTTTCAGGGGGAAAATGGAAAACGTTTCTATCCCATTGCAGTTTATCCATGGTAGAAAATGTGTTTAGTTTACTGCTGAGTTCAGTGTAAATCAAAACAGGAAATGCAATCAATCAATTAAAACGAGGCATTACTTCAGAATATACCGACACCTATGTCAGGTACCACTAAGCTGGAATCATTTATTTTTCAAGGATGAATTGCGTGGCACTTGTTGACAAAATGGAAATATCCAAGGCAATACAAATTTAAAACGAAACTGATTTAAATTTCATACTAGACATAAAAGATATAAAAATTGTACATATTTCTCTCAATTAAAAATAAATTAAATCATAAGATCAAATGTTGCTGGCAACAAGAATTACAAGTAAAACCGTGTTTAGGCACTGGTGAATAATGTTGCACACTAAAGACTGGTTGAAAGCCTATAAAAAATTAGTGGGTTGATTCCATGTCCGCTATATATTAAAAGTCAAGTAAACCAGTCTGAAGCGCTAATATGAAGAGTCGGAGAGGTAAAGTACTGAGAAAGTTTCTACTGTTCACTGATGGTCAGTTGAGGGAAGTGGAGATAACACAGAGAAACAGAAATGGTACTAAACATTATGTTAACAACATCTTCCAACAATTGCTGAATGTGAGCGGCGATTCAGTCACATGATATTAATCAAGAGCCCTTTGAGATGAACATTAAAGCAAGACACACTGTCTTCTCTGATGAGAATTAATATTGATGGCCCTGACTTAGAGATGTTCAACCCCACAGACAGTGTTGTAAAATCGCTTGGAAGTTGTCAAGGTACCAGGCATACCAAAGGCCAAAAGTGGACAGGATCTAGAGGCCAAACAAACCTCGTAAGGCATTCTGAGTAATGGTAAAGTGTTACATGATGATGTTTACTGTTTATATATATAAAATAAACAATTTCGACTCAGCTTATTACTATCATATTACTCTAATATTTATACCAAATAAATTTAAGGATGAGTAATATAATTGCAGAACTAATTACAAAACATTTTGACCCATGCTTACAATTTTTTGTTTATTTATTGGGTTTATCATTTCACCAACAGTATTTCAGTTATGTGGAGATGATGGATCAAACCCTAAAGCCTCCCATACCTGGAGCTGGTGCTCTACAGATTGCACTACTAGGACTAATATTATGATTGTGTCATCCAATTATAACAATGTCGGACATTGGAAAGACAAATAAAAACAAATTGGGTGAGAGGTATTGTGTAAATAATTAAAAAGCCTATCAAAAAGCAAAGGAATTAATTTACAGATTATATAGCATATAGCAGAGCTCAAGGGCATATAGGGATCATCCCATGTTAACTTTCTGCACCGAACAATGCCGTATCAAGAAGTAGTTTGCAGAAGGATTAACTAGAGTCACAGCTGCAAGAATAATTGTTATGTTGTTGTTATTGCAAAGTGTAGTGATGCAAAAATGAAACTTGTACTAAACGTTCACATTATTTCAATGCAGAAGACAGTAACATTTGTGAATAAAATGCTTTCATGAAGGAATAGACCCAATATATATTACAGATGGTAGTTGTTGCTGCAGACATATTCTGAAAAAATGTAGCAATGTATATTCATTATTAAAGTTAGGCTTTGTATCTGTTTAAATGATCTAGCACTGAGATAGTGGCAAAGGTAAAAAGACAACAACAAAACCGTGAGAACACAGGTTCAAGCAAGAATAATTATACACAATGCACCGTAATGCAATCATCTGCTTGTAAAATTTTGTTGGAAAATCAATTTCTCACAGCATGTTTCATAATAATATCTAATTCCTTACTACGGTAAATGTATTAAGCAGAAACATTTTTCTATTCAAAGTAACAGTGACCTTGACCCCACTGGCCCCACTTTCAATCCCAAGTGTCGTCTTCACAGATGCTACCTATGCAGCAAAGTTCATCACAAATATTATTCCTAACTAAAGTTATTGAGTGTATAAGGTTTTTTTTTCTATTTTTAGTAATTGACCTTGGCCCAACTGGCCCTAAATTTGAATTTGATCTGTATCTTGTGATGTTACAGCTACCAAAATATTTTCAGATCTGTGAAACCTTTCATGACAAATCATCCGTCTTTCTATTTTTAGTAACAGTGACCATGACCCCACCGGCTGCCATTTTCAATCCCAAGTGTTGCCTTCATAGAAGCTACTGATACAACAAGTTTTTATCATAATATCTCATTCCTAACTCTAGTTATTGAGCAGAAACCATTTTTGACCTTGACCCCACCTTCAATCCCAAGTATCGTCTTCACAGAAGCTACCTTTGCAGCAAAGTTGATCATACCTTATTCCTAACTATTTTTTTCTTCTATTTTTAGTAACAGTGACACGTGTACCAAAAATTGTTTAATTCAGTAAAACATTTCATGAGTTATCATCCTGTTTTTCTACTTTTAGTAACAGTGACCTTAACATTGACCTCACCTGTGCCAAAGACGAGCTTGACCTGTATCTTATGGTGTTACACCTCTGTACTACAAAATACTTAAATCTGTCAAGCCTTTCATGAGTAACCATCTGGAAACCATGACTACTGACACAATGAGCGACCATCCAATCATCAAGGTCACTCCTATATACCCGCTTTAACTTGATTTTTGGGGGTATAACAAACAGAAATCAGAACTTAGGAAGATTTAATGACTATACTGGCTACATTACTTCTGAGGAGTACTTCCCAAATACTATTTATGAATAGATGTAAAGAAGTTTGTCCACCTACATGCACAATCCAGCCAGCCCCCGACCAGTCTGGTTTCCACATGGTTCATCTTTCTTGTTCCCTTCCATCTCCTTCTGCTCCATCACTGGACAGTGGTGCTTGTCCTCCTGGGATGGGGGTGCATCGGTGTTGAAGGGAACTTTCTTGTTCTGAAACAATAAACATACTCCTCAAGCTTGTACAACATGCCTCAAGATTTGACACTTTACTTGTAAATTGATCAACTCTAGGAATGACTTAATGATATTAAAATTTAACATAAATTAATAATAAATGATGGTTTAAGCAGCAGAACTTGTTCTTATAAAAATAATACAAGCAACATATTGACTAGCTGTATGCATACTAGTATTTATACCAAATATCATAGCTCTAGCTCTTCCAGTTTCTGACAAGAAGATTTTTTAACTATTCTTTATAGCCTTATATGGAAAATGACCTTTGGTGGCCTAGTTTTTTGATAGATCACAATTCTTTGAACAATATTTTACTCCCCCTGCCTGCTTGGGGTTCTGTGAAAGTTTAGCTGAATTTGGCCAAGCAGTTTCAGAGATAATGTTTGAAGATGTTGATGGAGGATGAGTGAGTCTCGATGCCAGGCATTCACAATCTCACCCTGAGCATGAGCTAAGGTGAGCTAAAAACTTAAAAAGGACATTTATATATATACACCAAATCTCTTACAATTTTTAACAACAATTTTCATAAAAGTCTGTTCCAACTGTTGCATATTCATTGTTTAAAGAAAGATATAAAGTAGGTTATCGATTAAGCATTTAGCATAAACTGTTACAAGTAATGTGTAGAAACAAGATACAAGCCAATCTAAACAAATAAAATAAAATTTGTGCCTACCTTAAGGAGTTTCTGCAGATCTTCTACTGCATTGTCACGGAGATAGTAGAAGCAGCTTCGGGGATGGTGGCAATGAAAGCCACTCTTGGCACAGGCTGCTAGTTTTTTACAAACCTAGATAAAAATCGAGCAAGTTTTGTAAGTGTATTAGTGAAATATGATATGTAACAATGGGTATAAGGAAAATGGTATCGGGGATACAGGCTATGTAACAAGAGTATAAGCGATGCTGGATGCGATCCTGGCTTGAAACAAGAGGGCCATGATGGTCCTTAATCGCTCATCTGAGGACACAGGCTTTTAGAAGGCTCAAATCTGTCATCGAGTAATATATGAGTTATTTACTTTAGAAATTTTTAGTGAAGACTGAACCATTAGTGTGGCAACTGGAATAATAACATTTTTTAGAATTTTACCTGGTGACCTACTGAATCCAAATGACCCACTTCAAAACCTATGTAAGATTTCATACTGGCTAACATTCTGACAAAGTTTGGTGAAGATAAGGCCATCAATGTGGCTTCTAAGTGTTTTCACCAGGTTTTTCTAAAATTTGACCAAGTGTCCTAGTTTTTGACCCCTTGTTACAAACTCACCCAAAATTTCTTTTTTTTTGGTTTGATTTTTTTTTTATCTTTTTGCAGGGGAGGTCTTTCAGTGATGAATTTCTTACAAAACAAAATTTTATTTCTATGTTTTATTGTTATTATTAACAAATGAACCCCTGATACTTTACTTCTGCAGAAAATCCTATAGGATGTAAACAAATAAGCATTAACTGAATACATGAAAGCTTTCTATTACAAAATGTAGTAACCTATTTTTTTTTATCTCACATGACCCAGTTACGAACTCTTCCAAGATTTCATGCAGGCACAGTCTGGCCATGTTTAGTGAAGATTGGGCCATAAGGGTGGCCTCTAGTGTATTCACAAGATTTTTCTAAGATTTGACCAAGTACCCTACTTTTTGACCCCACGTGACCCAATAACAAACTCACCTAAGATTTCATGCTGACAAACATTGTGACCCTATGTAGGGAAAACACAAGACTGTAAAGGAAAGAAGAACATGCTGCAAAATGACTATGTCAAGTACTAACCCCCGCTTGCATAAATGGCTGTGAGCATGCACTACAGAACTCGTGGCCACACTGTGGGCATTTGAAGTGGAGACAGCCTCCCTTAGCCAGACTGTACCTCATCTTACAGCTTGGGCAGTCTGAAAGTACATATAACAAATCTAGACACACAATAATTGTGGCCTAAAAGTAAATTTGCTGATGGTCTTAGGACCATAATTTTGTAATCAATCCCAGTACAGGCAGATTTTTTGCCTAAATTTCTTAGTGGTTTCGAGGTTAACTCCAGTCCAAGGACTAAACAAAATGGCACAATGGATTCCGGATTGGAAGGTCCCAGATTGGCCTAGTGTTCAATGTGCTGGACTACCGGTTCAAGGGTCCATGGTGCATAGACTAAATGTTAATGTGCTGGACTCCAGATTAAAGGATCCCAGATGCATACCTATTTGGATGATGTAATAGACTTTAAATTGAAGAATTGTGTCATAGTTGATGGATTTCAGATTGAAATGCTTCAGATGCACGGCTTAGTGGTTAATATGCTTGACTCTAGATTGAAGGGTTCCAGTCCTGGTATACCGACATAGTGGAAATACTGCACATTCCTACTTCTTTGTCTATGTCTATCACTATTGAGTGCATTACCTATGCCATTTTCCTCAAGGTATAGCTGGATACCCTTGGCCTGCCTCTCCGGATCATTGTCTATCTTAAACTGTGTGAACTCCTCACAGGTGCGTCCTTCATGTTGGGGCTCCCACTAACAATCAAATCATCAATAACATCACTTTAACAATCTGACAAACCCTTTAGTTTCACCCAGGTACATACACTAGGTATACATGTAGTAGGATGAAAGTGTAAAGGATGGCATGGGGGGCACATGTGTTTAGTAGGTACAGTAGTATGTAAGCGTACAGGATGGGATGGGGGACACATGTGTTCAGTAGGTATGGTAGGATGTAAGCGTACAGGATGGGATGGGGAACACATGTGTTCAGTAGGTATAGTAGGATGTTAGAGTACAGGATGGGGTGGGGGACACGTGTGTTCAGTAGGTACAGTAGGATGTTAGAGTACAGGATGGGGTGGGGGACACATGTGTTCAGTAGGTATAGTAGGATGTAAGCGCACAGGATGGGTTTGGGGGACACATGTGTTCAGTAGGTATAGTAGGATGTAAGCATACAGGATGGGATGGGGAACACATGTGTTCAGTAGGTATAGTAGGATGTTAGAGTACAGGATGGGATGGGGGACACATGTGTTCAGTAGGTACAGTAGGATGTAAGAGTACAGGATGGGATGGGGGACACATGTGTTCAGTAGGTACAGTAGGATGTTAGAGTACAGGATGGGATGGGGGGCACATGTGTTCAGTAGGTACAGTAGGATGTAAGAGTACAGGATGGGATGGGGGACACAAGTGTTCAGTAGGTACAGTAGGATGTTAGAGTACAGGATGGGATGGGGGGCACATGTGTTCAGTAGGTATAGTAGGATGTTAGAGTACAGGATGGGGTGGGGGACACATGTGTTCAGTAGGTATAGTAGGATGTAAGCGTACAGGATGGGATGGGGACACATGTGTTCAGTAAGTATAGAAGGATGTTAGAGTACAGGATGGGATGGGGGGCACATGTGTTCAGTAGGTATAGTAGGATGTTAGAGTACAGGATGGGATGGGGGGCACATGTGTTCAGTAGGTATAGTAGGATGTAAGCGTACAGGATGGGGTGGGGGACACATGTGTTCAGTAGGTATAGTAGGATGTAAGCGTACAGGATGGGATGGGGACACATGTGTTCAGTAGGTATAGTAGGATGTAAGCGTACAGGATGGGATGGGGACACATGTGTTCAGTAGGTATAGTAGGATGTAAGCGTACAGGATGGGGTGGGGGACACATGTGTTCAGTAGGTATAGTAGGATGTAAGCGTACAGGATGGGATGGAGACACATGTGTTCAGTAGGTATAGTAGGATGTAAGCGTACAGGATGGGGTGGGGGACACATGTGTTCAGTAGGTATAGTAGGATGTAAGCGTACAGGATGGGGTGGGGGACACATGTGTTCAGTAGGTATAGTAGGATGTAAGCGTACAGGATGGAGTGGGGGACACATGTGTTCAGTAGGTATAGTAGGATGTAAGCGTACAGGATGGGATGGGGACACATGTGTTCAGTAGGTATAGTAGGATGTAAGCGTACAGGATGGGGTGGGGGACACATGTGTTCAGTAGGTACAGTAGGATGTAAGCGTACAGGATGGGGTGGGGGACACATGTGTTCAGTAAGTATAGAAGGATGTAAGCGTACAGGATGGGATGGGGACACATGTGTTCAGTAGGTACAGTAGGATGTTAAGAGTACAGGATGGGGTGGGGGACACATGTGTTCAGTAGGTATAGTAGGATGTTAGAGTACAGGATGGGGTGGGGGCACATGTCTTCAGTAGGTATAGTAGGATGTAAGCGTACAGGATGGGGTGGGGGACACATGTGTTCAGTAGGTATAGTAGGATGTAAGAGTACAGGATGGGATGGGGGCACATGTGTTCAGTAGATACAGTAGGATGTTAGAGTACAGGATGGGATGAGGGGCACATGTGTTCAGTAGGTATAGTAGGATGTTAGAGTACAGGATGGGATGGGGGGCACATGTCTTCAGTAGGTACAGTTAAATGTAAGAGTACAGGATGGGATGGGGGACACATGTTCAGTAGGTACAGTAGGATGTAAGCATACAGGATGGGATGGGGTCACATGTCTTCAGTAGGTACAGTTAAATGTAAGAGTACAGGATGGGATGGGGGACACATGTTCAGTAGGTATAGCAGGATGTTAGAGTACAGGATGGGGTGGGGGACACATGTGTTCAGTAGGTACAGTAGGATGTAAGCGTACAGGATGGGATGGGGGGCACATGTCTTCAGTAGGTACAGTTAAATGTAAGAGTACAGGATGGGATGGGGGACACATGTTCAGTAGGTATAGTAGGATGTTAGAGTACAGGATGGGGTGGGGGACACATGTGTTCAGTAGGTACAGTAGGATGTAAGCGTACAGTATGGGGTGGGGGACACATGTGTTCAGTAGGTATAGCAGGATGTTAGAGTACAGGATGGGGTGGGGGACACATGTGTTCAGTAGGTATAGCAGGATGTAAGCGTACAGGATGGGGTGGGGGACACGTGTGTTCAGTAGGTATAGTAGGAAGTTAGAGTACAGGATGGGGTGGGGGGCACATGTGTTCAGTAGGTATAGTAGGATGTAAGCGTACAGGATGGGATGGGGGACACATGTGTTCAGTAGGTACAGTAGGATGTAAGAGTACAGGATGGGATGGGGGACACATGTGTTCAGTAGGTATAGTAGGATGTAAGAGTACAGGATGGGGTGGGGGACACATGTGTTCAGTAGGTATAGCAGGATGTAAGCGTACAGGATGGGATGGGGGACACATGTGTTCAGTAGGTATAGTAGGATGTAAGAGTACAGGATGGGATGGGGGACACATGTGTTCAGTAGGTACAGTAGGATGTAAGAGTACAGGATGGGATGGGGGACACATGTGTTCAGTAAGTACAGTAGGATGTTAGAGTACAGGATGGGATGGGGAACACATGTGTTCCGTAGGTATAGTAGGATGTAAGCGTACAGGATGGGGTGGGGGACACATGTGTTCAGTAGGTATAGTAGGATGTTAGAGTAAAGGATGGGTTGGGGGACACATGTGTTCAGTAGATATAGTAGGATGTAAGTGTACAGGATGGGGTGGGGGACACATGTGTTCCGTAGGTATAGTAGGATGTAAGCGTACAGGATGGGATGGGGAACACATGTGTTCCGTAGGTATAGTAGGATGTAAGCGTACAGGATGGGGTGGGGGACACATGTGTTCAGTATGTATAGTAGGATGTTAGAGTAAAGGATGGGTTGGGGGACACGTGTGTTCAGTAGGTACAGTAGGATGTAAGAGTACAGGATGGGATGGGGGACACATGTGTTCAGTAGATATAGTAGGATGTAAGTGTACAGGATGGGATGGGGAACACATGTGTTCAGTAGGTACAGTAGGATGTAAGCGTACTGGATGGGGTGGGGAACACATGTGTTCAGTAGATATAGTAGGATGTTAGAGCACAGGATGGGATGGGGGACACATGTGTTCTGTAGGTATAGTAGGATGTAAGCGTACAGGATGGGATGGGGACACATGTGTTCAGTAGGTATAGTAGGATGTTAGAGTACAGGATGGGGTGGGGGACACGTGTGTTCAGTAGGTATAGCAGGATGTAAGCGTACAGGATGGGATGGGGGACACATGTGTTCAGTAAGTACAGTAGGATGTTAGAGTACAGGATGGGATGGGGAACACATGTGTTCCATAGGTATAGTAGGATGTAAGCGTACAGGATGGGGTGGGGGACACATGTGTTCAGTAGGTATAGTAGGATGTTAGAGTAAAGGATGGGTTGGGGGACACATGTGTTCAGTAGATATAGTAGGATGTAAGTGTACAGGATGGGATGGGGAACACATGTGTCCAGTAGGTACAGTAGGATGTAAGCGTACAGGATGGGATGGGGGACACATGTGTTCAGTAGGTATAGCAGGATGTAAGTGTACAGGATGGGGTGGGGGACACATGTGTTCAGTAGGTATAGCAGGATGTAAGCGTACAGGATGGGATGGGAAACACATGTGTTCAGTAGGTACAGTAGGATGTAAGCGTACAGGATGGGATGGGGGACACATGTGTTCAGTAGGTATAGTAGGATGTTGGAGTACAGGATGGGATGGGGGACACATGTGTTCAGTAGGTATAGTAGGATGTAAGAGTACAGGATGGGGTGGGGGGCACATGTGTTCAGTAGGTATAGTAGGATGTTAGAGTACAGGATGGGATGGGGGACACATGTGTTCAGTAGGTACAGTAGGATGTTAGAGTACAGGATGGGGTGGGGAACACATGTGTTCAGTAGGTATAGTAGGATGTAAGAGTACAGGATGGGATGGGGGACACATGTGTTCAGTAGGTACAGTAGGATGTAAGAGTACAGGATGGGATGGGGGACACATGTGTTCAGTAGATATAGTAGGATATTAGAGCACAGGATGGGATGGGGGACACATGTGTTCAGTAGGTACAGTAGGATGTTAGAGTACAGGATGGGATGGGGGACACATGTGTTCAGTAGATATAGTAGGATGTTAGAGCACAGGATGGGATGGGGAACACATGTGTTCAGTAGGTATAGTAGGATGTAAGAGTACAGGATGGGGTGGGGAACACATGTGTTCAGTAGGTACAGTAGGATGTTAGAGTACAGGATGGGATGGGGGACACATGTGTTCAGTAGATATAGTAGGATGTTAGAGCACAGGATGGGATGGGGGACACATGTGTTCTGTAGGTATAGTAGGATGTAAGCGTACAGGATGGGATGGGGACACATGTGTTCAGTAGGTATAGTAGGAAGTTAGAGTACAGGATGGGGTGGGGGACACATGTGTTCAGTAGGTATAGCAGGATGTAAGCGTACAGGATGGGATGGGGGACACATGTGTTCAGTAAGTACAGTAGGATGTTAGAGTACAGGATGGGGTGGGGAACACATGTGTTCAGTAGGTATAGTAGGATGTTAGAGTACAGGATGGGATGGGGGACACATGTGTTCAGTAGGTACAGTAGGATGTTAGAGTACAGGATGGGATGGGGGACACATGTGTTCAGTAGGTACAGTAGGATGTAAGCGTACAGGATGGGGTGGGGAACATATGTGTTCCGTAGGTATAGTAGGATGTAAGCGTAGAGGATGTTATGGGGGACACATGTTGTTAGTAAGTATAGAAGGATGTAAGCGTACAGGATGGGATGGAGGACACATGTGTTCAGTAGGTACAGTAGGATGTAAGCGTACTGGATGGGGTGGGGAACACATGTGTTCAGTAGATATAGTAGGATGTTAGAGCACAGGATGGGATGGGGGACACATGTGTTCTGTAGGTATAGTAGGATGTAAGCGTACAGGATGGGATGGGGACACATGTGTTCAGTAGGTATAGTAGGATGTTAGAGTACAGGATGGGGTGGGGGACACATGTGTTCAGTAGGTATAGCAGGATGTAAGCGTACAGGATGGGATGGGGGACACATGTGTTCAGTAAGTACAGTAGGATGTTAGAGTACAGGATGGGATGGGGAACACATGTGTTCCATAGGTATAG
The DNA here is from genome assembly GCA_007844125.1 of Sinonovacula constricta. Lineage (NCBI taxonomy): Eukaryota > Metazoa > Mollusca > Bivalvia > Cardiida > Solecurtidae > Sinonovacula > Sinonovacula constricta. The sequence continues at coordinate 53,149,217 of CM017565.1, forward strand.
TAGGATGTAAGCGTACAGGATGGGGTGGGGGACACATGTGTTCAGTAGGTATAGTAGGATGTTAGAGTAAAGGATGGGTTGGGGGACACATGTGTTCAGTAGATATAGTAGGATGTAAGTGTACAGGATGGGATGGGGAACACATGTGTCCAGTAGGTACAGTAGGATGTAAGCGTATAGGATGGGATGGGGGACACATGTGTTCAGTAGGTATAGCAGGATGTAAGTGTACAGGATGGGGTGGGGGACACATGTGTTCAGTAGGTATAGCAGGATGTAAGCGTACAGGATGGGATGGGGAACACATGTGTTCAGTAGGTACAGTAGGATGTAAGCGTACAGGATGGGATGGGGGACACATGTGTTCAGTAGGTATAGTAGGATGTTAGAGTACAGGATGGGATGGGGGACACATGTGTTCAGTAGGTATAGTAGGATGTAAGAGTACAGGATGGGGTGGGGGGCACATGTGTTCAGTAGGTATAGTAGGATGTTAGAGTACAGGATGGGATGGGGGACAAATGTGTTCAGTAGGTACAGTAGGATGTTAAAGTACAGGATGGGGTGGGGAACACATGTGTTCAGTAGGTATAGTAGGATGTAAGAGTACAGGATGGGATGGGGGACACATGTGTTCAGTAGGTACAGTAGGATGTAAGCGTACAGGATGGGGTGGGGAACATATGTGTTCCGTAGGTATAGTAGGATGTAAGCGTAGAGGATGTTATGGGGGACACATGTTGTTAGTAAGTATAGAAGGATGTAAGCGTACAGGATGGGATGGGGGACACATGTGTTCAGTAGGTATAGTAGGATGTAAGAGTACAGGATGGGATGGGGGACACGTGTGTTCAGTAGGTATAGTAGGATGTAAGAGTACAGGTTGGGATGGGGACACATGTGTTCAGTAGGTATAGTAGGATGTAAGAGTACAGGATGGGGTGGGGGACACGTGTGTTCAGTAGGTATAGTAGGATGTTAGAGTACAGGATGGGATGGGGACACATGTGTTCAGTAGGTATAGTAGGATGTTAGAGTACAGGATGGGGTGGGGGACACGTGTGTTCAGTAGGTATAGTAGGATGTAAGAGTACAGGTTGGGATGGGGACACATGTGTTCAGTAGGTACAGTAGGATGTAAGCGTACAGGATGGGATGGGGAACACATGTGTTCAGTAGGTATAGTAGGATGTTAGAGTACAGGATGGGGTGGGGAACACATGTGTTCAGTAGGTATAGTAGGATGTTAGAGTACAGGATGGGATGGGGGACACATGTGTTCAGTAGGTACAGTAGGATGTAAGCGTACAGGATGGGGTGGGGAACATATGTGTTCCGTAGGTATAGTAGGATGTAAGCGTAGAGGATGTTATGGGGGACACATGTTGTTAGTAAGTATAGAAGGATGTAAGCGTACAGGATGGGATGGGGGACACATGTGTTCAGTAGGTACAGTAGGATGTAAGCGTACTGGATGTGGTGGGGAACACATGTGTTCAGTAGATATAGTAGGATGTTAGAGCACAGGATGGGATGGGGGACACATGTGTTCTGTAGGTATAGTAGGATGTAAGCGTACAGGATGGGATGGGGACACATGTGTTCAGTAGGTATAGTAGGATGTTAGAGTACAGGATGGGGTGGGGGACACATGTGTTCAGTAGGTATAGCAGGATGTAAGCGTACAGGATGGGATGGGGGACACATGTGTTCAGTAAGTACAGTAGGATGTTAGAGTACAGGATGGGATGGGGAACACATGTGTTCCATAGGTATAGTAGGATGTAAGCGTACAGGATGGGGTGGGGGACACATGTGTTCAGTAGATATAGTAGGATGTAAGTGTACAGGATGGGATGGGGAACACATGTGTCCAGTAGGTACAGTAGGATGTAAGCGTATAGGATGGGATGGGGGACACATGTGTTCAGTAGGTATAGCAGGATGTAAGTGTACAGGATGGGGTGGGGGACACATGTGTTCAGTAGGTATAGCAGGATGTAAGCGTACAGGATGGGATGGGGAACACATGTGTTCAGTAGGTACAGTAGGATGTAAGCGTACAGGATGGGATGGGGGACACATGTGTTCAGTAGGTATAGTAGGATGTTAGAGTACAGGATGGGATGGGGGACACATGTGTTCAGTAGGTATAGTAGGATGTAAGAGTACAGGATGGGGTGGGGGGCACATGTGTTCAGTAGGTATAGTAGGATGTTAGAGTACAGGATGGGATGGGGGACACATGTGTTCAGTAGGTACAGTAGGATGTTAAAGTACAGGATGGGGTGGGGAACACATGTGTTCAGTAGGTATAGTAGGATGTAAGAGTACAGGATGGGATGGGGGACACATGTGTTCAGTAGGTACAGTAGGATGTAAGCGTACAGGATGGGGTGGGGAACATATGTGTTCCGTAGGTATAGTAGGATGTAAGCGTAGAGGATGTTATGGGGGACACATGTTGTTAGTAAGTATAGAAGGATGTAAGCGTACAGGATGGGATGGGGGACACATGTGTTCAGTAGGTATAGTAGGATGTAAGAGTACAGGATGGGATGGGGGACACGTGTGTTCAGTAGGTATAGTAGGATGTAAGAGTACAGGTTGGGATGGGGACACATGTGTTCAGTAGGTATAGTAGGATGTAAGAGTACAGGATGGGGTGGGGGACACGTGTGTTCAGTAGGTATAGTAGGATGTTAGAGTACAGGATGGGATGGGGACACATGTGTTCAGTAGGTATAGTAGGATGTTAGAGTACAGGATGGGGTGGGGGACACGTGTGTTCAGTAGGTATAGTAGGATGTAAGAGTACAGGTTGGGATGGGGACACATGTGTTCAGTAGGTACAGTAGGATGTAAGCGTACAGGATGGGATGGGGAACACATGTGTTCAGTAGGTATAGTAGGATGTTAGAGTACAGGATGGGGTGGGGAACACATGTGTTCAGTAGGTATAGTAGGATGTTAGAGTACAGGATGGGGTGGGGGACACGTGTGTACAGTAGGTATAGTAGGATGTAAGTGTACAGGATGGGGTGGGGAACACATGTGTTCCGTAGGTATTTTAGGATGTAAGCATACAGGATGGGGTGGGGGACACATGTGTTTTATATAAACACGTCAGCAAATATATATACAATTTTAAAAATAATACCATCTAAAACTAAATACAAATCAAAGCTCTGAAAAGCACTATTTTGGTGTAAGTTTAATCCTATAAAGCTGTGCAAATAATATTCCTAAATTAAATGTACAACACATTTGAATGAAGACAAGGTTTTAGCAGCAAAAAAAGGTGTCTTAAAAAAACAGAGTGTCACACATGTATTTTCAAAGCATTGTTCAACTTTATTCATTTTAACAATATGATTTTGTTATTACTTACTGATAACCTTACTTTCTGCAAATGTGCTGGAGCTACTTAATAATGTATGAGAAAGTACAAGGAATCTTGTGAAGTCATACCAATAGTCTTTGCAGAATGTGTACAGAAAAGACCAATGATGATGCAAACGACCTCTGTTATACATAACCTACCTGGTATCGAAGGCAGTGAGGTCCCATACATGGTATCGCAAATATTTTGGCCTGGTACATAATGCATACTCAGTGAAATATTAATTCTTATTATTAACAGTTCACACACTGTTTGGACCCTTTTCTCTATTCAATAAGTGATATTTCTGCACAACATGTTTACAAGTTTAGAAAACAAACTAATATTAAGCCACTACTCTTCTGGCAGTGATGTGATCAAATGTGAAAGGTGTGAACGTGTTTGTTATACATCATTTTTAATTAAGTCCAATTTCACAACTGCTTTGTAAAGAACTGTAAAGTATACAATATCACATGCAATAATCAGATACTGTCCGTTTTAGGTTTGAGCGATGGATCAAATCATAGAAACGGTTTACAATGTAAATGCTTTTTTAAGTATGTGACTAAAGCTGATTAGGCTAATTCTGATATATGCGCTAGCAAAACTAGCAAAGTAGTCTGAATGTACGTAAAATATGTTAAATGAATTCAATGACATTAATTTCTGCCAGACAGGTGAAAGTATATTTTTTTTATGATCTCTGCTTTTTCTGCAAACTGAAATAGTAAAGACATTCTATGTATTGAATGTAGACCTGCAGAAGGCATTTAACTAGCTCAAGTCTTCCTCTTGCATGTTGCCCACATCTGAATCATAGCGATCAATTGATTCTTCACTTTCACAATGTGGGCAGTTTCTCAGTCTAGATGTATATTCTTTTCCTTGCTAGCTAGCTCCTATTCCCAAACACATGCAGATCTTTTCATATCGATCAATGTTAAGATATATTTTGACCTTGACATTTTTCTTCCCATATTAATTATTATGTATTATTTTGTATTCATTTAATCTATTATGTGCCTTCTTATTTTAGTGTGCCTTAAGTGTTGCTTCCTTCAGACTTAGACCTATATTTAATACTATGCCAGAGACTGCACCTTTTTTTGCCAGATTATCTGCAATTTAATTTCTGAGTATTCGTACATGAATATGGCCTGGGATCCAAAATAAATGAAAATTTATGGAGCGGATTAACTGGAGGTGTTAACTGGTCGACTGTGAGTCCCATTTTGTCTAATGATATAATTATCCTTTGTGGGAAGGGTTCTTTTGGCTTGACTACTTTCCGATCCTTTTAAATATATCTTTATTTTTGCTTAATGGGTTTCCTAGTGTAATTGAGCAGGCCCAGTACTTTAAGCTGCATATTTTTATTTGGTATTTTACATAATGTTGTGGAATTCCCCTAGTTTTATTATAAAAGCTCTATTTTAGTTTGTAATCCCATATGCTATTATACCATATCAAATTTTAAATTTAATTAGTGTTTGATATAGGGATGCGCATAAGACAATGGTATGTTTCCGATGTTATTTATTTTCTTGAAGCTAGTCCATTTATGGAAGTTATTCAGAAAATGTACCTATAAATCACTTGAGCGTTAAAAAGCCCCCATATAAATTGCCACTTTTATGACACAACATTCACTCAAATTAGACAGGCAGTGTGAACATATGTGGTCATTTAAATGTAGTTCACAACAAATGCATCCAGTCTCAAGACACGTCATACGAAGATTCCATCATACATTGTCTGGCTATGAAATTTCACTTCAGTGCAGAGAAGGATGCGTGGAACAGGGATAGAAAATCAGAATATCATATAGAAGAGTGGTGTTTAATCAGGGTATCATATTGACTTTACATATTTAATAAATTGCCTACATATTTTACTATTTAGACAGAAACCATGGTATTGTCCCATGTGAATGGTGTGAAAACTCTACTGCCTACAAGCGCTGAAAGTGTACTGATTAAGGCAGACCGATCTGGACCATGCCAAGTTCATACAGTATAAAGAGGCAGATTTGAACCTTTACCATAACAACATGCCGCATTTAGTATGGTATATCATACCATAGTGTGACGTAAACCGTAGAGTATGTTGCATCAAAGGGTACACCATAAGCGTAACATGTAGATTTTCTATCGTAATGCATAACTTGTATGGTATCGAACCACAACCTTTTTGTATTGTCTTAAACATTAACATGGGATGGGATGGGATTAGCCGGCAGCAACATTTTTATCATTATAGCTCAGGGGCACTTATGGGGTGCCCAGGGACTGAACCCGACCGGTCCATAATACTGACACCGACGAGTCAGGCGTAATGCTGTTCCCTTAGCCCCGAGCGTTAGGGGAGAAGCCACTACTACCAACTTTAAAGTTTTTGGTTTGACCCGGCCGGGGTTTGAACCCATGACCTCCCGATCTACCACCTGAGCTATTGCGGCCAGTTACATGTACATGGTATCGTTCATAATTGTACCATATGTAAATGGTATCGTATGACAACCCCCTACTGTTCCAGATCTGTAACTAATAGTATGCAAAACAACATTTAGACAGGTGGGTAATCCTGGAACTATTGTTGCAAACAACCAACATTCCAAAAGATAATGTGCAATGTTTTACTCTTACTTAAATGTGTTAAAATATACAGCCTATATTTCATGTTTTCGTTTGTTTGTTTCCTTGTTAAAAATTGTTAAGACAGCTATATCATATGTAATACTACTGAATTCACTATTTATCATGACTATTAACTTTATTTCTGCTTCTGTATGCAGCTAGCAGTCAACAGTACAGCCTGGTCAACCTGGCATGTCTTGTCTGTAGTTGAATGTAAACCACGAACAGCATGTGCAGAGCATGCTTTAGTCATACAAACAGAGATAATATTTTGTAAATGAGTTTTTTTTTCAATATCAGCATACCTCTTTTTTGCAGTTGAAACAAGTTTTCTTTTTACATGTGGGACAGGTCATATCAGGATCATCTGGGCGGTCATACAGGAACCCAAAATTACACTGAAATAAATATAACAAACATGCAATGTTGAAGTGTTCTCTGTTATTATTGGTGTTAATGACAAAATCAGAATTATCACCACTATGATCATTATTTTGACACTCCTTATATCACCACTACCACCTGTCTGGTCACCATCCTTATTTTTTTCATGCCCAATTATTCACAACTGTCTATGTCACCATTCAATAAACAATTGTTCACACCATATGTGTGCAACATTCTATTAAAAATTAATATTCATCTATGACACCATTCCACAAACAATTTATATTCATATATGTCACCATTCCAAAAACAATTTATATCCATCTGTGCACCATTCCATAAATAATGTATACCATTTAATAAACAATATTTATCTAATTTCCCTTGTATCATTATTTCCCTCTCCTTGTCCTATTATAAATCCAAACATTCTGAAGTCCCTCATACCTAATAATCAGTATTTCAGTATGACCACATTTGTCATCATCCCATTAACAATCTGTATTTCAGTATGACCACATCTGTCATCATCCCATTAATAATCTGTATTTCAGTATGACCACATCTGTCATCATCCCATTAATAATCAGTATTTTATCAACTCTCTTCATCATGACCATCTCTGCCACCATCCCTTGAACTATCTGTATATTATCATACCCCTTATTTTCATGACCATCTCTGCCACCATCCCTTGAACTATCTGTATATTATCATACCCCATATTTTCATGACCATCTCTGCCACCATCCCTTGAACTATCTGTATATTATCATACCCCTTATTTTCATGACCATCTCTGCCACCATCCCTTGAACTATCTGTATATTATCATACGCCTTATTTTCATGACCATCTCTGCCACCAACCCCTCAACTATCTGTATATTATCATACCCCTTATTTTCATGACCATCTCTGCCACCATCCCTTGAACTATCTGTATATTATCATACCCCTTATTTTCATGTCATCTCTGCCACCAACCCCTCAACTATCTGTATATTATCATACCCCTTATTTTCATGACCATCTCTGCCACCATCCCTTGAACTACCTGTATATTATCATACCCCTTATTTTCATGACCATCTCTGCCACCATCCCCTCAACTATCTGTATATTATCATACCCCTTATTTTCATGACCATCTCTGCCACCATCCCTTGAACTATCTGTATATTATCATACCCCTTATTTTCATGACCATCTCTGCCACCATCCCTTGAACTATCTGTATATTATCATACCCCGTATTTTCATGACCATCTCTGCCACCATCCCTTGAACTATCTGTATATTATCATACCCCTTATTTTCATGACCATCTCTGCCACCATCCCTTGAACTATCTGTATATTATCATACCCCTTATTTTCATGACCATCTCTGCCACCATCCCTTGAACTATCTGTATATTATCATACCCCGTATTTTCATGACCATCTCTGCCACCATCCCTTGAACTACCTGTATATTATCATACCCCGTATTTTCATGACCATCTCTGCCACCAACCCCTCAACTATCTGTATATTATCATACCCCTTATTTTCATGACCATCTCTGCCACCATCCCTTGAACTATCTGTATATTATCATACCCCTTTTTTTCATGACCATCTCTGCCACCATCCCTTGAACTATCTGTATATTATCATACCCCTTATTTTCATGACCATCTCTGCCACCAACCCTTGAACTATCTGTATATTATCATACCCCTTTTTTTCATGACCATCTCTGCCACCATCCCTTGAACTATCTGTATATTATCATACCCCTTATTTTCATGACCATCTCTGCCACCAACCCCTCAACTATCTGTATATTATCATACCCCTTATTTTCATGACCATCTCTGCCACCATCCCTTGAACTATCTGTATATTATCATACCCCTTTTTTTCATGACCATCTCTGCCACCATCCCTTGAACTATCTGTATATTATCATACCCCTTATTTTCATGACCATCTCTGCCACCAACCCTTGAACTATCTGTATATTATCATACCCCTTATTTTCATGTCCATCTCTGCCACCAACCCTTGAACTATCTGTATATTATCATACCCCTTATTTTCATGTCCATCTCTGCCACCATCCCTTGAACTATCTGTATATTATCATACCCCTTTTTTTCATGACCATCTCTGCCACCATCCCTTGAACTATCTGTATATTATCATACCCCTTATTTTCATGACCATCTCTGCCACCAACCCTTGAACTATCTGTATATTATCATACCCCTTATTTTCATGTCCATCTCTGCCACCAACCCTTGAACTATCTGTATATTATCATACCCCTTATTTTCATGTCCATCTCTGCCACCAACCCTTGAACTATCTGTATATTATCATACCCCTTATTTTCATGACCATCTCTGCCACCATCCCTTGAACTATCTGTATATTATCATACCCCTTATTTTCATGACCATCTCTGCCACCAACCCTTGAACTACCTGTATATTATCATACCCCGTATTTTCATGACCATCTCTGCCACCAACCCTTGAACTACCTGTATATTATCATACCCCTTATTTTCATGACCATCTCTGCCACCATACCTTGAACTATCTGTATATTATCATACCCCGTATTTTCATGACCATCTCTGCCACCAACCCCTCAACTATCTGTATATTATCATACCCCTTATTTTAATGACCATCTCTGCCACCATCCCTTGAACTATCTGTATATTATCATACCCCTTATTTTCATGACCATCTCTGTCACCATCCCTTGAACTATCTGTATATTATCATACCCCTTATTTTCATGACCATCTCTGCCACCAACCCTTGAACTATCTGTATATTATCATACCCCGTATTTTCATGACCATCTCTGCCACCAACCCCTCAACTATCTGTATATTATCATACCCCTTATTTTAATGACCATCTCTGCCACCATCCCTTGAACTATCTGTATATTATCATACCCTGTATTTTCATGACCATCTCTGCCACCATCCCTTGAACTATCTGTATATTATCATACCCCTTATTTTCATGACCATCTCTGCCACCAACCCTTGAACTATCTGTATATTATCATACCCCGTATTTTCATGACCATCTCTGCCACCAACCCCTCAACTATCTGTATATTATCATACCCCTTATTTTCATGACCATCTCTGCCACCAACCCCTCAACTATCTGTATATTATCATACCCCGTATTTTCATGACCATCTCTGCCACCATCCCTTGAACTACCTGTATATTATCATACCCCGTATTTTCATGACCATCTCTGCCACCAACCCCTCAACTATCTGTATATTATCATACCCCTTATTTTCTTGACCATCTCTGCCACCATCCCTTGAACTATCTGTATATTATCATACCCCTTTTTTTCATGACCATCTCTGCCACCATCCCTTGAACTATCTGTATATTATCATACCCCTTATTTTCATGACCATCTCTGCCACCAACCCCTCAACTATCTGTATATAATCATACCCCTCATTTTCATGACCATCTCTGCCACTTTTGCACTATCAATCCTTATTTTATCACCTCATCCTTCTTCTGCAGGACCATTTCTGTATCCATCCTATTTCAATCTGGCCTTATTATCTTAAGGTTATCACAATATGTGATATGACAAGTCAATTAGTAGCATTAAAATACAGTCAAATCCTGATACAAAAATCCACTAGATGGGCTCTTGTAAAATCAATGGAATTAATGTAATTGTTTCATACCTGCGAAGCTGTGCTATATACACATTTTGGCTATAATTGTTAAAATTATATATATTCATGCACATAAATTTTTATTGTAATACAAGTAGCATAAAACTACATCATGAGATAAAACATATGGTACACAATATACAGATGCATATGGTAGTAATCATTTGACACAGCAGGAAATGATTTGTACACTGAGAGATGGTTGACTGGTGAAGACACACTCTCTTAACATTGTCGAAATTGTGTCTCTTGACTTTCAATGTCAATGATGAAATCCCAGATTTTCCTAGGTATCCAGCACTCCTAATAAAGACTGATTGCTCAGACTAGGACAATTGGACAAGTTTAGAAATTTAAAGCATGAAACACTGCTAGTGTCACTTACAGATTATGACCTTTACTTCAAATTCATTCAAACAGCAGCCAAGGTTTAATCTGATCACTATTACTATTGTCAGATTTTTTATTTCTTTACATGCCTATCTCTGCTTCTACTCACATGGGCGCACCACCTGAAGTTGGGGTCCTTCTGTAGGTGCCAGTCACGTAGACGCATCTCAAACAGGTCTAACACCTCCTTTGATACATGCTGCTGAAGCTGAAATCATTACAAACATCATGAGAATCTATGTCAATTGACAACAGACTCCCATGTTTTCATGAGCTCTTGTTAACTACATATTGTTAAATCTTACTAAAATAAGATCATACTGAGTATATAAAATAATCTTAAATTTGTGCCCTGCAGGACTTTGTTCTAGAAATATATTTTGTCACAACAAGTATTTTTCATACAACAAAAGACTCAAAAAACAATCCTTACAAGTAGGGATAGAAACTCAAAGTATGATGCTGCAGCAGCTTCATCCTCCTCTAGCACAGGCAGCTGACATATGGGACAACCCCAGTTCCTCACAAACTTTTCCCGTACAGCATGCTCAAAGTTCTGCTTCACACACCCCTGGCAAATCTTGCAGTTGCAAGATCCAAGATTACAGATCTGAAATAAACAGTCAGTTACAACTAAACTATTACATTCTCTTTCACACTAATATAAGGTCTGCATATAAGCCAACAGTGTGGCATCTTATTCTCGACTCCTTACAGGGTAACAATAGGGCTTAAACACTCTGGATGTAGTGATTCTCCCTGTTTGTTTTCAGCTTTTCAAAAACATTCTGTAGTTGCAAAATAAAATTACATCAGACAAGATGTGGCTTGCCTATTCGTAACTGATTTGCATACATCTCCATTGCTTGATAACACAAACTTAACTCTTATGATGTCTGCCATGTTTGTTCAACTTTTAAACTTGGTGAATATTTAGTCGGATCACCAATAACTTTCTTTTGTTCTAGCAAAGAACGACCAGGCACTTTGCAAACAGGCTGATACCTTACAACAAAAAAGCTAGAAGTATGATCACAAAGCTAAGCTCATGTCAAGACCTGACTAGATTATAGAATTGTATTGCAAGAATTCTCATTTTTGGTTAAAGAATTTAGCAATAAGTCTAGAATAGTATTCAACAGTGTGACTTGTTTTCTTTTTGTAATTTTGCTTGTCTTTCATGGAATTTTTTATTTAAATCTTGCTTACCACTTAAATGAAATACTACATACGGTGTTTTCAAATGTATCCTTTATATATTACTAACATGTTTATAAAGTTTAGTAAATGATATTTTAAAAAATGATATAGATGATATCTCTGTGAAAGACAATATGAACATACAATCACAGACATTAAAAAAGATAAAGGGATATAGAACTTAAGGGGATCTTTAATTTTGAAACCACACTCCTATCCCATCTACCTTTGACATGGGGAAGTGACTAAAGCAGCTCGCACAATCCTAGCTGGACTACCTTTAAAATGGAGAAGCGACTAAAGCAAATCGCACAATCCTAGCTGGACTACCTTTGACATGGGGAAGTGACTAAAGCAAATCGCTATCCTAGCTGGACTACCTTTGACATGGGGAAGTGACTAAAGCAGATCTCACAATCCTAGCTGGACTACCTTTGACATGGGGAAGTGACTAAAGCAGATCTCACAATCCTAGCTGTACAACCTTTGACATGGGGAAGTGACTAAAGCAGATCTCACAATCCTAACTGGACTACCTTTGACATGGGGGAAGTGACTAAAGCAGATTTCACAATCCTAGCTGGACTACCTTTGACATTGGGAAGTGACTAAAGCAGATCGCACAATCCTAGCTGTACTACCTTTGACATGGGGAAGTGACTAAAGCAGATCTCACAATCCTAACTGTACTACCTTTGACATTGGGAAGTGACTAAAGCAGATTTCACAATCCTAGCTTGACTACCTTTGACATGGGGAAGTGACTAAAGCAGATTGCACAATCCTAGCTGGACTACCTTTGACATGGGGAAGTGACTAAAACAAATCGCAATCCTAGCTGCACTACCTTTGACATGGGGAAGTGACTAAAGCAGATTTCACAATCCTAGCTGGACTACCTTTGACATGGGGAAGTGACTAAAGCAGATCGCACAATCCTAGCTGTACTACCTTTGACATGGGGAAGTGACTAAAGCAGATCTCACAATCCTAGCGGGACTACCTTTCACATTGGAAAGTGACTAAAGCAGATCACACAATCCTAGCTGGACTACCTTTGACATGAGGAAGTGACTTATGCAGAACAGAAAATCATATCCACCCTACCTACAACAGGGGGAAGAAAGTGAAGCAGATCTCACACCCATTCAATGACACCTTTGACATGTCCAAGTAAGTGAAGCAGATCTCACACCCATTCAATGACACCTTTGACATGTCCAAGTAAGTGAAGCAGATCTCACACCCATTCAATGACACCTTTGACATGTCCAAGAAAGTGAAGCAGATCTCACACCCATTCAATGACACCTTTGACATGTCCAAGAAAGTGAAGCAGATCTCACACCCATTCAATGATACCTTTGACATGTAGAAGAAAATAAAACAGATCATACACTCATTCCATGCTACCTTTGAGATGGGGAAGCGACTGAAGCAGATCTCACAATCCTATCCACTCTACATTTGACATGGGGAAGCCACTGAAGCAGATCTCTACTTTCCTTCCAACCTTTGACATCTTTTCAATCCTACCATTGACATGGGGAAGCTACTGAAGCAGATTTTACACTCTTTCAATCCTACCACTGACTTTGGGAAGCGACTGAATCAGATCTCCAGCACCTTCCTCTCTACCTTTGACAAGGGGAATCAATTGAAGCAGATTGCAAGCACCTTCCTCCCTCCCTTTGACATGGGGAAGCAACTGAAGCAGATCTTTTCAATCCTACCACTGACCTTGGGAGCGACTGAAGCAGATCTCAAACACTTTCATTCCTATCTGTGACAAGGGGAAGTGACTGAAGCAGATCTTTTCAATCCTGCCACTGACTTTGGGAAACAACTGAAGCAGATCTCAAACACTTTTCTTCCTACCTTTGACATGCGAAAAGTAAATCTTTTCAATTCTACCACTGACTTTGGGAAGTGACATAAGCAGATCATAACACTTTCCTCCCTATCTGTGGCAAGTGGAAGCGAATGAAGCAGATCTCAAGTACCTTCCTCCCTACCTGTGACATTTTTTCAAACCTACCATCTACATGGCCAGGGGAAGTGACTGAAGCTGATTTTACACATTTTTCACCCTACCTTTGACATGGGGAAGCGACTGAAGCAGATCTCACACTCCTGGTTAAGGTAAAAGAGGGAGCTTTTGCGGTCGCCACAGTTTTTCACTGCCTCTATTATGTCTGGCAGCGAACACTCGAGGTCCATCTCGGGAAGTTCCTTGTCAAGGATAGTTATCACCGTCTCCGCCCTGCCCCAACTCTGGAGCTTACCCTCCACGAGAACCATACGGACGCGCCGCTGATCAAGGAGACAACAAACAGTAGAAGAATTTAAGCAATTCTTATTATATAAATCACACACTTAGCAACAAGGTAAGATTACTTGGTATATCCTTTCAATGTTTCAGAACAAGTAACAAAAGATCAAGAACCTGTAGAACTGGGTAATGCTCTAAAACTAAATTATGTTTTTAATACTAATAACCTAACTTAGATGCTTTATCTTGCATGTCAATAAACCAGGTGCATTTCTGCTATTATGCACTTTACGCATGTGCCACAGCTACATGTATCAAGTTGAAGTTTTAAAATGATTAAACTTACACATGTCTGGATTTTAGTTGTTCATATTTTGCATTAAGTTCCTCACATGTCTGCATTTTAACTGTTATTCACTAAAAAAGAACCGAATATATTCAAAAGTATTATCACACAGGTTATTTTCCTTGTAACTGTGCGTAACTTAAAAAAAAGGCCCAGATATGCACTTGTAATAAACTAATGGTATAAATACAATGTTTTATAAATACAAAACGAAAGCAGGTAGAGTAATATACACTGAATAAACAGGGTTTTTCTTTAGACAAGCAGGTCTGGCTGGCATACTGAATGGAATAAAAAAGTAATATAAGAGTTCATTGGACATAAACTCATTAACATGTGGTTACATTCAAATTTTGTAGAGTATCTATTAAGTGTTTTAGAAGTCCTTCTTCAGAGAAGGAACATTAAGAAATGGACATAATTAAAGAAATAATGTAGGTTCAATTATGATTTGAGATTTGTTCTGGAAAACCAAATTGGATGAACAGTCAGAAAATAAGCTAAGGGAATTTTTTTCTAATGTTGGTAGAGTTATGGTTGTTGTGCATCACATTTCTTTTCATCACAAGATACCCTAATACCAAGTTTTTATCAAACCCATGCAGTTCTTGACAAGTTATTGTAGGGACAATAAAAGTAAACTAAGAGAGATAAGAAAAACCTCATATTGGTAATGTTATGGTTCTTGCACATGCCAATGCACTTCTTCTTATCAAGATTTATTGACCTCTTAAGCAGAGACTACATGCCCAGACAGACAGACAAAGCAAGGACTATATACCTGGATAGATGGACAGTCAGACAAAGCAGGGACTATATACCTGGATAGATGGACAGACAGACAAAGCAAGGACTATATACCTGGATAGATGGTCAGTCAGACAAAGCAGGGACTATAGACCTGGATAGATGGTCAGTCAGACAAAGCAGGGACTATAGACCTGGATAGATGGACAGACAGACAAAGCAGGGACTATATACCTGGATAGATGGTCAGTCAGACAAAGCAGGGACTATAGACCTGGATAGATGGACAGACAGACAAAGCAGGGACTATATACCTGGATAGATGGACAGACAGACAAAGCAAGGACTATATACCTGGATAGATGGTCAGTCAGACAAAGCAGGGACTATAGACCTGGATAGATGGACAGACAGACAAAGCAGGGACTATATACCTGAATAGATGGACAGTCAGACAAAGCAAGGACTATATACCTGGATAGATGGACAGTCAGACAAAGCAGGGACTATATACCTGGATAGATGGACAGACAGACAAAGCAGGGACTATATACCTGAATAGATGGACAGTCAGACAAAGCAAGGACTATATACCTGGATAGATGGACAGTCAGACAAAGCAGGGACTATATACCTGGATAGATGGACAGACAGACAAAGCAGGGACTATATACCTGAATAGATGGACAGTCAGACAAAGCAAGGACTATATACCTGGATAGATGGACAGTCAGACAAAGCAGGGACTATAGACCTGGATAGATGGTCAGTCAGACAAAGCAGGGACTATAGACCTGAATAGATGGACAGACAGACAAAGCAGGGACTATATACCTGGATAGATGGACAGACAGACAAAGCAGGGACTATATACCTGAATAGATGGTCAGTCAGACAAAGCAGGGACTATAGACCTGAATAGATGGTCAGTCAGACAAAGCAAGGACTATATACCTGGATAGATGGTCAGTCAGACAAAGCAGGGACTATAGACCTGAATAGATGGTCAGTCAGACAAAGCAAGGACTATATACCTGGATAGATGGTCAGTCAGACAAAGCAGGGACTATAGACCTGGATAGATGGTCAGTCAGACAAAGCAAGGACTATATACCTGGATAGATGGACAGACAGACAAAGCAGGGACTATATACCTGGATAGATGGACAGACAGACAAAGCAAGGACTATATACCTGGATAGATGGTCAGTCAGACAAAGCAGGGACTATATACCTGGATAGATGGACAGACAGACAAAGCAAGGACTATATACCTGGATAGATGGTCAGTCAGACAAAGCAGGGACTATAGACCTGAATAGATGGTCAGTCAGACAAAGCAAGGACTATATACCTGGATAGATGGTCAGTCAGACAAAGCAGGGACTATAGACCTGGATAGATGGACAGACAGACAAAGCAGGGACTATATACCTGAATAGATGGACAGTCAGACAAAGCAGGGACTATATTCCTGGATAGATGGACAGTCAGACAAAGCAAGGACTATATACCTGGATAGATGGAAAGTCAGACAAAGCAGGGACTATATACCTGGATAGATGGACAGTCAGACAAAGCAGGGACTATAGACCTGGATAGATGGACTGATAGACAAAGCAGGGACTATATACCTGGATAGATGGACAGACAGACAAAGCAGGGACTATATACCTGGATAGATGGACAGTCAGACAAAGCAGGGACTATATACCTGGACAGATGGACAGTCAGACAAAGCAGGGAACTATATACCTGGATAGACGGACAGCCAGACAAAGCAGGGACTATATACCTGGAAAGATGGACAGAAAGACAAAGCTGAGACTATATTCCTGGACTATATACCTGGATAGATGGACAGTCAGACAAAGCAGGGACTATATACCTGGATAGATGGACAGTCAGACAAAGCAGAGACTATATTCCTGGACTATATACCTGGATAGATAGACAATCAGACAAAGCAGGGACTATATTCCTGGACTATATACCTGGACTATATTCCTGGACTATATACCTGGATAGATGGACAGACAAAGCAGGGACTATATACCTGGATAGATGGACAGTCAGAAAAAGCAGGGACTATATACCTGGATAGATGGACAGTCTGACAAACCAGTGACTATATACCCCAATAGATGGACAGTCAAAAAAAGCAGTTAATGTATACTCCAATAGAGGGACAGTCAGACAAAGCAGGGACTACATACCTGAATAGACGGACAGTCAGAAAAAGCAGGGACTATATACCCCAATAGATGGACAGTCTGACAAACCAGTGACTATATACCCCAATAGAAGGGACAGTCAGAAAAGGCAGTGAATGTATACCCCAATAGATTGACAGTCAGAAAAAGCAGTGAATGTATACCCCAATAGATGGACAATCAGAAAAAGCAGTGAATGTATACCCCAATAGATAGACAGTCAGAAAAAGCAGTGAATGAATACCCCAATTGATGAACAGTCAGGAAAAGCAATGAATGTATACCCCAATAGATGGACAGTCAGACAAAAGCAGTGAATATATGTAGTGAATTTTTGCAAAAAGATGGACAGACAGAGCAGTGAATTTATGCACCTATAGATGAACAGACATACAAAGCAAGGACTAAGCTCCATAGATATGGATGCATACATAACAAGGCAGCATATATCCACATAATAGCCCCAATGGAAACTGAAAATTTTGTGGAATCTGACACTTATTAAAGAACAACTTAGCGATAACTGAAGTGTGACTGGTGGGATAATAACCACAATGAATGGATAAAAATATGATTGTTTAAAAATTATGATTGTTTTGTTTTTTTGTTAAATTGCACGTCCAGCTAATTATTGGAAGAGGAAGATTTTTAGACATACGTCTGGGTAGAACCACCAGCACACAGAAGGTTAGTTGGAAAACCTTCCCATATGAAACATCTCGCCTTGAACGGGACTTGAACCCACACAGTGAGGAGCTGAAGAGTTACAAGTTGGTGATTCTAACTGCTCAGTCAAGGGCACCCAGCAAAAACTATAATTAAAAAAAACAATGCACACCTCCATATCAAAAAAACATTGAAGGTACAAGAACTTTATCTTACCTCCTTGTCAATATTGGGATTTCTGATGGTGGTTTGGAACTCTTCATGACTGACAGCACTGTTGATCAGACTGCTGTTAGACTCGTCAACACCTGCTGCTGCTGCCATCTCAGCCTCACGACCTTTAAATGACATCATAAGATTACATTGGAACTAAGCTATTTTTAAAATTTAATTGACAATAGAAAAGTATATTTTGAAAAACAAAATCTGTAACAGGAACAGTGTGCCCAATTATTTTTTTAAAAAATGAGGTTACTGTATCCCAATAGGATTGCACACACAATTGCAATCTGCACAATATAGGCACACATTTTCTAAGTCACACCAGGGCCAAATTTCTTGAAAATTCAAGCCTGAAACTCTAAAATATGTATCAGGAGGTGTGATCAACATGGAAACATAGTCAAAGTTTTATTTCAATTTAAGCACCAGTTATCAAAATGTAAGACAGTATATGCAAGTAAAATGTTAATGAATCCCAAATAATGAACTTCCACTGGACAGGGTCTTTTAACAAAAAATTGGACAGTGCCCATTAAGCAGCAATAAGGTGTTGGCGGCTAAACATGTGATCTTCATATTAAAATCTGTTTTTGTTAGAAATACTTATCTGCTATAAAATATAAATTCAGTGAAAAGCAATATCCAACTGCAATATCCATCTCAGTGATGTCTGGCAGAAACAGCAGAAACAGGATAGACATGTGAGATAAACTCATGTCCCCTTTTTATGCCCACAAACTTAACTACAATATTTTATTGTGGTGGGTGAGGAAGGAAGGCATTGTGCAAAATGGGGAATAGAGAATGACAAATTGAGTTAACTACAAGCAATGGCTAGTAAAAACTACAGTTAAAGGTAAACAACAACAAAAGCAGGATAGTTTGGATTTTCCCGGCATTTTTGCCGATACTGTGCAGCAACATATCTATAATTATAGCACAGTGGCACTTATGAGTAGCCCAGTGACTGAACCTGGCCAGTCCATTATACTGAAACCGATGAGTCAGGCATAATGCTGTCTCCTTAGATCCGAGGGTTAGGAGGGAAGCCACTACTACCAATTTAAAGTCTCTAATTTGACCCGCCTGAGGTTTGAACCTGCAACCTCTGATCCACAAGCCGACGTTCTACCACAAAAGCAAGGTAGTTCAACAATTAATTAGGATTAGCTGTATTCTAAAGTGTTGAAAAGTTGTAAGTATGTAAAAGTAAGATAATGGTACCTAGCATTTTGTCTGTGACTGGAAAACCAGTAATTACTAGGCCTGCCTAAGCAATGAGTACAGTGGTATCATGTGGCCCTTAGGGAAAAAAGCAGTTCTTTTTTCAGTCACTATTATGTTATAAACAAACCTTATGCAAATTTTATAGCAGATATGGTATTTTGCTAATGAAACGATGCTCATCAGATTGAGCGTGACAAAAGTTTGTGAACACTCTTTGTAACTACATAGCAATCATCTGAATATTGAATTGTGCTTGTTTGGATTTGGTGGTGAACAAATGATTTTTCTACTTTAGACAAATAGTTTGATTTCAATGGCAACCAAGTAGGCACCTTACTGATGCTTATCCGAAGTGTTGGGCCACCGTGCCTGTACAGGCACTAGGCAGACCCATGTCAGGTCACAGTCAGCTGGCTGGCATGTACACAAATCTTATTTTAGTAATTTTCAGTTGAATCATCTATATTTTTGTGTGGTGTCATAACATGGTCCATGATTGTATCATGTCATTACATGGTCCATAATTGTGTTGTGCCATTAAATGGTCCATGATTGTGTTATCATTACATGGTCCATGATAGTGTTGTGTCATTACATGGTCCATGATTGTATCATGTCATTACATGGTCCATGATTGTGTTGTATCAATACATGGTCCAGGATTGTGTTGTATCAATACATGGTCCATGTTTGTGTCATGCCATTACATGGTCCATGATTATAATGTATTATTACATGGTCCAAGATTGTATTGTGTTATTACATGGTCAATGAATGTGTTGTTATTACATGGTCCATGTTTGTGTTGTGTCATTACATGGTCATTGTTTGTGTTGTTTCATTACATGGTCCATGATTGCAATGTATCATTACATGGTCCAAGATTGTATTGTGTTATTACATGGTCAATGATTGTGTTGTTATTACATGGTCCACGATTGTGTTGTCATAACATGGACCATGATTGTGTTATGTCATTACATGGATCATGATTGCATTGTTATTACATGGTCCATGTTTGTGTTGTGTCATTACATGGTCCATGATTGTGTTGTATCATTACATTGTCCATGAATGTGTTTTATCATTACATGGTTCATGATCGTATATAGTGTTATTACATGGTCATGATTGTGTTGTTATTACATGGTCCATGATTGTGTTGTTTCATTACATGGTCCATGATTGTATATAGTGTTATTACATGGTCATGATTGTGTTGTTATTACATGGTCATGATTGTGTTGTTTCATTACATGGTCCATGATTGTATAAAGTGTTATTACATGGTCATGATTGTGTTGTTATTACATGGTCCATGTTTGTGTTGTGTCATTACATGGTCCATGAATGTGTTGTACCATTACATGGTCTTTGAATGTGTTGTATCATTACATGGTTCATGATTGTGTTGAATCATTACATGGTCCATGATTGTGTCATGTTATCACATGGTCCATGTTTGTGTATTCTCATCATATGGTCCATGATTGTGTTGTGCAATTACATGGTTAATGATTGTGTCATGCCATTACATGGTCCATGTTTGTGTTGTGTCATTACATGGTCCATGATTGTGTTGTGTTATAACATGGTCATGATTGTGTTGTTATTACATGGTCCATGATTGTGTTGTGTCATTACATGGTCCAAGATTGTATAGTGTTATTACATGGTCATGATTGTGTTGTTATTACATGGTCCTTGAATGTGTTGTATCATTACATGGTCCATGAATGTGTTGTTTCATTACATGGTCCATGATTGTATATAGTGTTATTACATGGTCATAATTGTGTTGTTATTACATGGTCCATGTTTGTGTTGTGTCATTACATGGTCCATGATTGTGTCATGTTATCACATGGTCCATGGTTGTGTAATCTCATCATATGGTCCATGATTGTGTTGTGCAATTACCTGGTTAATGATTGTGTCATGCCATTACATGGTCCATGTTTGTGTTGTGTCATTACATGGTCCATGATTGTGTTGTGTTATTACATGGTCCATGATTGTGTTGTGCTATTACATGGTAAATGATTGTGTTGTTATTACATGGTCCACGATTGTGTTGTCATTACATGGACCATGATTGTGTTATGTCATTATATGGTCCATGATTTTGTTGTATCATTACATTGTCCATGAATGTGTTGTGTAATTACATGGTCAATGATTGCGGTGTCATAACATGGTCCATAATTGTGTTGTGCCATTACATGGTTCATGATTGTGTTGTATCATTACATGGTCCATGATTGTGTTGTATCATTACATGGTCCATGATGGTGTTGTATCATTACATGGTCCATGGTTGTATAATCTTATTATATGGTCCATGATTGTGTTGTGCGATTACATGGTTAATGATTGTGTCATGCAATTACATGGTCCATGATTGTGTTGTATCATTACATGGTCCATGGTTGTATAATCTTATTATATGGTCCATGATTGTGTTGTGCGATTACATGGTTAATGGTTGTGTCATGTCATTACATGGTCCATGATGGTGTTGTATCATTACATGGTCCATGATTGTGTTGTATCATTACACGGTCCATAACTGTGTTGTACCATTACGTGGTCCATGTTTGTGTCATGCCATTACATGGTTCATGATTGTAATGTATCATTACATGGTCCAAGATTGCATTGTGTTATTACATGGTCAATAATTGTGTTGTCATTACATGATCCGTGATTGTGTCGTGCCATTACATGGTTCATTTTGTGTTGTGTCATATGTTCCCTGATTGCGTTGTATCATTTCATGGTCCATGATTGTGTTGTGTCATTACATTGTCCATGATAGTGTTGTGTTTTTACATGGTTAATTATTGTGCCATGTCATTACATGGTCCATGATTGTATCATTACATGGTCCATGATTGTAAAGTATTATTACATGGTCCAAGACTGTCTTATGTAATTACATGGTCCATGATTGTGTTGTATCATTACATGGTCCATGATTGTAAAGTATTATTACATGGTCCAAGACTGTCTTATGTAATTACATGGTCCATGACCGAGTTGTCATTACATGGGCCATGATAGTGCCGTGCGATTACATGGACAATGATTTTTATGCCATAAGATGGTCCATGATTGTATTGTGTTATTACATGGTCCATGTGTTGTGTCATTACATTGTCCATGATAGTGTTGTGCAGTTACATGGTCCATGATTGTGTTGTGTCATACATGGTCCATGATTGTGTCATGCCATTACATGGTCCATGGTTGTGTTGTGTCATTACATAGTTTATGATTGTGTTGTATCATTGGATGGTCCATGATTGTGGTGTATCATTACATAGTCCATGGTTGTGTAATGTCATTACATAGTCCATAATGGTGTTGTATCATTACATAGTTTATGATTGTGTTGTATCATTACATGGTCCATGGTTGTATAATGTCATTACATAGTCCTTGATTGTGTTGTGTCATTACATAGTTTATTATTGTGTTGTATCATTGCATGGTCGATGATTGTGTTGTGTCAAAACATAGTTTATGATTGTGTTGTGTCATAACATAGTCCATGTCGATAATTGTGTCATGCCATTACATGATCCATGATTGTGTAATGTGATTACATGCTCCATAATTGTGTTGTATCATTACATGGTTCATGATTGTGTTGTATCATTACATGACCCATGATTGTGTTGTGTCATAATATGGTGCATGATTGTGTTGTATCATAACATGATCCATGATTGTGTTGTATCATTACATGGTCCATGAATGTGTTGTATCATTACATGACCCATGATTGTGTTGTGTCATAATATGATCCATGATTGTGTTGTATCATTACATGGTCCATGAATGTGTTGTATCATTACATGATCCATGATTGTGTTGTGTCATTACATGGTGCATGATTGTGTTGTATCATTACATGATCCATGATTGTGTTGTGTCATTACATGGTGCATGATTGTGTCGTATCATAACATGGTTCATGATTGTGTTGAATCATTACATGGTTCATGATTGTGTTGTGTCATTACATGATCCATGAATGTGTTGTATCATTACATGGTCCATAATAGTGTTGTCATTACATGGTGCATGATTGTAATGTATCATTACATGATCCATGATTGTGTTGTGTCATTACATGGTCCATAATAGTGTTGTCATAACATGGTGATTGTGCTTATGTGCTCCTTCATTACCAGGTCCATGATTTTGGGTCCAGATCCTGTCCAAGAAAGGCTGCAGCTTGGACTGGTGTAGCTGGTTCAAAGACTCCTCCACATCCCCCTTGTTTTGAAACAGGGCTGTCAGGATCTCCTCACGGGCAAACTCACCCAGCTCACTGATCTCAATATACTGTAACAAAATTACTTTGTGTTATATCAGACACAAACTCATAGGTCTCTGTACTGTAACATAATCACTTTGTGTTATATCAGACACAAACTCACCAAGCTCACTGGTCTCTGTACAGTAACATAATCACTTTGTGCTATATCAGACACAAACTCACCAAGCTCACTGGTCTCTGTACAGTAACATAATCACTTTGTGTTATATCAGACACAAACTCACCAAGCTCACTGGTCTCTGTACTTTAACATAATCACTTTGTGTTATATCAGACACAAACTCACCAAGCTCACTGGTCTCTGTACTTTAACATAATCACTTTGTGCTATATCAGACACAAACTCACCAAGCTCACTGGTCTCTGTACTGTAACATAATCACTTTGTGTTATATCAGACACAAACTCACCAAGCTCACTGGTCTCTGTACTTTAACATAATCACTTTGTGGTATATCAGACACAAACTCACCAAGAACACTGGTCTCTGTACTGTAACATAATCACTTTGTGTTATATCAGACACAAACTCACCAAGAACACTGGTCTCTGTACTGTAACATAATCACTTTGTGTTATATCAGACACAAACTCACCCAGCTCACTGGTCTCTGTACTGCAACATAATCACTTTGTGTTATATCAGACACAAACTCACCAAGCTCACTGGTCTTTGTACTGTAACATAATCACTTTGTGTTATATCAGACACAAACTCACCAAGAACACTAGTCTCTGTACAGTAACATAATCAATTTGTGTTGTATCAGACACAAACTCACCAAGAACACTGGTCTCTGTACTGTAACATAATCACTTTGTGTTATATCAGACACAAACTCACCAAGCTCACTGGTCTCTGTACTGTAACATAATCACTTTGTGTTATATCAGACACAAACTCACCAAGAACACTAGTCTCTGTACTGTAACATAATCACTTTGTGTTATATCAGACACAAACTCACCAAGAACACTGGTCTCTGTACTGTAACATAATCACTTTGTGTTATATCAGACATAAACTCACCAAGCTCACTGGCCTCTGTACAGTAACATAATCACTTTGTGTTATATCACACACAAACTCACCAAGAACACTGGTCTCTGTACAGTAACATAATCACTTTGTGTTATATCAGACACAAACTCACCAAGAACACTGGTCTCTGTACTGTAACATAATCACCTTGTGTTATATCACACACAAACTCACCAAGCTCACTGGTCTCTGTACTGTAACATAATCACTTTGTGTCATATCAGACATAAACTCACCAAGCTCACTGGCCTCTGTACAGTAACATAATCACTTTGTGTTATATCACACACAAACTCACCAAGAACACTGGTCTCTGTACAGTAACATAATCACTTTGTGTTATATCAGACACAAACTCACCAAGAACACTGGTCTCTGTACTGTAACATAATCACCTTGTGTTATATCACACACAAACTCACCAAGAACACTGGTCTCTGTACTGTAACATAATCACTTTGTGTTATATCAGACACAAACTCACCAAGCTCACTGGTCTCTGTACAGTAACATAATCACCTTGTGCTATATCAGACACAAACTCACCAAGCTCACTGGTCTCTGTACAGTAACATAATCACCTTGTGTTATATCAGACACAAACTCACCAAGCTCACTGGTCTCTGTACTGTAACATAATCACTTTGTGTTATATCAGACATAAACTCACCAAGCTCACTGGCCTCTGTACAGTAACATAATCACTTTGTGTTATATCACACACAAACTCACCAAGAACACTGGTCTCTGTACAGTAACATAATCACTTTGTGTTATATCAGACACAAACTCACCAAGAACACTGGTCTCTGTACTGTAACATAATCACCTTGTGTTATATCACACACAAACTCACCAAGAACACTGGTCTCTGTACAGTAACATAATCACCTTGTGCTATATCAGACACAAACTCACCAAGCTCACTGGTCTCTGTACAGTAACATAATCACCTTGTGTTATATCACACACAAACTCACCAAGAACACTGGTCTCTGTACTGTAACATAATCACCTTGTGCTATATCAGACACAAACTCACCAAGCTCACTGGCCTCTGTACAGTAACATAATCACTTTGTGTTATATCAGACACAAACTCACCAAGCTCACTGGCCTCTGTACTGTAACATAATCACTTTGTGTTATATCAGACACAAACTCACCAAGCTCACTGGTCTCTGTACTGTAACATAATCACCTTGTGTTATATCAGACACAAACTCACCAAGAACACTGGCCTCTGTACTGTAACATAATCACTTTGTGTTATATCAGACACAAACTCACCAAGCTCACTGGTCTCTGTACTGTAACATAATCACTTTGTGTTATATCAGACACAAACTCACCAAGAACACTGGTCTCTGTACTGTAACATAATCACTTTGTGTTATATCAGACACAAACTCACCAAGAACACTGGTCTCTGTACTGTAACATAATCACCTTGTGTTATCAGACACAAACTCACCAAGCTCACTGGTCTCTGTACTGTAACATAATCACTTTGTGCTATATCAGACACAAACTCACCAAGCTCACTGGCCTCTGTACTGTATTATAATCACCTTGTGCTATATCAGACACAAACTCACCAAGCTCACTGGCCTCTGTACAGTAACATAATCACTTTGTGTTATATCAGACACAAACTCACCAAGCTTACTGGCCTCTGTACTGTAACATAATCACTTTGTGTTATATCAGACACAAACTCACCAAGAACACTGGTCTCTGTACTGTAACATAATCACTTTGTGTTATATCAGACACAAACTCACCAAGCTCACTGGCCTCTGTACAGTAACATAATCACTTTGTGTTATATCAGACACAAACTCACCAACCTCACTGGCCTCTGTACAGTAACATAATCACTTTGTGCTATATCAGACACAAACTCACCAAGCTCACGGGTCTCTGTACTGTAACATAATCACTTTGTGCTATATCAGACACAAACTCACCAAGAACACTGGCCTCTGTACAGTAACATAATCACTTTGTGCTATATCAGACACAAACTCACCAAGAACACTGGCCTCTGTACTGTAACATAATCACCTTGTGTTATATCAGACACAAACTCACCTAGCTCACTGGTCTCTGTACTGTAACATAATCACCTTGTGTTATATCAGACACAAACTCACCTAGCTCACTGGTCTCTGTACTGTAACATAATCACTTTGTGTTATATCAGCCACAAACTCACCAAGCTCACTGGTCTCTGTACTGTAACATAATCACCTTGTGCTATATCAGACACAAACTCACTTAGCTCACTGGTCTCTGTACTGTAACCTAATCACTGTGTTATATCAGACACAAACTCACCAAGAACACTGGTCTCTGTACTGTTACATAATCACTTTTGTGTTATGTTTTGGACACAGCCTCAGCCAGCTCTCTTGTCTCTGTATAACAGCTACACAACCAGTGTGTTATATTGGACACAGCCTTGCCCAGATCTGGTCTCTTTATAACAGCTACACAACCAGTGTGTTATATTGGACACATCCTTGCCCAGCTCTCTGGTCTCTGTATAATGGCTACATAACCAGTGTGTTATATTGGACACATCCTCACCAAGCTCTCTGGTCTCAGTATAATGGCTACACAACCAGTGTGTTATATTGGACACAGTCTCACCCAGATCTCTGGTCTCTGTATAATGGCTACACAACCAGTGTGTTATATTGGACACATCCTCGCCCAGCTCTCTGTATAATGGCTACACAACCAGTGTGTTATATTGGACACATCCTCGCCCAGCTCTCTGTATAATGGCTACACAACCAGTGTGTTATATTGGACACATCCTCACCAAGCTCTCTGGTCTCTGTATAATGGCTACACAACCAGTGTGTTATATTGGACACATCCTCGCCCAGCTCTCTGGTCTCTGTATAATGGCTACACAACCAGTGTGTTATATTAGACACATTCTCACCAAGCTCTCTGGTCTCTGTATAATGGCTACACAACCAGTGTGTTATATTGGACACATCCTCGCCCAGCTCTCTGGTCTCTGTATAATGGCTACATAACCAGTGTGTTATATTGGACACATCCTCGCCCAGCTCTCTGGTCTCTGTATAATGGCTACACAACCAGTGTGTTATATTGGACACATTCTCACCAAGCTCTCTGGTCTCTGTATAATGGCTACACAACCAGTGTGTTATATTGGACACATCCTCGCCCAGCTCTCTGGTCTCTGTATAATGGCTACATAACCAGTGTGTTATATTGGACACATCCTCTCCAAGCTCTCTGGTCTCAGTATAATGGCTACACAACCAGTGTGTTATATTGGACACAGTCTCACCCAGATCTCCGGTCTCTGTATAATGGCAACACAACCAGTGTGTTATATTGGACACATCCTCGCCCAGCTCTCTGGTCTCTGTATAATGGCTACATAACCAGTGTGTTATATTGGACACATTCTCACCAAGCTCTCTGGTCTCTGTATAATGGCTACATAACCAGTGTGTTATATTGGACACATTCTCACCAAGCTCTCTGGTCTCTGTATAATGGCTACATAACCAGTGTGTTATATTGGACACAGTCTCACCCAGATCTCTGGTCTCTGTATAATGGCTACATAACCAGTGTTATATTGGACACAACCTCGTCCAGCTCTCTGTATAATGGCTACACAACCAGTGTGTTATATTGGACACATCCTCGCCCAGCTCTCTGGTCTCTGTATAATGGCTACATAACCAGTGTGTTATATTGGACACATCCTCTCCAAGCTCTCTGGTCTCAGTATAATGGCTACACAACCAGTGTGTTATATTGGACACAGTCTCACCCAGATCTCTGGTCTCTGTATAATGGCTACATAACCAGTGTGTTATATTGGACACATCCTCTCCAAGCTCTCTGGTCTCTGTATAATGGCTACATAACCAGTGTGTTATAATGGACACATCCTCGCCCAGCTCATTGATCTCTGTATACTGCTACACAACCAGTGTGTTATATTGGACACATCCTCGCCCAGCTCTCTGGTCTCTGTATAATGGCTACATAACCAGTGTGTTATATTGGACACATCCTCGCCCAGCTCTCTGGTCTCTGTATAATGGCTACATAACCAGTGTGTTATATTGGACACATCCTCGCCCAGCTCATTGATCTCTGTATACTGCTACACAACCAGTGTGTTATATTGGACACATCCTCGCCCAGCTCTCTGGTCTCTGTATAATGGCTACACAACCAGTGTGTTATATTGGACACATCCTCGCCCAGCTCTCTGGTCTCTGTATAATGGCTACACAACCAGTGTGTTATATTGGACACAACCTCACCCAGCTCTCTGGTCTCTGTATAATGGCTACATAACCAGTGTGTTATATTGGACACATCCTCACCAAGCTCTCTGGTCTCTGTATAATGGCTACATAACCAGTGTGTTATATTGGACACATCCTCACCAAGCTCTCTGGTCTCTGTATACTGCTACACAACCAGTGTGTTATATTGGACACATTCTCACCAAGCTCTCTGGTCTCTGTATAATGGCTACACAACCAGTGTGTTATATTGGACACATTCTCACCAAGCTCTCTGGTCTCTGTATAATGGCTACACAACCAGTGTGTTATATTGGACACATTCTCACCAAGCTCTCTGGTCTCTGTATAATGACTACATAACCATTGTGTTATATTGGACACATCCTCGCCCAGCTCTCTGGTCTCTGTATAATGACTACATAACCAGTGTGTTATATTGGACACATCCTCGCCCAGCTCATTGATCTCTGTATAATGGCTACACAACCAGTGTGTTATATTGGACACATTCTCACCAAGCTCTCTGGTCTCTGTATAATGGCTACACAACCAGTGTGTTATATTGGACACATTCTCACCAAGCTCTCTGGTCTCTGTATAATGGCTACACAACCAGTGTGTTATATTGGACACATTCTCACCAAGCTCTCTGGTCTCTGTATAATGGCTACACAACCAGTGTGTTATATTGGACACATCCTCACCAAGCTCTCTGGTCTCTGTATAATGGCTACACAACCAGTGTGTTATATTGGACACATCCTCACCAAGCTCTCTGGTCTCTATATAATGGCTACACAACCAGTGTGTTATATTGGACACATCCTCGCCCAGCTCTCTGGTCTCTGTATAATGGCTACATAACCAGTGTGTTATATTGGACACAACCTCACCCAGCTCTCTGGTCTCTGTATACTGCTACACAACCAGTGTGTTATATTGGACACATCCTCACCCAGCTCTCTGATCTCTGTATAATGGCTACACAACCAGTGTGTTATATTGGACACAACCTCACCCAGCTCATTGATCTCTGTATAATGGCTACACAACCAGTGTGTTATATTGGACACATCCTCGCCCAGCTCATTGATCTCTGTATACTGCTACACAACCAGTGTGTTATATTGGACACATCCTCGCCCAGCTCATTGATCTCTGTATACTGCTACACAACCAGTGTGTTATATTGGACACATCCTCGCCCAGCTCATTGATCTCTGTATAATGGCTACACAACCAGTGTGTTATATTGGACACATCCTCGCCCAGCTCATTGATCTCTGTATACTGCTACACAACCAGTGTGTTATATTGGACACATCCTCGCCCAGCTCATTGATCTCTGTATACTGCTACACAACCAGTGTGTTATATTGGACACATCCTCGCCCAGCTCATTGATCTCTGTATACTGCTACACAACCAGTGTGTTATAATGGACACATCCTCGCCCAGCTCATTGATCTCTGTATACTGCTACACAACCAGTGTGTTATAATGGACACATCCTTGCCCAGCTCATTGATCTCTGTATACTGCTACACAACCAGTGTGTTATAATGGACACATCCTCGCCCAGCTCATTGATCTCTGTATACTGCTACACAACCAGTGTGTTATATTGGACACATCCTCGCCCAGCTCATTGATCTCTGTATACTGCTACACAACCAGTGTGTTATAATGGACACATCCTCGCCCAGCTCATTGATCTCTGTATACTGCTACACGACCAGTGTGTTATATTGGACACAACCTCACCCAGCTCTCTGGTCTCTGTATAATGGCTACATAACCAGTGTGTTATATTGGACACATCCTCGCCCAGCTCATTGATCTCTGTATACTGCTACACAACCAGTGTGTTATATTGGACACATCCTCACCCAGCTCTCTGGTCTCTGTATAATGGCTACATAACCAGTGTGTTATATTGGACACATCCTCCTCGCCCAGCTCTCTGGTCTCTGTATAATGGCTACACAACCAGTGTGTTATATTGGACACATCCTCGCCCAGCTCATTGATCTCTGTATACTGCTACACAACCAGTGTGTTATATTGGACACATCCTCACCCAGCTCTCTGGTCTCTGTATAATGGCTACATAACCAGTGTGTTATATTGGACACATCCTGCCCAGCTCTCTGGTCTCTGTATAATGGCTACATAACCAGTGTGTTATATTGGACACATCCTCACCCAGCTCTCTGGTCTCTGTATAATGGCTACACAACCAGTGTGTTATATTGGACACATCCTCACCCAGCTCTCTGGTCTCTGTATAATGGCTACACAACCAGTGTGTTATATTGGACACATCCTCGCCCAGCTCATTGATCTCTGTATACTGCTACACAACCAGTGTGTTATATTGGACACATCCTCACCCAGCTCTCTGGTCTCTGTATAATGGCTACATAACCAGTGTGTTATATTGGACACATCCTCACCCAGCTCTCTGGTCTCTGTATAATGGCTACATAACCAGTGTGTTATATTGGACACATCCTCACCCAGCTCTCTGGTCTCTGTATAATGGCTACACAACCAGTGTGTTATATTGGACACATCCTGCCCAGCTCTCTGGTCTCTGTATAATGGCTACACAACCAGTGTGTTATATTGGACACATCCTCACCAAGCTCATTGATCTCTGTATACTGCTACACAACCAGTGTGTTATATTGGACACATCCTCACCAAGCTCTCTGGTCTCTGTATAATGGCTACATAACCAGTGTGTTATATTGGACACATCCTCACCCAGCTCATTGATCTCTGTATAATGGCTACACAACCAGTGTGTTATATTGGACACATCCTCGCCCAGCTCATTGATCTCTGTATACTGCTACACAACCAGTGCTATTGGACACAAACTCAGAATTTCTCAGACTCACCAACAAAAGCAGCACAAAACTGTTAAATAATATAAACTGTCTTTTTTAACAAAGTTTGCTTCAATACTGAAATTAATGTTGCTTCTTGAAATTTGGTATAAATTGTGGTATAAAATAATTGCAATAAGAAATTATAAAAAAGGTTACGTTTAATGCAAAATCAAGTTAATTCAATACTCATGCTACCTTTTGTGTTCGTTCCTCCACACACAGCCTGGCTGCCTCCTTGCCATCCCCTGAAGCCCTCACTAGGGCCTCGCGGGCTTCCTCTGCTGTTATATCGCCCACACTATTTATTGATGATTTTCTGCCAATGTCTGCAGCTATTTGGATCACATGATCAACAAGCTTCTCCCATGTGGTTTTTAGCCAATCAAGAGGCTCCTTTTTCATAGCAACAGCATGCTTCAGGGCAATTTCCACCTCAGAAATATCATATCCAGCTGATTCTGAGTCCTATAAATAAACAGGATTCGTAAATTTATCTTTATTTCTTTTACTACAAAAATTCAGATAAATTGATAAAGTTTTGCTGGACTCAAACCCCTGCCATGAGAAGCTGAGGTGTAACAGGAGGTTCAGATTGGCAACTTTCCAGACTTGGCTATATGCATCCTTTATGTATTATTACTTAACAAAATATAATATTTCTTTTACTAACAACATCATATTGTGTGTGTCATATTCCAAAAACTGTCCTACTCGTCAGTGTGAACAGAAAACAGTTAATGAAATTTGAGGCAGAAAATCAGAGTAAATATGAAAATGATGTGATGGCTTGTGCATCAGGCGCCAATAAAAATAAAAGGACAAATATATAAATAAAGCATTATTATTTGCAGATACATTATGACTAGTGACAAAAAAAAAGAACCACTATTCTCTCATGGGATGCATAAAATTCCTGTTCTCATGCACATGTGCAGGCCAATTATCATTGGCTTTATCATAAGACAAGGGACTTATACCACTTATGAGTTAAAAACATATCTCTAAGTGGTTTTGTTTCTTTTTGCAGAATTCTTTATTTATGATGATTCATAGTTTCAAAATTTTATTGAATTACCAAGTTATATGAACTAAAATACATTGCATCCCATGGCCACTACAACCTTGGCGAGTTTTTGTCTCAGGCAATTTTGTTGCTGTATGACCTTCACTACCCCCAGTTAGTCTTCATGCCTGGGAAAACAGTGCACATGTACAGAAACAAACATGTATGATGAATGAGACCAGATCTGTTAAGTGTACCCAGAATGCTACCACTGTTAACATTTATATTGTAATCTGTACAAACTAGATGTTCAAGAGTATATATTGTGTAATGCAACACCACAGGAATATCACTCAGCAACTAAAGGGGCGAGAGGAGGGATGATTTGTTATTAGAATGACTGTTCCACTGCCTATTCTTTGTAAATTAGGCCAAGGTATATGTAATATCCCGAGCGGGACCTCACTGCCTTCTGTGGCTCTGTAGCTGCTTCGCAATCAGGATTTAGATTTAGATTGAGAGTGATTGTCCCGGAGCCATTTACTTATGTTACTTAAGTAAATTGTCTTTTACCATCATCTTAAGATTCAATTACAACAAGAGAATCTGTAGAACCGATGGCTGCTACCCAAATAAACGCTAGTTCCAAAATGTGTTTTTTTTTTCTTTCTTTTTTTTTCAAATATCTGTGTTTAAATAACAATGTTTTTTTATTTTTAGTAACATTAATTATGACCTTGACCCGAATGGCCACAAATTCAATCCCAAGCTAGGTCTTCATGCAAGCTTGTTATATTCAAAGTTTCAGCAAGTATGGATTAATTTTGGATTAAATAAAGTTTTTGACCAGAAAGTGTTTTTCTATTTTTAGTAACAGAGACCTTGACCATGACCTGACTGGCCACCATTCCAATCCCAAGCGAGGTTTGCACAAAAAACAACCTACGAACAAACTTACAGCAGAATACCTCCATTTTAACTCCAATTATTAAGTTGAAATTTCTATATTTAGTAACAGTGACCTTGACTTTCACCAGACTGGTTCCAAATCCAATCCCAAGCCAGGTCTTCATACAAGCTTGCTATGTCCATAGTTTCAGCAAGTTTGGTTAATTTGAACTGAAGTTATTGACAGAAAACTATTTTTCTATTTTTATTAACACTGACCTTGACCTTGATCTTGATCCGCCTGGCCCAGAATCCAATCCCAAGCTAGGTCTTCATGCAAGCATGCTATATCCAAAGTTTCAGCAAGATTGGTTTATCCAAATGAAGTTTTTGACTGGAAACTGTTTTTCTATTTTAAGTAACTGTGACCTTGACCTAACTGGCCCAAAATTCAATCCCAAGCTAGGTCTTCATGCAAGCTTGCTATGTCCAAAGTTTCAGCAAGATTGGTTTATCCACACTGAAGTTATTGACCTGAAACCCTCTGTTTGATGCCACATGCCCGCCTAGCTATCTGTCTGCCTGCATACCTCAATCTAATTACCAGAATTTTTGTTGAAAACCTGGTTAAAAATGGTACTTGATAAAATTTGGCTGGGATGAACTTTTCCTATACAATAAAGTTTTTGACAAATGCGAACATTGGTCAGGCAGGGTCAATCCTCTGTGATTATGAAAATCAGCGTTCTTACAACTTAGCAAGCAACACCACCTGAAAAAACTGAAAGGGATCATTGATTGACAGAACAGGAGGGCTCTATACTGGTAGACAGAAACTCTGTGACAAAAGATGGTGTCTGGAAGATTAGTTTATCAGTACAGAAGTATGCAACCACAAGATCAATTGACACTCTCGAATGATCTGGGTGAAGAATTTGATTTACT
Organism: Sinonovacula constricta; assembly: GCA_007844125.1. Taxonomy (NCBI): domain Eukaryota; kingdom Metazoa; phylum Mollusca; class Bivalvia; order Cardiida; family Solecurtidae; genus Sinonovacula; species Sinonovacula constricta. The sequence goes on from CM017565.1 coordinate 53,184,077, forward strand.
GGAAACCAAGTTTTCATCTTGAATGTATCTATGCAAAGACCATTCAGAGTGAAAAATTCAACGATCACTCTGTACTGTCTATTGACAGTTGCAGAAACCTGGAAAGTGGGGAAGGATTTCCCTATTTACTGCTTACTTCTCTGTTTAAGTTTGCGAATGCAAGACACATTTGCAGCAAGAAAAGATAAATGTTTTTTGAGAAAGAGGTCGGAGATACAAGATGAATGCAATATTCATTATCTAATGATTTAAAGAACTCTGGGGTCCTTTGTACAAAGACACAATTTTAGCCTTTTTCCCAACCAATTTTAGCCTGTTTCCCACAGTGAGATCTGGTCAGAGCCTCAACATGGTGTAGAAAGTTCAAGGACCTAGGGATGAGCCCTTTCAGGTAACCACTTTAGAGGCCCAGGCTGGGAAGGAATTGGAAAGTTCTGACCTTAGGAGATGAAAGGGATGCATGAGGATAAGGTGTATCATCTGCAGTCCTAGGAGAATGAGCCAAATTGTAAGCACTTGGCAAAGCAGTGGCAAACACTAATTGTTTGATATCTGACTTTTTTCAGCCTCTGGCACAGCTACTTCTCCTAAAATGAGCCATGGAAATTAAATGTGTGTGGTTATTTTCCCAGGTACTTTTCTTATTCCCACAACCAAAGCTACGCTGGTAAACAGAAATGGAAGCTTAATACTTGAACTGGTAAGCTTAGAATCAATGGCATAAGGTAACACATAGACACATGTAACAGTGACCTTGACCCCACCTGCCTCATTTTCAATCCCAAGCACCGATTTCTCACAAGCTACCTTTACAGCAAGTTGTATCTTATTCCTAACTAACTTTTGAGCAGTAACTGTTTTTTCTTTCTGCAGTAACAGTGACCTTGACCCCATTGGTCCCACTTTCAATACCAAGATGCTACCTATGCAGCTAAAATATCTCATTCTTAACCAAAGTTATTGAGCTGAATTTTTTTTAAATATTTTGAGTATGTGATCTTGACAATGACTCCACCAGCTCCAAGCTTAAACTTGTGACATCTGTACCAAAAATTATTTAAATCTGTGAATCCGTCACAAGTTATTGTCCGGAAACCATTTTTCTATTTTTAATAACAGTGACCTTTACATAGACCACACTAGTCCCAAAGTCAAATCTGACCTGTATCTTATGATCTTACATCTGTGTTCCAAAAAATATTTAAATCTCTTTCAAGAGTTATTATCAAAAAAAATAAATAAATAAACAAGCTCACTCCTAAACACTCTCTGAAACTTTGTGGAGGTACTAAAAACCCATGAAAGCTTGGCCTACATATCAGTACTAAATTATTATGTCGCCCAGTAGGGAAGAATGGCAGTTCTTTTTCCAGTCACTAATAGTCAGTTTCTACTTGATTTTTCACTGCTGTTTAAGTAAAAAAAAAAAATTCATAATTTTAAGGTTTGTCCTTTACAAAAAATTGCTTCTCAATCTAAATATGTTATTAAGTAACTAATTTTTTTATTAGAATGGTATATAATTATAGTATGTTTATATTAACATTGTATGATATATCTCCCTAGGAAAATGAAATACTAATTTGTCATACCATGCCATCTATGTGTTTAATGGCTATAAGTGTCAGAACGCTTTATGCCAAATTAACACAGTTTCGTTCAAAAATCAATTTTATTTGATTACCTTGATCAGTTTTACAAACAACAAACTGTCTACACTAAATTTCAATAATAATATATCTATTTAACAAAGATTTAAAACTCCATATAACAAAAGCAAGAAAGAATTATCTTTTATTTAAATACAAGGTACAAAAAAAAAAGAAAAAAAATTAAGAACAAAATAAGATTAATTTACCCTCTCATGTAAAATATGGACAATCTAGATAGAATAGTCTTCTGTTGACCCATCAAAATGTTAACACATTAAATTTGATTACCTTGATCAGTTTTATAAGCTGATGTCCATCAATGCTCATCTGTTCTTTCTCTCGCTTTAAGTTGATCTGTTCAATGGCATCAGCAAAGTTTAGCTCTTGGCGGAAAGTTTTGACTTCAGCTTTAGCCACTGTCAAGACAAAATATCCAAACAATTCTTCATTTGGGGTGTGGTTTCTTTCGTTGTAAAAGTGTTATTTTGGGGTCATTGCTGCAGTTCAATAATTCATTTAAGTGGTATTTTACGATCATCATTTTTACATGACAACAATTCAATTAAGTGGTCATTTCAACAATAAAATTACAGTCTTTTCAAAAGAAATTTACAAATGCTAGACCTTCAGTCCACCAAGCTAGCAATATCTACTGGTTCGAACTAAATTTTACTGGATCTGTACGATTTGGCAATATGGCACAAAAAAGAACTAGTTTGCCAATCATGCTTTTATTCTGTTATTTATAAAGCAATGCCAACTTAGACATCTGAACATAATGGCAATCTCTGTAAAAGGTTGGAAAGCTAACAGAGGTGTTATGAGTGGTTAAGTTCAGTAAAAGGCTGTAAAGCGTTGTTAAGTTTATTATATATGTTTTCATAATAATCAGCATTTGAAAAATAAGGCTGAAAATTCTGGTGGACCATCCATTTTAACTTGTAAAATTTACTTGACCGACATGGATTTTGGTGCTCTCAGGCAATGATTCTTTGTCAAAGATTGCGATTATTTATAATTTTGTGGTCATTGCTGCAGTTCAATAATTCAATTAAGTGATATTTTGCTGTCATTGCTGCAGTTCAATAATTCAATGAAACATTGTTATATGATTTATTTATTTATCTTTTTACAGGGGAGGTCTTTCAGTGATGCATTTCTAACAAAACAAAATATTATTTCTAAGTTCTATTGTTATTATTAAAAAATGAACCCCTGATACAATACTTCTGCAGAAAATCCTATACGATGTAAACATCAGCATTATTTAAATACATGAATATTTAAATACATGAAGGCTTTCTAGTACAAAATGTAGTGACCTACTTTTTTGATCCCACTTGACCCAGTTATGAACACTTCCAAGATTTCATGCAGGCAAACGTTCTGGCCGAGTTTGGTGAAGAGTGGGTCATAAATATGGCCTCTAGTGTCTTCACATGTTTTTTCTTAGATTTCACCTAGTGACATACTTTTTGACCCCATGTGATCCAGTTACAAATTCATCCAAGGCAAACATTCTGGCCAAGTTTGGTGAAGACTGGGCCATAAATGTGGTCTCTAGCATGTTCACAAGGTTTTTCTAAGCTCTGACCTAGTGACCTACTTTTTTGACCATGTGACACAGTTATGAACGCTTCAAAGATTCCATGCAGGCAAATATTCTTGCCGAGTTTAATGAAAATTTGACCATAAATGGGGCGTCTAATGTGATCACATGTTTTTTATCAAATTTGACTTAGTGACCTACTTTTTGACACCATGTGGCCCAATGACAAACACATCCAACATTTCATGTAACAAACATTCTGGCCGAGTCTGGTGAAGACTAGGCTATAAATGTGGCCTCTAGTGTGTTTTCAAGCTTTTTCTAAGATTTGACCTAGTGACCTACTTTTTGACCCCACGTGCCCCAGTTATAAACTCATCTAAGATTTCATGCAGGCAAACATTTTGGTTAGGTTTAGTGAAGACTGGGCCATAAATGTCGGCTCTAGTGAGTTAAAATGGTTTTTCCAAAATCTGACCCGTGTTTACAAGTTTTTTCTAAAATTTGACCTAGTTTTTAGTCCCATATGACCCAATTATGAACTCATCCAAGATTTCTTGCAGACGAACATTCTAATCATGTTTGATGAAGATTGAATAAAAACTGTAGCCTCTACTGTGTTCACAAATTGCCATTTCATCCTACACCTGCTCAGGCCAGCTCCGACTCCACATAATTTATATATATATATATATATATATATATATATATATATATATATATATATATATATATATATATATATATATATATATTAACACTGCTTACAGAGCATTTTGAACAGCTCATTATTGGCCTATCATGTTTTCAATTTGTAAATGTTCAGTGAATGGTTGATGATATTGGCCGAGTCTCACATGAAATGCAGTCCATCAGATTTCTTTACATGACAATGCTTCTCGACATGTCGTGGTTTTAAGACCGATCCAGCCTTTCTCTGACAATACTGCTGTCTATGTTCACTTTCTAAACTACTTTTACTAATCTCTTACAATAAAAAAATTAGTTACAAGGTCATCAAATAGATGTCTGTGCAATAATGTATTTTATGAATGCAAAAATTACTGCACATTTACTTGTATTAACAATTAAGTGAGGCATTCCCACCATGAAAATATAAGGCTGAACCAATACACCAGTTTGTTTTATATTGTGCACAATCTAGCTGTACCTTTATTTCTCATAATTTAAGAAGATATTAATTGGTGCTCTATCTACTCATTCAGATTAAATGATATGTATACATCTCATGCAATAAATTTAACATGTATCACAATTATTTATTGTAGCTTATCAATACATGTGATTGAAAATAACATTTATTTTATTTATCCTTACCTTGTTGTTTTTTCATAGTCGGCTGATTTTGAAACATAACCTTCTTCTGATATAGTCATATCAAGTATTATTTACAATGTCACCTGACTCTAGTGTTGGGAAATCGGTTGCAAATCATAAGCGATCATCGGTTGGAATCGGTTGCCACTTCCGATGCGATTTCATCGATTATAATCGGTTTATTAATCTACGCAGTACTATGCTAATGCATTGTTTGTGATTAGTGTCTTACATAATTACTCAATACTATAGTGTACTTGCTGCCACTTTTTACAAAACTTTTGGTGTTTCAAGGACAAAATACAAATTTTTCACCTGCTTTCTATTTTATATGCTCGTACATCTCATGGACCGCCATTTTAATTTTCAGAGTGATCTCCCTTTACGTCCAGATAAGTATAAAAGACAGAACCTGTACCTTTATTTGGAGTGTGTTCGCACTCTTCTGTTAATTGATTATGAGAGAATGACATTGATATATTATAGACAAAGAGAAGCTTTTACATGCCGCCAATCGATATCTTCTGATCATCAGCACATCACTACCTGATTCCATTGCTGCTTGTGGCATTATACAGATCTCTGATAGTATTTTTATTAACAAAAAATATCAAACTGGGCTATGGATTCAACCCCAGAAGGACTTAACTTTTCTACACCTAACCATTTATTCAATAAAAAGTACTTAGAATTTACAACTAAAATATTCAAAGAATTCATTTAACAATTGAAAAATTCTACAGGAGAAATCACTTGTCAGTGTTACTTTTAAAGACCATCAATAATGACATTAAAAGTTACAGGACAAAGATGTACCTAGAGACCCTTGTACTTTTGGCTTGCATCTGTCATCAGCCTTTAATTGTTCCAAGGAAATTTTGGCAGGTTGTGTAATTGGTGCCTTATAGGTAGGTTTGACCCCTGACCCCTGGTCATGTGAAACAGGTGACCCTGAAGAAAGGTTTTGGCTGTCCTGATGAAAGGCCTCATAGCGCTTCTGAGCTTCTTTCTTCTCCCAATACACCTACAGCACATAACATGCAATAAATCAAAGGTAATACATACTAGTGTTCTTAAAAAGACCATTAATCAGAAAAAGGTATTAAGCTTAAATATTTATATTTTTTGTACTTAATTAAACATTTATGGCATATTCATTTTGAAAAAATTACCCACGAATGAGACAATTATTTTCTTTATTTTTACAGAAATTAGATGTACAAAAATGTATAATTTAGCACCATTTAGTCACAAATGTTACAATCAAAGCAGGTTATTGACACAAGAATAAATGCTTATTATAATATAGTTTATATAAATTATATTTTATTCTGTTTAAGTGAAAAGATGAAGCTTTGTATGTGTGGACTGTATGAAGGAATGAGAAATACAAAATAAACTATAGTCAAACTTGTATAAAGCAGGAACCCAAGGGACTTCCTCTAAGTGGCTGCTTACACAAGTTATTGCTAAAGATAAACCATGACCTTATTATGTTTGCAAATAAGTATTACAATCTTTAAATAGTAAATCTACTGCAAAGTATTGCTCTAATATCTTTAAAGACTTCAACATAACTACTTATGGAATAAATGTATGATTCAGATTATCAAAAATATCTTGCTGAACAAAGAAATTATTGCTCAAATTTTACAGTATAAAACATTCCATTTTAAATTATTAACACCAAATCTATAATGAGTGTAGATCTACCAAATTCTTCATCAAATTGTAGATCCACTAATTGCTGAAATGTGTACATACATTCAGACAGCCATGTTCCAGATGGTGTGTGTTTAACTATCACATATGACTAATTTTGCTCTGAGTACCAGATGGATGATAACTAGGAATCTATCTAGATTGGGAGATCGAGACTGTTAAGTTTAATAAGCATTGTAAATGGGTGGCGAGCAGGGGATTGACATTCACAAATTAAATGTGTGACCGCGTTCTTTCGGTTTTCTTTACAAAATACTGTCATTCTTTGCTTTTTGGTGGTGGCAAATTGCAATTTCCTGATGTTATTGAATTCTCTTTATGAAAACTGAAGCGCACAGAATGTTAATCCTTATTCCGGACACTCGGTTAATATAGCATTTGGGCAAACACAGATATTGTGATTTCTAATAATTTTAACTTAAGGTATATTGTGAACAAAACACCCAGGATATTTCACGACTGATGAAATATGAATGAGAAACTGATAAAAAGGAACTTTCTTTCCATATTGTTACTGGAATGACCGATACATAATTTTAAGTGAATACTGCATACTGGTATTTGTATCGATATGAGAACCGGTATTTCTTTATGAACATGCTGCCCTTCAAAATATTGTCTATAGTTTGGGAGAATCAAAAGCATTGTGAGGCTTTCACTCTGGGTTTTTTCTGTTTTTAGCTTAACAACCTAGCATATCTCTGAAATGTACATGCAGAAATAGATGTCACGAGTATATGACAGTTATAAACAAAACCTGATTGACTTAATAGTGACATTATAATTTTTGTTTTGTTTTTTGAAATACATCACAGTGACCAATTATGATCATTATAGTCCGGCTATTTGGTGGAGGAAGACCCCATACAAATGTCTGGGTAAAACTACCGGGACAACCCAAGTCAGCTGGAAGACCTTCCCACATTAAGTCCTTCCTCCCCACCAGGACTCAAAACTGGGACCAAGGTGCTTAAAGGAATTTAATAACTGATGATATTGTTATAATCTTGAGACAGAGAGTATTTCCTACCTTATCTTGGTCCTGACTGATGATGGCATCAAAAGCTCTGGCCTTTGCTTTCGGCTGGACAATGATGGCTGCCATTGAATCTGTCCTCTTTGCAGATCCTATTTCCATGGCAATTGATTCTCCTATCTCTTTCTGACCTTGATCTTCCCCCACAGGCTTAGGTACTATATAAAAGTCATCTTTTCCCACTGGAGTTTCCAATGCTGCTAAGCACATTTCACAGTCTGCACGACCAGGTTGGTTTTCAAATGTACACGCACCACACTGTACCACATTTTGGACTGGTAGATCCTTAAAGATGGGAAAATCTGAGGTCTTTGCACAGAGTGAACACACCTTTATGCCTGGCTGGTTGATAAATGTACAGTGTTGACAACCCCAAGGTCGAAAATCAGCTGCAGATTTGTTATGCACCATTTTATTAGCTGAGTTGTTTCCTGTTCCAACAATATTGGGCTCTGAAAATCCATGCTTTATTGGATTCTGCGTTGGAACCGCTATTAACTCATTGTTAGATACTGATGCCTTCAATGGCTGACCTGAAGCCTCTTTATGAATATTATAGCTGTGTAGGTGTCTTTCTGAAGGCGGATTCTGAGCGAGAGTCAACTCCTGCATCATTTTTTCTCCATACTCATCATCATCAATGCTGGTCACAAGCAGATGTTCACAATTGTCGACTGAAGACTTTGGCTGCTGATTTACAGCTTCAGTTTTGACTGGGATAGTAGTCCGATAAGCTTCAGGCATGAATGAAGGGGGATTCATAGGAATGGTTGTTGGGGAGCTTGGAGGTGCTTGCTCACTGTTCACAGCTTTATTTCGCATTCTCAATTCCTCTACAGAGCCTTTTCTCTCCCTATGCAAAGTTTCTCTCATGGCATTTTTTTCCTCAATTTCAAGCTCTTTCTTGTATGCTTCAAGATGGTCTATTTCTTTTAAATGATGGCTCTTACGCTTGTTCAAATCAATATACTCTTGATCAGTGAAAAAGTCCGGGTTTTTCTTCATAATCTCATCTATTCTTTTATTCCAGGTCTCTATATCTTGCCTTAAGGTCATCAAATCAACTGATAACCGAGAATGCCGTTTCTCAATACCTTCTACTGCTTTAATTTCAGGCAATAGTTTTGAAGAAGGCTCAATCTTTTCCTTTATTTCTTTAATACTTTTTGGAGGGAAAACTACCTGGCCTGAGGAGGATCCGGCTGATGGAGTTGCTGGGGACGAAACTTGATACATTGGAGAATTGGTTGTAATGTAGCTGCTATTGGTAGAGGAAATTCTATTGTACTGATGTCCAAAAGGATCTTGTGCAGCAGTTAGCAATGACTGTCGAACATGTTGCTGGTGCATAGGATGAACATGTGACTGCAATGTGGGCATAGTATCGTAATTGGTCCCTTTGCTACTAGATGGAACCCCTTGTGTTGAGTATGGGCTGTCTGCTCTTCCATCGTCAATATTGGCAAAATTGTGATTAGTAGAGAATTGTCTCCCTAGATCCTGCATTCCTACAAACATATTAGCATATCCACTTGTGGGAGATGGGAACATGACATATTGTTGACTGTCTCTGGCTCCATGAATGTAAGGTCCATGGGATGCCTCGCTGCTCCTGGGCAGGGTACTGGCTGTAATACCATGAAAACTTGGTGACTGAAATGAGCTAGGACTTCTAGTCGGGTTGTAATGGTGGTATCCATATGTGTAAGGATGCTGAGGCTGACTTGTAGCAGGATGGTTAGACCTGAAGCATCAAAACATAATGATAGTTTCTTATGGTTTCTTATTATTTTGTTAATTTAATAGTCGTCCCAAAAACAGTGTTTCAGTTATCTGGAGACGGTGTCCACATGAAGCAGATATTGTGCTGCCTTCACTGTGTATAGCATGCCGTGATGCCACACCCAGTCACATTATCCTGATACAGAGCCTACCAGTTGTGAAATTGCCCTTATATTTACTTGAGCATTAGCAAGGGAGCGAAACCACTACCATTTTAAATTACTTTGGTATGCCACAGTCCGGAATTGATGCCGGGGCCTCCTGTAACTAAAGCCCAAGCTCTACCGATTGCACTACCGGTACCTTATTGTTTTATTAAATGCCACTAACACTTATTCTGGTTATGATGATAAACCATGACAGAACCACAAATCAATGTGAGGGCCTTTTACATGAGTAAAGTAATTATCCCATGATGGAGCCGTAAGTAACCACAAGATTGCTGATGACTAATACCTGATGGAGCCCTAAGTAACCACAAGATTGCTGATGACTTATACCTGATGGAGCCCTAAGTAACCACAAGATTGCTGATGACTTGTTCCTAATGAAGCCGTTAGTAACCACAAGATTGCTGATGACTTACCCCTGATGAAGCAGTAACACAAAATTGCTGATGACTTACCCCAGATGGAACCGTAAGTAACCACAAGATTGCTGATGACTTACCCCTGATGAAGCCGTAAGTAACCACAAAATTGCTGATGACTTATCCCTGATGAAGCCATAAGTAACCACAAGATTGCTGATGACTTGCCCCTGATGGAGCCGTAAGTAACCACAGGATTGCTGATGACTTACCCCTGATGAAGGCGTAAGTAACCACAAGATTGCTAATGACTTGCCCCTAAAGAAGCCGTAAGTTACCACAAGATTGCTGATGACTTACCCCTGATAAAGCCGTAAGTAACCACAAGATTGCTGATGACTTGCCCCTGATGAAACCGTAAGTAACCACAAGATTGCTGATGACTTATCCCTGATGGAGCCGTAAGTAACCACAAGATTGCTAATGACTTGCGCCTGATGAAGCCGTAAGTAACCACAAGATTGCTGATGACTTATCCCTGATGGAGCCATAAGTAACCACAAGATTGCAAATGACTTGCCCTTGATCAAGCCATAAGTAACCACAAGACTGCTAATGACTTATCCCTGAAGGAGCCGTAAGTAACCACAAGATTGCTGATGACTTTTCCCTGATGGAGCCGTAAGTAACCACAAAATTGCTGATGACTTACCCCTGATGGAGCCGTAAGTAACCACAAGATTGCTAATGACTTGCGCCTGATGAAGCCGTAAGTAACCACAAGATTGCTAATGACTTATCCCTGAAGGAGCCGTAAGTAACCACAAGATTGCTGATGACTTACCCCTGATGGAGCCGTAAGTAACCACAAAATTGCTGATGACTTGCCCCTGATGGAGCCGTAAGTAACCACAAAATTGCTGATGACTTCCCCTGATGGAGCCGTAAGTAACCACAAAATTGCTGATGACTTACCCCTGATGGAGCCGTAAGTAACCACAAAATTGCTGATGACTTGCCCCTGATGGAGCTGTAAGTAACCACAAAATTGCTGATGACTTACCCCTGATGAAGCACATGATCTGGAGGTAAGCTATAGTTGGACATGTAGTTGTGACTTGGGCCTGAGACAGGAAACATAGAGGTGGAATCCCTATGTCCGCTTCCGCCAGGCAGGTCTGCAACACACAAGGAATACATAGTCTCATTACACCAACAAGTGATATATCTGCTATAGTGTTCATATCAAAGCAATGTGAAGTACCTCATGTTGAACCCGAGACTTCATAATGCAAATAAACAAATGTATTGACTTCTACCAATACATCGACCAGTCCTGTCCTTTTCCCTTTAAATTCTATATTAAAATGGTTACAATAGTTCCTACTGCATTGGATCATCATGCTCAAATGGGTGACAATAATGGCCTCTACAAGCAATTCTGTAAATGAGGTTCGAGTTTTGCAAATGTAGATATGTGGTAGTTACTTCTAAATATGGTTATCTATAATTCTAACAAGGAATTTCCCAAAATTTAACATTAAAAAAGAAAACATAGTCTATTAAGGATTACTGACCCTAATGACTCATTTAATATTGACTAATGTCAATGCTCTCGCCTTCTTTTGACATTTTTTTGCATATCTATGTTCAGTAAATTTTTGTCAAGCAAGGGGGTAATTTTCGCTGATCTAATTATTTGACCAACATGGTGGCTTGCATGCGTGACAAGCATGGTCTGTGAACGACAAAACAAACAAGAGGCCATGATGGCCCTTAATTGCTCACCTGAGGACACAGGCTTTTAGTAGGCTCATATCTGGCTCCAAGTAATAAAGAATTATTTACTTTAGAAATCTTTGGTGAAGACTGGACTGATAACAATTTTTAGAATTTTATACTGGCAAACATTCTGGCCAAGTTTTGTAAAGATTGGGCCATCAACGTGGCCTCTAAGCGTTTCCACAAGGTTTTCCAAAAATTAGACATAGTCACCTACTTTTTACCCCACCCGACCTTGTGGCAAACTCACCCAAGATATCATGTAGATGAACATTCTGATTAAGTTTGGTGATGATTGGGACATAAATAGGGTCTCTAGTGTTTTCACAGGCTTTTTCTAAAATTTGACCTAGTGAGCTACTTTTTGACCCTACATGATCCAATAGCGAACTCATCCAAGAATTTAAGCAAACATTCTGACCAGGTTTGATGTCGATTGGCTATAAATGAGGCCTCTAGTATGTTCACAAGCTTTTTCGAAGATTTAACCTAGTGACCTACATTTTGACCCCACATGATCCAATAACGAAGTCATGCAAGATTTCATGAAGACAAACATTCTGACCAACTTGATGAAGATTGGACAAAAACTATAGCATCTAACTTGTTCACAAGCTAAATTGTTGGCGCCGGACACCAGACGAAGCGGTATCCGAAAATCTCACCCTGAGTATGTTGTGCTCACGTGAACAAAAAACGTAATCCTATCATTAGCTGTCAGTGGGGGAGGTGGGGAAGATGGTTTACAGAACACATTTACTTGTAGGAACTCAGAATGACAACCTTGTGTTATTTATACAAGAAAGAGTGCTAGAAAGAGTGAATACAGAATTTTGTGTGATAATTTTTTGTGGAGTAGAATTTGATTTTGTACAATCTACACTCCATTTGTCTATTTCCTATTATATTTGCACTGTTCAGTGTTACTGTCTCTGTATTCCTGATATCAAAGGTTCTATTAAAATTTCTAATTTCGGCTAACAGTTATCAAATTTAACTATTTCCACTTCACTTCAGAAGTGTTTTTAAGTTTACAATGTAGTAAGGGGCAATTCTTAGATGACTTACTATGTTGCCATTTCTTTAAAGAAATTAAAATTGTAATAAATCTTGAATAAAAAGATTTTCAGCCCATTTCCTACAATTTAGAAGCTGATACCTATTTTGTTCAATAAGCTGTAAAATGAAATATCTATCAGAAAATCTCCTGTACTTTGGTCACACATTTTCTCAAATGTTGTAGATATTAAGTATCAAATCAATCATATTTTGATTGAACTAATACTGATATTTAAAAAAAGAAGCAAAAATAACAGAACATGGTTTATATAGCAGGACAATTGCCGGAGTCCTTTTTGTAGCATATATGATGCAGAAAATTAAAAAATATTAACCAATTTTATTTTCTGCATTATTTTTTTCATGAGACTGGTGAAAGTACAATATAAAAACATATTTGACACATGTCTTCGTAGAACTTCCAATGCACTGCAGGTCAGCTAGTAGACCTACCTGCATAAAAGTTCTCACCTGACCGGGACTCAAACCCACACTATAAGGGGCTGAGGAGTTACAAGTCGGTGACTATACTGACAGGCTGCCAGGAGATTCATTATAAGTTTCCAGCCTTTGCCAGTTTGCAACACATTAAGTAAGAAAGCACTGCATATATTCCATTCATCTGTACAAGTTATCAGTATTGCTATTATCAGCTAAATATTTATTATGATAATAATTATTATTATGATAAACTGCTACTGAAGATGTCATCAGCCAAGTGAGCATCCATTAACAGATGTTATTCTGTCTTTAACACTTGGTCCACCATCCAAAGATTGAGACAGGAAAGATGATCAGCCAGTACCCCATCTATGTTAACTATAAGGCTTGGTTTGCTATTATGTAGTCATTGGTTGCAGTCGTTTGAGACTTTCTTTTTATTTCATTTGCCACAAACATTTACTTTTTCTACTGGGATATCTATGTGTTTCCACAATCTGTGTGCATGTTTTATATCAGGTCTTGGTAATTTGATCTTTTTAGTTATGATTTCTTAAATTTATCTTTCCATGGCACAATTAACTCAATCAGTTTTGTTGAAAAGCCATAAAGTGCAATATAAGACAGTAAGTGTATATTTCTTACAAATAATTGTCTAATAATTGTTCATGTTTTAAATTCTTATATATATCTTCAATTAAACAGTTTTAAGGCTCATATAAATGTTGTAACAAGATATAAGGGACATTAATCACTAAGTAAATGATAAAGTATATATGGTAGGTACTCAACATTTCAACTATTGTCAATAGGCAGAGTCTTTTACCAAACACGACCCATCTATCATAAGATTTCACGGAGATATTCTGACCAAGTTTAGTGAAGATTGGATCAAAACTGTAGCCTTAAATGTGTTCACAAGCAAATTGGAGATGCCAGACAACAGTTTATCAGAAAAGTTTACGGAGAACCCTATAAGGGCAGTACAATTACGTGAATGCTCCAATTTTATTTTGCCACTCCAGTTGACATGCTATGTATTGTGACTGGATTGTACTTTGAATTTCCCTCCTCATAAGGTTTGAAAAGAGTAAGATTATTGGATTTCCAAGATCACTGGAAATATTGTTAACCCTGTCTAGACTGCTAGGTATTTTTTCAAACAATATCTTTGGAATGCATGTACTGTACAATGTGTTCTTCTCATTAACACATGCTTTTTGTATTTCTAGTGAAGTCAGTTCTATAACAGCCATGTTATATATACATAAACCCTTAAAATCATTTATTATCTTATGCCTGGCAAATATGTCTGGCAATCATACTGTTACATGATTGTATACTGATAATACTCTGTTCTGCTGATAAAAGAATCAATTTACATTGATGAGCAAATATTGTTTGAAGATTACCAATTTAATTAACACTGATGAGCAGATTTTGTGTAAAAAGTCCAAATTTTATTTATATTGATGAGCAGATTTTGTGTGAAGGCCAATTTTGTTTAGGATGAAACCCTGCTAAAGGACCGCCCCACTAAGTAAAAAGCATTAGGTATAAATTTTAAAACCAAAAACAACACAATCATATCACAATAAGTCGTCAAAGAAAACCTGTTAAAGAACTCTCGCTGAAAAGATTTCTCTTATTAAAAAGAGTTCTGGTCAATCTAATTGCATTGTAGCTGAAAAGTATGGAATTGGTAAATCTCAGGTGATAACATAAATTACCTGAGACTTACCAAATTTTATGCACCCTAAAAAATCAAGAAATGGAAAGATGATATCCAAAATGCAACTGTAAAGGAATTTAACATAATGATCCGCCCTGAAATTTAAGAAATGTTTTTTATTAATACCTTTCTTTTATTTCAGGATGGACCATTATGGTAAATTTCTTGACAATTGCATTTTGGATATCATCTTTTCATTTCTTGATTTTTAGGGTGCATAAAATTTCATAAAAACATTCTTTTCTTTAAAGTGAACTTTTCTTTCAAGACTGACCTTTATGTTAAATTTCTTTTGCAGCAAATAATAAATACCAAAAATCTACTTTATATTTGTGTTTCATTATATCCTTGTGAAAAAAAAAACTAAATTCTAATAATATAAAATATGGTGAAAAACATATAAAAAGAATTTTTTAACAAATAAACTATGACACAATAAGTACACTTAAATATTAATACAATACAAAGACAATATAAAATTAAAACTAATTAAAGGTGTTCCTTTTAGCAAGGTTTAAATGTATATTGATGAGCAGCTTTTATTTGAAGAATGATTCTCAATTCTATTAATTTAATTTTATGAACAAGTACCTGATGTGTAGGCCTGGTGGTATGGATGTTGCATCATTAATGCCTGCTGCTGCTGAAACTGTTGCTGCAACTGCTGTTGCTGCTGTTGACGATACCGCTTTTCTTCTAACTCTTGCTCTTGTTGTAGCGTCAGTTTCATTAGATTTTGTTGAAACTGCTCATGTGTCCCTGTTTGTTGCTGCTGCTCTTGGGTAGAACCAGATGGTATGACATCTTCAGCATCTGGTCGCAATTTTTTAAGACTGTGATTCTGTCGTTTTGGATGTTTGTGCCACTTATGTTCACATTCCCTGCATAACTGTTTGTCATCACATTTTTCACATACAAAATCTGCATTGTTCTCCCCACATATGTCGCATCCTGCAAAAGGAGAAGAGAAACACCATCAGGGGCAACTTACACCAATATTTCTTTGATATCCAATAACCCGTACATCAAAGCCTATTTCAACAATTATTTTAACCACTTTTATGTAAACTGTATGTAACATTAACAAGAAAGTAAAGCTTTTTTTATAAGTTAGATTTTAACATTTAGTGAAACTGGTGTATGTTTTCCTTGATCTTTTTAGAAGCTGTGTAAGGGGCCTTTTATCCAACTGAAAATTTTAATTGATTAAATTTTCATGAGTGTGTTCACTGTGTGTAAAACCTGAAAAGCTGGGCTTTTAACTTTTCCAAAATTAGCGATAAAGATAACAGATTGGTTACTTTAATTTTGTATAAAGGTTTGTTTATTGGGTTTATCGTCCCACCAACTGTATTTCAACCATTTATTGAAAGGGTCCCTCGTCCCTGGATTTGATTTCATGCCACTAATGCAGGTTTGATTGAATCCAGAACGTTAATGAGAGCCTACACTTAGTCTCTGATTTTGAATTTTGAAAAAGCTAAGAATTTGTCCATTTTATGATATTAGAATTTTTTCACTTAATTTTGTCCAGACTTTTTTCTCATAAGAGTGTAACGGATAGTTTGGCTAGAATAATTTTTTTAGACTGTTAGATGATACAGTCCTGGCACCGTTCCAGTTGTCCAAAACATTGTATATTGTGCGTATTTCTATTGTAAACGTATCGTATGGTAACGTTAAGTATCGTGTAACGTAATAGGCCTATTGTGAAGTAACGTAATGAGTCATATCGTAAATGGTACATCGTATCGTATCGGAACGTAACGCTTATGACAAGACCGTGGTATCTTAACGGAACGTATAGTATGGTAAAGTAACACAAGGAGAATTGCACTGTGCCTTCTCATAATTCTTTGATACAAAGATACATATATTGTGACATTTTTCTAATGACATTATCATGCTCATACAAAGTTCACAGGAAATTTAAATGTCATAACAAATGCTTCACAAATACAAAAAGAAGTTTATGGTTCTAAACAGAAACTAGACTATATATTACATTTCCGGTACATGCATACTATCGATGAGCAAATTAATATTGCACACCTTCGAACTTATTACTTGAATGACAATATGCGTAGATTGAATATGAATGGACGTTTAGGAAAATATTCGTGAAAACTATGATTCTGGTTATTTGCCCACGCTTTTATGGAAAATAAACAGCAGTAAGACGTAATTGAATAAACATACAGCTGGAAAAAAACTAGTTAAAACACAATCTAGCTCTATGTCAGGTTATGGAAAAGAGGTTTGTCTCAAATATGGGATTCAAATGATACGGCTCATATACAATGAACATTGTTAATAAATAATTGGACCGTGTGGAATCATCTCTGATATTCCGACAAGTTAGTTAATTGTAAAGCTAGCTTACCTATGTCATCGCTGGGCACAATCAACACTGATATAGTCTCTTTGCCAATTATTTTAAACGCATAAATTTTATACACATTTATGCGAATTTAAATAAATAAATAAAAGCAATTCAGTGCTCGACGAAAATTCAATAAAAGTACGTTCATAAGTGTAGCAATCAAATTTATATAACTATTCTTCTGCCAGTGATGGGATCAAAGGTTTAAGGTGTGAATGTGTTTGTCAAAACAATGTGCTAGTATCATAAATAACAGTAAACATCTGTCATCATGCCTTCTTAATTTCCATACATTTTCCCACCCTGCCAATCACATGCACGTGTGTTAATTCCGATTAATTGGTGACACTTTTATGACACCACTAATCTTAAAGGAAGTAGGATTTTTAGCCGTTCGCTATGTTGATTGGTTTGATCCTTAACATGTTGACCGGGGTTGTTAATTGGTCTGTTCTTAAATCGATTTCCTCTTATAACGAAATGGTCCTTTGTAAGTCTTTTTTAGGATGATGAGGCCATTTACATACTCTCCTAAAATAACTAGCGCACATCGGCATGTACCTTGACAGCAGTATTGATACTGAAAAGAATACCGTTGGGGTAACAATAGAAAATGATATAATATCTAATCATTGCAAAATCAAGCAAGTCAGCAGACATATATAGTCTTCACGGTCTCCTGTCAAAAAAACTCGATGCCTTTATAAAACTAGTGTGGATACCAAGCCATGGAGAAAGAGCTATAATTAATAAAATAAATAACGCACAAATTCAGATATTCGGATATGTTGGTAGGACTCTAAGTTCAATATTTACTGCCACAATATCGTTAGTTTAGAATAGTTTTTTTATTAAAAACTAGGATCAAGCTACCCTGGTAAAGAATGCAAGTTCACCAATAGGAACTGTCCTTACTGTGACATAGAGAAATACTTTAACCTTGTGCTGTTTTGGTTAAGGCAGCACACAATAGCAAGAGATTAGCTACAAAGACCTATATTATTCACAGGTGTCTTTGCTTTTTGTACCAGCAGAAAAAGGCAGATTTAATAAAAATGCAACACTTTAATACCTAGAAGATATTAAATACATTAAATTCTCTACTAAAATATATATTATATACTATATACTAAACTATTTTACCAACCCAAGCTTAACTACTCACACACTTTTACCGTACTTATTTCACTTTAAAACATCCTCGTAACTAGTGTGTAACTTAATGTGTTATTTGTTTATAATCATCCGATTTCATGTTTACTTTTAGTTCAAAAAGTGCCAGCTCTAATCAGGAGTAGAAAACATTTCTATAGTGAAAATTTCAAGAAACAGTTTCTTAGAGGTGTAATGCCTTTAAACAAAGAGCAGTCATAATCTTCCGCCAAATTGGCGTCCAGCCAATCAGAGAATGGGTTTATTAGGAATATTTAGATTTTAAAGAGATTTCACCCCATCACGTGTCTTGTGGGTTTTGAAACTTTAGTTATTGTTTGATTTGGATATGATATCGGTTGGACATTGTATTAATTCAGTTCATGTAGGTGTTATCCTATATTTTTAATTAAATATTTAATGAAATGCATTTATTCTAAAAAAGATTAAGAGCGCGTATTATGAGTTCTGCTTTGTGGGGGGGGGGGGGGTATTTACTTTCTTCACCTAGGTAGCTGGATCTGAGTCTGAGTCTAGTAATATTTAATCATAGGCTATATTATGATGGTGAGTTCCAATCTCCAAATTCATATTAGAGATTTTGCTTAACATTTGTATTTTAATCTATATATTTCTTTGATTTGTTCTTGTCTATTCTTTCCGTAAATTGTCTGAAATGCTTGTAAATAACTAAGACAGCCGGGGTAAATATTTATTGTTGATCAGCAATTTTGTTCTATTTGAACACATTTTATTTGTTATAATTAACAGTTCGCATCTAAATATAGAATGTCTAGTGTTTAGTTTTATTTTGGCCTTGTTTTTTTATTCTGTTGATTTTTAATCATAATAACTCATGCTCCTATAGCATTTTTGTTTGTATCCTTGCTACCGTCAGTGTAGATGTGGATGTGGGTAGCGATATCTCAGTACTCAGTATTTGAGTTGAGTTTAACTAAGTGAATAATATTATCAATTACATCGATTACGTCTTCTAAATTTGTTTTAATGTTAATGGATTTGAACCTCTAAATAGAAAGGATTAAGTGGAGGTGTTAATTTGTCGGTTGTTTGTCCAATTTTGTTTCATAATAATATAATAATTATTATATAGCTCTGTTTCTATCTTTTAAGTTTGGTAATTTTTTTCCCGAATGACCCATATTCTACTATTCCTTACCAAAATTTTTATTTAAATAGTGCTTAAAAAAGGGTTGAGTATGAGACAATGATATGTTTCTGATGTTATTTATTTTTTAGCAGCTTGTCCATTTATGTAGGTTATTCGGTACATGTACCTACAAATCACGTGAGCGATTATAAGCCCCCACACAGATTGCCACTTTTATGACACAATGTTTCTATTCAAATTAGACGGGCAGTAGTCATTTTGCTGTAGTGCACAACACCTGCATCCTGTCTGAAGACATGTCATACATGTATGAAGATCCCAGCACACATAATCTGGCTGTGAAATTTCACTTCAGTAAAACGCAGATACGGATGCAGGGAATAAGGGCAGAAAATTGAAATAAACGTGTATAGAAGAGTGGTGTAAGAATGTAAGGAAATTACAGATTTAAATTATTTGTCTTAACATGGTACATTTTTTCACACTTGTTCAATGTTAAAGCAGGCTGTCATATTGGCGTCACTGACTTATCACTTGCCTACACATTTTACCATTTAGACGGAAATAGTTGTATTGTCTCATTTGAAAGGTGTGAAAACATTACCGCCTATATGCGCTGCAAGTGGGCCGATTGGGGCAGAACAATTTGGACTAAACTGAGTAGGTACAGCTTAAATAGGCTGATTGAACCTTTAATTCAACAACATGCCACATTTGCCATGGTATTTCGTGTAACGTGACATAAACGGAAACAGTACAGTATGTTGTATCGAAGCGTACACCGTAACGCATCGTAACATAAGATTTTCTATCGTAATGCATATCGTGTATGGTATCGAACCGTAACGTGTATGGTATCGTGTAAAAACCGCACATGGTATGGTACATCGAACGTAATCGTACCATACGTACATCGTATCGTGTGACAACTGTTACGGTTCCAGAACTGTACCATAACCCAGCACCTTGGTAAGAAGGGGTTAGGGGTGATACTTGCGCATCTACCTGGCATTATAGGTGTTCAACTGCTAAGGTTTTATTAAGATCCAGTGAATTTGTTATTTTAAGAGAAGTTGCTCTTTTGGTATGGAAACATGGACAAATAATACTAAAGCTATATTTCTTAACTATGCCATGACATTTAAAACAGATGACAAACTTCTGAGCTTGACTGTGGGGCCATTAACAAGCAACTTATTGTGATTATTTTAGTAAAATTCAACACCTGGAAGTAGGATATCAAAGAGTTATTTTAGACTCTTGCTTGTTATAAGCCTTGACCCTGATTACTTACTAATACTTGGGATGTGATGCTCGTTTGATTGCTGGACAGCCTCTGCAGGTTTAGGCTTCTCCTAGAAGGTAAGAGCAAACAATTTGTTATCACATGTAAATTCATTTTCAACACTTAAGAGGCTCTATATATTGACAATATAATCTTTTCACTTGGCATTTAACAGAAATAAAATAAAAATATTACAATTCCTCTTGGTGAACTTCAGTGTTATTTTTATTGATCCTGCAAAACCAATGGCTTCAGAAAGGTCTAACATTTTCTTTCCAACAGCGATAATCTTGTCATTGTTAAGACACTTTAAAACATTTTACTTGTAAGTGTATATTTAATTAATCATGAAAAGTTTTCAGGAAACTCATTGCATGTTCATTTTTTGCTACAAACAGTAAAAAATTTGCAGCTGGTAAGGCCATTTTTATCATTTCAGCATGACGTAAATAAGTGAAAAATACGAGGTAACTGGTGATTTTTTTCTGCAATTTTTGCATGCTAAGATGCTATTTCCAAACATTAATGTACAACATCTATAATTCAAATAAAGATATAACTGTGTAAGTAAGAATTTTAACTACAACCATTCTTTATTATTAACATGTTAAACTTGCACTTGCAATCACAGGCAGACAGTTTTATCGATGCACAGCTTGTTTGACAGATGGTTTACTTCCGGTTGTTTTATACACTTGCCACACACTGACTGTTGATAATTGGCTAAAATTCTTATAATATTGCTTCAAATGATAAAACTATGTACCATGGTAAGTAAATAAAAAGTTTAATGAACCACAAATGGTCAGATACTTTTGTAAAACTGTGGGATAAAACTGTATGTATATGTCAAAATATAAAGCAATCACCATCGATGTACATGAAAGTAAACTGGAAACAATGCAATTGTTTTCGAAATTGGGAAAAATTGAGAAATTAAAGGTTGGTTATTGTTCACTTATAATGGAGCTTTTTTGATAATTGTTTGGATTATATTTTTGTCACATTTGTTTGGATGATATTGTGTTACATTTTGTATATGTATAGGTGAAGCCAATTATTTTTGTTAGGTAAAAGAACACAATACATTTTCAGACTATAATATATTTATAAACAAATGAATTTGTTCAATGACAACCAATTAAATATTATAATTATTTTCTTTTTGAAATGAGTAGTTAACCATATTCTGTATTTCAAGTCACTGAGCTACCTTTGCACAGAAGTCATTATAAAGCCTTAGGAAAGGTGATACTGAAAGAATAAGAAAAACTTCAGAAAATCAATGTCTAGAACTATGATAATAACTGTAAACAGTTCTGTAAATGGCCACTTGAGGAGGACTATTTTCAGTGACTGAATCATGACACAATTACAGCAAAACTTTGCTAAAGCACCAACCAGCAAAGCGGGCACCCCACTATGTGGGACACTTTTTTCCAGAACCGTTTTATTCTTTCTTTGTCTTAATATCCCAAAACCTCAGAAAGTTGGGCACCCTGCTACCTGGGACAGTTATTTCAGAACCAATAAACAAATCCACACCTTTCTTATCCCTGCTACTCGGGCAAGCACCAGGTGGTCCAGTTATTCAATTGTTATTAATCAGTTGATCATGCCTGCCAACAACTCGAGCAAACAAGATTGTTTGCACAACCTTCAATTATGACATTGCAGATTTACTTAAGGTAATTGTAAAGAAGTCATTTATGGCAGTGATATGTTTGATGTTTATAAACTGATGTTGGATCCTAAGTTATATAAGTAAAGCAGTGCAAAATTGAAATGACCTCATCTCTTTGGAGCATCGAGAAGCAGGCAGTGGAAGTCTACACCAAAGGCAGACAGATAATGCTTACCAGTTCTTCCAGTACACTACAATCCGACATGCTGTTTAGTAAATTAAATGTGCTACTGAATGTATATACTGTCACATAAGAATAACAGTTCATAACATGTTCTGTTTTAAATTTCTAGTTCACAAATTTGAAGTAAAATAACAAATTGTGAAATTTTCTTTAAGTTATGTTAAAATATCCTTGTGAAACAAATAAACTATATATAACACAATAAGTACACTAGATAATATTAATACAATTTAAATTTACAATATAATATTTAAATGAATATAATAGTATAATATATGAACTCACTAGGAGGACTATGTTAAAATAGACCAAAGGTGGTCCTAGTGTGTTTTTGTGTATACAGTGTCCTGGGATGATGACTGAACTGTTTCAGGCTGCATCTTGTAATACTGTTGTTGATAAATTGCTACTTTCACTTTAGCATGCTGTGTCTTTCAATGGTTTACTTGTGCAACATGTACAATATGATGTACATTGTGTAAGATGTGATTTTAGGGTACCGTACATACTCACTTATAAGACTATTCGCTTATAAGACGACCCCCCTACTTCACCTGTGAAATTGCCGGTTTCTGCTTCGACCCGCTTATAAGATGAGGCGAAAAAATGAAGAGGAGCGTCAATTAGTCATGCTGTCTCAACAAAAGGGTTAATTGGTAAACAGTGACTGTAATTTTCACACGTTGCGGGATGTATCGAGTGTCATTTGCTCTGCTATCCTGTACCTCGTGGCGGCATAACATTAATTTCTTTGATCTACGTCACCAAGTCTGGTATGACAGTACACGATATATCGGGGAACAGTGCACGCTCCTTGTGTACATGCCACCAATCAATAATTTCATGGAGAAATGTAATCGGCAGCTGCTTATAAAAACACATCGTTCACACCCTCACTGTCAAACTGCTCCGATCGATATCACCTTGACAACAGCTTATCTCCGAGTCAGTCACTTGACCTGTGTAATGAGGAAAGTCTACACAGAAACGCCAAGTAAATTACAGCTTGGTGTATCTAGCAGACTGAAGTTGAAAGTTTGTCTCAGTGTTTACTGATGGATAATAAGCTGTTTCATGCAGAACAAAGGGAGACAGTTAATCGTTGACTGACAGAATTCAAAGTTCAATAAAGGTAAGTTATCGGCGGTCGATAATGACGGCACGTCGGGTGATTGCATAACTGCTAACAAGTTTATGTGGTATGTTTTCGCCCTAAAAAAACGTAAAAAATTTTTGCCAGGTCGCTAGACCCCGCCTATAAGACGAGCCCCACACTTTGAACATGAAATTTAAAGGAAAAATCCCCGTCTTATAAGTGAGTAAGTACGGTAGGTTTGTGTTTTTGATTTTGTTGGTCTCTTGCAGTAAGACTAACTATTGCAAGGCTTTTTTTCATGGCCAGGGGAAGGGGCCCTAGCCCTATAATTTTGGGGAAAATAGCATGATTTCTCCCTGTGTGACATTCTAAGAAGAAATGGGCATAATTTTACATTTAAGCAGACCCTAGAACAATAAATGATGCTCGGACATCATTTCTGGTTTTCTTTGTTGTTTACTTTTAACATCTTAATATCAAAAATACTACAAAACTCAAGCAAAATCTAAAAATCCACTTAAAAAACACTTTTAAATGATAAGTACTAATTACAATAGTATTAACATTCAGCAAAATTACAAATTTCAGTATTTTGATTTTTTAGAATATTGCCTCAGATGCAAATGGTGTGGTGCCCATGGTGTAGTGGTAGAGTCACCGATTTGTAACTCCTCTGACTGCTTAGCCTCTTACTGTGTGGGTTTGAGTCCCGTTCACAGCGAAGGACTTAATGCGGAAAGGTCTTCCAGCTCACTTGCTGTGTGCTGGTGGTTCTACCCAGATATTTGTCTAAGGTCTTCCTCCACCAAAAAGCTGGATGTTGCTATAATGATCATAATTAGTTGCTGAAATGTACGGTATTTCAAAATCAAACAAAAACAAATATGATGCAAATGCAGAATATATAGACATTTTAAAAAGTGTTTTTGATGCAAACAGCATTTCGGGAACAACACAATACACTTTAGACTTCCTTGACGATTTTCATTATGACTGCATGATGCTTCATTTGCTGGAAACTCAACTTGGACAAAAAATTTATCTACGGTTAAATACGAAAAAGTCGAGTACAAACCATTACAGAATTGTTATTTGGAAAAGAACAATACGCTGTCAAAACCATACAAAATTGTTGATGGATATTTTGGAAAAAAATGGCCCACATTTGTGGGAAAAATGGATCTGAATTTTGGGAAAATTTTATGATTGGAAAGCCGCCAATAATTGTCGGTAAATTAGGCAAAGCAAACCACTGGAAGTAATGCATATTTTCAGTATGGTTTAATATTTATGCATTTTATTTTATTACTTATATTGTTAGCATGCAAAGAGACTATTTTCCAAATTTTGTAATGGTATCTTCAAGAGATTTTCAACCAAAATTACCTGTTTGATGCCCAACAACCTGCCCAACAACATAACCCGATCTTAAACCTTGTTTTGGTTTACAGAAAATTGGGTAAAAAATACTTCAGGTACTTCAATAGCTTGCAACTTGATTTCACAGATCTAAGATAGGGATTGGTGTAATTTGTTAATACAAATTACAAATACGAAGAATTTCAATATACATAGGATTCCAGAAACACGAATGTGTCACTATACTGAGATAACAATGACATAATTATATCATATACAGGTGAGGTGAAAAGTGTGACCAAAATTGACTAACAGTCAAAGACTTATAGCTCTTTGTGGTTCACTGATAATCTACCGGTACCTCCAAAATTTAAGATAAACTTTATGTTAAGTTGAGCTAAAATTCTGCCATAATCATTAAAACAGACTTAGGCTTTTATTTTAATGCACACATGATAGGACCATAGAGTTGGTATTTATTATAAATGTGAAGGCAAAGAACTGTACTGTGAGAAAACCAGTAAACTGCAGTAGCTTCTAGTGTGTTCAAAAATGCTGCAAAAATATTTAAACAGATTTGAACTGTTTGAAATCTTACTTCAGCAGATTTTTCCTCCACAAGTAGCGGTCTCTTTGGTATGGCTCCAAGTTCAGCAGGTTGTCGTAGCAGCTGCTCCTGTTGCATGCTGGATTTGGGGGAATTTGGGGAAGGCACAGGGTTAGATCCTAGGAGCATGGAAGCAGAGATGCTGGGATCTATGTGCTGACGTACCTTTCTATCTGTAGATTGCTGCTGTACAGCACTCCTGTTAATGTTATCAACCAGAAAAATTGTTGAATTGGTATCTCAAAACGAAAAATGCATTTCATAAGTATTGTGTCTACCAATGTTCAGGATTGTGGGCTAATGCATTGTCAATCAGAATGATTTCGCTACTGACCCTAAAACCAATAGTGGTCATATGGTCATCATGACCTATGTCACAACTTTAAGAATTGTAGGCTCATGTGTTCTCTGAATATTGATCTGAAAAAAGTGGTCTACAGACATCTACCAAAACAGTACTTCCATTTTCATTGTCTATTGGTGTGACTTTGACATTTGTGCTACTAAACCCAAAATTAAAATGGGTCACCATTATATATTCTCCTAGTATGTAAGAGATTTGTGGACTCATGTGTTCTCTGGATATTGATCCAAAAATCTTAATGGTAATGTGCAACAGGAAAAGGAATAATAAATGACATGTGTACAATATAATGTCATTTACTACCCAATCAAAATACTTATTTTCATTTTTTTTTTATTTATGTTTTTTCACTAGAATGTTTTGTAAAATGAAACTGCCATGTTGAAAACATATATTTTATATATAATATAGTAAGTTGTTGTCACTTACACAATATGATCAGGAAGACATTGATCTATCTGTTCATGAAGAGGATGAGTCGATGTAAGGTATGTCTCCAACTCCTTCTTAAGGAGCACAAGATCGGTAACTAAGTCAAGGACTGTCTCATGGTCTGGCTCCCCATCATCAGGAAAGGCAACTCCATCAGTTTTAATGACAGAGTAACCCATCTTGTGCATTATGTCACGCCCTCCCTAAATAAATGGGAATTGTGCATATCATTCTTCACTAAAAGTCTAGACTAATCTGTTGGACATTGTCTTACAAGAGTGCCCCATGTTTACTTTCAAACACATCTACATCTTCACAACTTTACTGCCTTCACACAAACTGAACCTGGCTCTGGTGGCACAGCAGACATACTTTTAGTCAAATGTATAGAGTACAGTACAGATGCTAATGGTCAACCGTGATCCTAACATCTGTTGCCTACTTCTGTCCAAACATCTACCCCCTCGCCTCAGTGACAATGTGTGAGACAAACGATCTATGACAGTTAGTCCCAATTAACATAACCTCTGTCCTAGTAGATTAAGCTGTTGGCTAACTGGATTCTATACTTGGTAAAACACAATTAGCCAGGTGACAGATAATTAAAAGTAACCAGTTCACTAAATAGTCATTCTGTTAAGGTGCATATATTACTTATATATGGAATTATACAATTTAAATGATTTACATTTACTGCAAATCTAGCTTAATTTTGTGTTAAGATGTACACAGGCTTTTAGAAGACTCAAATCTGGCATCAAGTAATTAAGAGTTATTTGAGAAATCTTTGGTGAAGACTGGACCATAAGTGTGGCCACTGGGTTGATAACATTTTCTAGAATTTTACAAAGTAGCCTACTGAATCCACATGACTCACTTCAAAACATATGTAAGATTTCATTCTGGCAAACATGCTGGCCAAGTTTGGTGAAGATTGGGCCATAAATGGGGCCTCTAGTATGTTCACAAGCTTTTGCTAAGATTTGACATAGTTACCTGCTTTTTGAGCCCAAGTGACCCAATAATGAACTCATCCAAGATTTTATTCAGACCAACATTCTGATCTGAAGTTTGGTGAAGATTGGGCTATAAATGTGGTCGCTAGTGTGTTCACAAGCTTTTCTAGGATTTGACCGACTGACCTACTTATTGACCCCCCATGACCCAATAATTAACTCATCCAATATTTCATGCAGACAAACATTATGATCAAGTTTGATGAAGATTGGCCTATAAGTGTGGCCCCTAGTGTGTTCTCAAGCTTTCTCATAAGATTTGACATAGTGACCTACTTTTTGACCCCATGTGACCCAGTTACAAACTCATCCAAGATTTTATGCAGCCAAACATTCTGACCAAGTTTGATGAAGATTGGCCTATAAATATGGCCTCTAGTGTGTTCCCAAGCTTTTTCTAAGATTTGACATAGTGACCTAATTTTTAACCCCACGTGACCCAATAACGAACTTATTCAAGATTTCATGTAGACAAACATTCTAGCCAAGTTTGATGAAGATTTGCTCATAAATATGGCCTCTAGTGTGTTCACAAGCTTTTTCTAAGATTTGACATAGTGACCTACTTTTTTAACCCAAGTGACCCAATAACGAACTCATTTAAGATTTCATGTAGACAACCATTCTGACCAAGTTTGATAAAGATTGGCCTATAAATAGGGCCTCTAGTGTGTTCACAAGCTTTTTCTAAGATTTGATCTAGTGACCTACTTTTGACCCACATGATCCAGTTACAAACTCATACAAGATTTCATGCAGCCAAACATTCTGACCAAGTTTGATGAAGATTGGCCTTCAAATATGGCCTCTAGTGTGTTCACAAGCTTTTTCTAAGATTTGACCTAGTGACCTAATTTTTGATCCCACGTGACCTAGTTACTAACGCATCCAAGACTTCATGTAGACAAACATTCTGACCAAGTTTGATGAAGATTGGCTCATAAATATGGCCTCTAGTGTGTTCACAAGCTTT
Source organism: Sinonovacula constricta (assembly GCA_007844125.1). Lineage (NCBI taxonomy): Eukaryota > Metazoa > Mollusca > Bivalvia > Cardiida > Solecurtidae > Sinonovacula > Sinonovacula constricta. Next base: position 53,212,366 of record CM017565.1, read on the forward strand.
TTTGAAGATTTGACCTAGTGACCTACTTTTTGATTGGATAAAAACTGTGGTCTGTGGTGTGTTCACAAGCTAAATGTTGACGACAGATGACAGATGAAGCAGTATCACAAAAGCTCCCCTTGAGCACGTTGTGCTCAGGTGAGCTAAAAAAAGAAATGAGAAAAAAATGTTGAATAAAAACAAAAGGATTGTTGGTCTTTTATTTGAGTCTTGTTCTTTTTATGATAATTAACGATAACGTAACTAATCATGATGCTAATGAAATGTTAGTTGCACCATGAAATGATGGTTAGTTTGAATGAATTAGCCAATCAGTAATCAGTTATTTGCTTAAATGGATTAACTGAAAAAGCACCTGTAACAAACAAAGAAAAGTTTTTAGTAAACTTTTTAGTGGGTATCTACTCTACGGCGAAGACCAACAGACTTCAAAGGCCAATTAAGGTAAATTATCAGAGGTCGATAATGATGGTACGTGTCAATAATGACTGTACGTCGGGTCATTGCATAACTGCTTACAAGTTTCTGCGATATGTTTTTGCCAAAAAAATAACATGAAAACATTTTGCCAGGTCACTGAGCCCCACACGTTGAACATGAATTTTTGAGGAAAAAAATTCCCCATCTTATAAGCAAGAAAATATGTCACTGTATGATTTTTTTCTTTAACTTCAATTATACAAAGGAGTTAACATGTTAATGCAAATGAATGTTGGAAGTATAAATCTAAGTTTATTAATCAAAAGTGTAACTATGCTTTAAAAGTTAAGGATTATGTTACAAATGCAGAATATACTTAAGGATGTATTTTTTATACAGTTCTCGGTGACTGCAAAATATACAACTACAAAACTATTACCTGAAGCTAAAGTCACATTTTAATAATTTATTTAAGTCAACAAGTTAACAGAAACAAAAAGTACAAGACAAACTATATCTAGTTATGTTTATAATGCAACACATAATGCATATATGAGTTTTCACAGACTAAATACAGTAAATTAGCAATAAAAATTATGTACAAAAAGAATTTTCACCCTGTTATCTGGGAGGTTACCAGTTATCCTGAAAAGGTTAACCAGTTACAATTTTGGTAAAACAAGTCTTTAAAATGGGACTGGTATTTCTACCCTTATATGTTTCTGTAATCAGTCTTCAGACTAGTTTACAGGTTAGCAGAGAAATGGGACTGGGATTGAGATTGTGTGAGGTTATTATAACAGAACAAAACATCACAATAGTTGCTTGGAGTGACTGTGTCACTAGGCTACTTAAAAACAATGGATGGGACATTAAACTTGAACTTACCTTCAAAGTATCTACTCTGTCCCTGAAGATACTGTTGCTGAATTTAATCTGTCGCCACATGCTGGATCTATTTTCAGCAGGCTTCAGGAGGTGACGACCATACTTCTCCAGGATATTCAAACCAGCAATCAGTTTTGTCAATGTTTCAACAGACTAAAAGATACAATGGAAAAATCATGAGATGATCATACTGATGGCTCTGAACCATGGGACAGGTCGTACATTTTGTTGATACATTAACACAAGAGCATCTCAATGCACAGAGGAAACTAATTGCCAGATCAATGGATATCTATACAAATCATTTTTGCTACCTATACATTTATCAGCAAAGATAGTACCAACCATTCTTATATACCCTTGCACAACAGCCCTTATATGTACCACTCTTCCAACATACCTGTGCATTATCAACAATGATATATACTAACTTTCTGACATACATATCACTATCAGCAACAATGTTTACTACAATTCCAACCTACCTGTGCATTATCAACAATGATATATACTAACTTTCTGACATACATATCACTATCAGCAACAATGTTTACTACCATTCCAACATACCTGTGCATTATCAACAATGATATATACTAACTTTCTGACATACATATCACTATCAGCAACAATGTTTACTACCATTCCAACATACCTGTGCATTATCAACAATGATATATACTAACTTTCTGACATACATATCACTATCAGCAACAATGTTTACTACCATTCCAACATACCTGTGCATGATCAACAATGATATATACTAACTTTCTGACATACATATCACTATCAGCAACAATGTTTACTACCATTCCAACATACCTGTGCATTATCAACAATGATATATACTAACTTTCTGACATACATATCACTATCAGCAACAATGTTTACTACCATTCCAACATACCTGTGCATTATCAACAATGATATATACTAACTTTCTGACATACATATCACTATCAGCAACAATGTTTACTACCATTCCAACATACCTGTGCATTATCAACAATGATATATACTAACTTTCTGACATACATATCACTATCAGCAACAATGTTTACTACCATTCCAACCTACCTGTGCATGATCAGCTATGATATTGTTACTGCTCAGGGTGATATATTATTGGTTGGATTCCAGATTGATTTATATTGAGGAATACTAAAAAATGACTAACAATATATAAGTGTACCTAAACAATTCATTTGAATAAATAATTAAGCAAAATCATTTAAGTATACAAATTCAATAAATTTCAGGATATTTCTTCACTAATACTGCAAATATATAGACACTGTGAAAATTATATGCTCAGATATAAAATCATGAGCCCACCATTTATAAACATACAATAACAAGTATTTTATATAAATTTACCTTACGTTAGCAACTGTACGAGTTTAAGTTACCTTTTTTGCTTAAATCTTTTACCCTAACTCTAAACATAATATTCACTCTAATAACAGAAAAAATATAAAGATTTTAACTATGCATTTACCACATTTAAATATTTATGAGCTGAATATACATATCACTTATCTCTTGAATAAAATAAACATTTAACAAAACAAATACAATATGATCAAAATAAACTATCATCTACAAAAGTGAGGGGTCCTCGAATGAAGAAGAATCCTAGCTATTTATACTGATCCAAGTGCATCAGAAAATCTTGTGCATGAACCAGAAAATCTTGTGCAGAATAGAAAGCACAAGAAAACAGTGTCCAAAATGAAATACATAAGAAATCTGTGTGCGAAAAAAATATAGTGCACTGTGGGAAGTATTCTTAAACAATGAACTGAACACACACTGCTAAAAATACAAATATTAAAACATATTTTCTACTAGATAATCATTATTTCGGGTTCCTAGAACTACACATGGCTATACAACTAATTACATGGATCCCTATAAAAAATAGGATCACTTACCAAGTAATAATGATGATGTAAACAAAGAAATTAGCAGAAACTACTGACATTCAAAGTAAGATGGGATCACTTGTAACTGACCTTTTTACAGTCAAGAAATCGCATTGCTTTTGAATTACACGATGACTGGACAGGTCATGAAGACTACATGAGAACAGTGACTAAAAGCCATAAGGGGACAGTCACTGTTGGAGGGATGGCATGGGATTTGCCGACATTTTTGCCGCTACTGTGCAGCGACATTTCTATTCTTATTGCACAGGGGTACTTAAGAGGTGCCCAGGGACTGAACTCGGCTGGTCCATTACTGACACCGATGAGTTAGGCGTAATGCTGTCCTCTTAGCCCCGAGTGTTCGGAGGGAAGCCACTACTACCAACTTTAAATTCTTTGGTTTGACCTGGCTGGGTTTGGACCTGCAACCTTCTGATCCGCAAGCCGACACTCTACCACTTGAGCTAATGCGGCTGGTCCAAGTAAGATGAGATGCAGTTTAATAACAATGTAGCTAAATAACTCGTACAATATAGATTGTTCTGTCTAGTGTACAAGAGCAACAGTCTTTGTACTTGTGCTTTTGTTAATATTCAGCTGTGAAACTTGATGCGCAATTCCAAAGTGAGTAAATATTAACCAGGGCGTTCTGTAGACTCTGAACTTCAAGGGTCATTGACCTCGCAGTCAAAATTTTCTGGGGTCAAATTCAAATTTCTGAGGGTAATATCTGTGTGTTGTGTATCACATCATAACGCACAAATGTACTGTCATAGCAATGTTGATTGTGTTTTACTATTTACAATTACTTTTTCTATTTATTTAGAATTTAGATTTTTCTTCAGATCATTCTCTTTACAACATTTAATTCATCAATTTTTTGTATATAATTATAATATATATATAATTATATCACTGATGACCACATTTTGTATTAATAAGCCTTGATGGGAATTATTGATTCTTCTGATAGTTTACTAGGGACAAGTAAATTAACAGAATATTGCATAAAAGTGGGGGGTTTTCTGCATCTTAATTATGACATTAAATTAAAAAAAATACAACATAACAATTAACATTGGTACATACTTCCCCAGACAAATGTTCCTTTAAATTTAAATACAATCCAAAACACTTAAAAACAATGCTTAGCTACAATGACATTTGCCAAACTATTTTCTTGTTTTCAATAAGCAACCTGCTTAAGACAACAAACATAGAAATAAATAGCAAAGCAAATTAGGACCTGAAAACAACTGAAACCACGTGCAATAATAATAATAACAATAATAATAATAATACATAATTATAAATATAATATATGGAAGTTAGCTATTTTTAATGCTCATGCAGAATCTCGTTTTAGGAACAAAAGAAACCAAATGCAATATGGGCTTTTTACTGCTGAAATTAACATAACCGTTAAAAATAATATTGCTTCTGAAAACTGACGTCACCCTAAAACCAATTATAAATATGACGGTCGCCGTTCTCAGTTACCCAATAACACATATAACAAGTATTATTTCCTAACTAAATATATCTAAAGGCACCATCAGGCAAGACAAGAACCTGGTTTTCAGTACAAAATGTACTGTGTCAAACTGTCAAAAAAAATTTTTAAATATCAAAACATCAAACAAGCTTTTTTTAGCCATATCAGCCATTCAAGTAACAAGTACATCTTTTGTAGATATGATCAACTGATTTGCCGTATTAGTGTGCATATTTCTAGATCGCTGTCAATTAACATTATACCAGTACTCGAAAGAACCGCTTCGCACCCTTTCAGTAATCACATGTTCAAGTGGCCCAATCAAGTAATTATACAATGCCTACAGTCGTCCTTAACTGCTTCTGATGCATTGGGATGTTACAGACATGCTTTACGAGTAAACAGATGCCGATCAATTAAAATTTATTACTTTTCTAAACCTCTGTCAAAATGCCATAATGAAATTAGCCATGCAAATGAGCAAACGTGTCAATTGGCAGAACTAGAGCACCTGTTTCTTATTAATTATGCAGGCTCCACCTACAGTATTGTTTTTTTCCTAGCAGAAGGTAATCGATGCATCTGTGTGGGGGAATCTGTTCTCATTAATATGCAGACTCTGCCCATTGTCGTCTTTTTTTGCTTCTTATGAAGCTCTTGGCAATTTTGACCGACGCACAGGTAGAAATAGTCACGGGCCAAAATGACCCCCCCCACCACTTTATTGCTGTGGGTCAATAAGTGGTATTTTCGGATTTTCGTGTGTAAAAACCTGGGAGCTCGGGTCAACCGAATACCCTGTTAACATTAATGAACTAAAACAACATTATCTGCCAAGATAAATACTGCCTGTACATTATCAACAATGATGAACGCTATCATTCCAAACATGCCTGTACATTATTAGCAATGATCCAACATACCTGTACCTTATCAGAAAAATGATCCAACATACTTGTTTATTATCAGCAATTATGTATACTACCCTACCAACTTAGCTGTACATTATAAGCAAATATAAATACTACCCTTCCAACATACCTGTGCATTATAAGCAATGAAATATACTACCTTTCCAATATACCTGTCACTATCAGCAACAATGTGTACTACCTTTCGAACATACCTTTGCATTATCAGCTATTATCTGTGAGGCATCCAGAATGGCAAACTTGCTGTTGTGTGGTACACTAACTGCCATGAGTTGTCTAACTGCAGAACTGGGATCAGCAGACTGAACGATAGCAGTGGTCACAGCTAGTCGACATTGCTGGATCACACTTGTATCCATTTTTACACAGTAATGTTCGGCTATCTCTCAAGTAAGACATGCACATAGACTGAAAAAGACATTTGAACACTTTGGTAATCCATGAACTGCATTTATATTAGATGATGCAACAAATGAACAGTTGTATGCAAAATCACTTAACCTTTTGCTGCTCAGTGACCTAGATGCTGTGACCCCGCACCCCCAGCCCACGCCACTAGGTAGACAGTGCAAACCCTTATTTACCATTCTGGAGTGTACATGTGGCTGGCGATCTTTGCACCCGAGGTGATACTGGTGACAGTTGACACTATGTTTTCTCAATCCTTATTTAAGATATGAAGGAGTAGCTTAATGGTTCTGGAAGAATAATTAGAGAAATAGGGAATTAAATGATCTTTTTAATGATGTAAATTATTTCCCATTATCTACACAACTGTAGGAGTAACAAGAATTTCAATAAGATACTTTTTAAGGTGATTTTAGAATGCTCAATAAAATAGGAGAGGTAAGATGATTAAGTTACATTTGAGTGTTTAAGTGTTCACCTTCCACAGAGAGAACAATGATCACTGGTAATTTATGACCTTGGCTAATCCAATCTGCCCCTTTGTTGACAAATAGACCCACGTTTTACTTAATTTTAGAAAAGTCACATTTGATCTTCACCTCATCAGACAAAACAAGAAAATCTTCAAACATGAGGGCCATGATGGCTAGATATTGCTCACCGATCGACAAGTTTTCTATATAGCCTTATATGGAAAATAGCTATGCCACTGGCAGCATGATTAGAATTATATGAACAATCTTTATACATGAACTGCTATATATGTATACCAAATATCAAGGCTCTAGCTCTTGCAGTTTCTGACAAGAAGATTTTCTTATATAGCCATATATAGAAATGGTCACACATCAGCTCAGTGACCTAAAAAGATATGTGATTAACTTACACATTTTTTATCATGTTTATGTTTTTATAGAAAATAAATTTGTACGAACAAAGCTACCAAAATATTATACATTTTTACACGGTCACCAGTAGCTCACTCCATCTGCACCTTATAATTCTGAAGTTGCTCAGGTAATAGACATTAAAATTTATGAAGCAGTTAGACAGTGTACAAGTGAACAATCTACTTTATGGCATATAGCATAGATTATGTTTATATATGAATATAGGATCAAGTGATGTTTTATGTACCATAGACACTAATACTGTAGTTAATTGAATTAGAATTGTTTATAATTTAAATAGCTGTAATAATATCTATATATCCCCCGAGGATGTTTAATAGAAACACCAAAGTATAAGATGCTATTAGGAATTTCTACCAATGTGATTCGCTCTGATATTTATTAGCCTTGTGTCGGAATAAGTAATTAGGTAAAAACTCAGGTTAGACAGTAATGCCGAAAAAATCATAATCATGATAACTGCTTTGAAGCGTGAACATAGTGACTAGTAGAAAAACCTATTCAACCTCGAAGAAAGAAGAAAGAGTGTATTCATGGGAAAAACACGCTTTTAATACAGCATCATTTGGTGTAACTTACAGATGGCAACAATTTTCTACATGTTTATTCATTCATTCTAAATATTGAATCAATATTTCGAACAAGATAAACTTTAATTCATTTTAATATCATATAAATTATTAAAACTTAATTGTATCATTTGATTGGGACAGTTATATAACAGTTGTATGCATCACTTTTTACATGGAGAAAATTTAACTTATGCAGTGGAAGCATCAGGGGCTACTGATTTTGAATATGTTGGACCGGGGTGTTCAGTTAAATACAACTTAGGATGTAAATACACTAAATAGATATACAGGGCTCATATAATTAATAAATCTGTAGTGCATATAGGCACTTTCAACAGCCTTACTGTTGGATTAACCCTTTAGCGACGTGGTTGAGTGCATGGACTACTGATCTGGCGGACCGGGTTCGAATACCTGTTAGGGCCATGATTACTTTCTCCTCTCAGATTTACTTTAACAGTGTCAGAAGTAAATGGAAGCTTGGTGTGGCTGTCCTGAGATGGGCTTGGGCCCAGAAAAAGTAAAGGGGGAGGAGTGTAGTCATATAGGCCTTTCCAACAGCCTTGCTGCTGGGTTAACCCTTTAGCGACGTGGCTGAGTGCCTGGACTACTGATTTGGCGGACCAGGTTCGAATCCCCGTTAGGGCCAGGATTATTGTCTCCTTTATTTACTTTAAATCTATTATCTTTCTAATAGTGCATAAATCACTTGCAAATGTGAACAAAGACCTAGTAAAAGAGGAAGTTTGTGACATAATAGGAACGATCATGGAGACTGACATCTTTATTGTGAGTTGCTTATAACATTGACAATTATGGTTTCATACTACTAAATAATTATATACCACCAATATAGGTTATATACCACTTAATTATATTACACACATTATTTGTACAATTTAGGGCAGGGCTTTTCCGCTGACAGCAAATGCATAATTTAAAGATTTTGTCCTGTCTTTTAATCGTTTTTAAACATACTGTACAGGACCAAAATACACACATACATATTTTGAAGGAAAAATCTTTCTTCTGTCCATTACTAACAAAACATTCAAATAAGTGTGGAATTAACTTTCAAAATTTGGTAGGAAATCTACCCGTTACTTGGGACTGGTGGTTCGGGACTGGTGGTTCGTGGAACTGGGAGTTTGGGGCTGCATTTATACATACCCATCGAATTCACACAGTGAGTGACGATCAGTCAGAGGAGTTACAAGTCCTCAACTCGATCACTTGCCAATGGCGCATCTGATCTCTAAGTGTTTTATTTATTTTTTTAAATTTTATAATACAAATTCTGAAATAAAAATCAATGATGATGATGTATGTGTTATAACTAGAAAACAGATTTTGTATACATAGTAAATGAACTGTTCTATTTACATGGTGAAATTACCCACTGTGGCATGGTTGCATCATAAAACAGACATTTTAATGAGACTTCAATAAAGAACAAATCTATTTTAAGTTTAAGAAGATATTTACCCACACTAACGTATTCAGTAGACTAAACCATTTTCCCCAATCACTATTGGCATTTCTCAAGATAATGACTCATCAAGAAACGATAACTATGTTCAATGTAAAAACTGTCCCTAATCTACCCAAATATCTGGTTTTATATGGTTTATTGACAAGGATAAACATACTTCAAAATTGAACTATACGTCTTATACTTTCAATATATAAAACCATACGCAAATGTCCATTAATTTTGTTGATAACTTCGTACAACGAAAACTGAGTGACTTACCAGCAATCAAAAGGGCCGTCCTGAAACGGAGGACTTTCGGAATTACGGAAATTACCGATCGACATTTCACCTGACATAGGCAACCAATCAGGGCACGGATGTTTTGGAAGTTCCAGCATAATAAAAATAGATTTTGAGGCGGGTTGGTCCTATTTTTAGACACATGTATGTGGTGGCCTGATAAAAATAGAAGATTTGAAAATAACAGTTGTCTTGAATTATTCTCTTGTAGATTTTGCAGGACTTTGTATATCAAGCTAAGTTATTACAAATTAATCGGAGGAATTTGTCGAAAATCTTAACTTCTTGTTAATCTTACCTCCCCTAGTTCGTCCTGTCACATAGATGTCACTCGAACATACTTCCGGTTTGCAGGTAGATATGCCAAAAGGTATGTATATGCCCAAAGGTGTGTTCTCGTTGGCCGTTATTACTGTGGTCTTCTTTCATTTAAAATTTATATATTACGATTTTGAAAAAAGAATTAACTAATGTTATTTTTATATCCTCCGTAAGAGCTTCGTAGGTTTACTTCCAATGATATTCATAGTACTAGTTGGGACCCTTCATGGAAAACAAATTCACTGTGGCTAATTTTTCCCTCCGGATATTTTTACGGTGCATATTGGCAGATTAGAGGTTTTCGGAACACCCCTAAATGTGACATTTGCCTATACATATCTCAATACTTCTTGAATGGGTAGCATTTATATAATGGCAGGTATTGGTGTCACGGGTCGTGGTGGGGCCTGGGGTTTGAATTATTAACTGAAAACAGTTTGTGCATCGTTGAAGACTTTTATTTGTCTTGAATCTCTAGGGAAAAAACCAACAACAGACAGAACTGGTTTGCTAATAGATACCGCTTTATATTCTAAAGCATAACTATGAATGTATTTGTATCTTAAAGGTGATATCTGACAGTTTGCCTTTATCTAATATATGTAACAATATTTGACCTCTGTTTGGGGTATTTGTGCATAATTTATGTAGAAAAAAACATCATACTTTAGTCTTAGCTTTGATGATTTTCGACAGTATCTCAATTTATTGGCTGTATAACTTGTCAATCAACACTTAAAATGTTCATTCTTTACAAATCTTTAAATAAGAACGATTGGGTTTTCAGCTAATTTTAGACATCGACATCACAGGAAATGACATGGTCACATAATTGTCTTAGTTTAAAAATTGATAACTGTGCAGCGTGGCTCAGATAGAAAAAACAAGTTTGTAATGACAACTGTGGTGTTATTGAATGCTTTTCAGACATGTGTAAGACATCAATAAACAACATTTTGCTAGATCTGATCAGGTAAATACTAAACTAAAATTACAATTCTTCTGTGAGAAATTACTTAACTAAATGTTATATACAGGAGCTGTTGTCTGTCAGTGAGTGGCGAGTGAAATATTTGATGGTTTAGCATGTGGTAAAAAAGAAAACTTCCAACTCTCGTACAAAATTTCCATCTCTCGAGAACATATACATAGATGGATACAACAAAACAGGTTTGACATACAGACTAGTCACTGTAAGTCACAAGCTGTCCGACACTAACAAAATGGACAGCAACAAAATAGACTATAACATAACATACACTTAAACAAAACATGAAGCACTGGTGACATTAGAAAAGTGTTGTATGTATCTTTATTAAACTGACGTCATTCACTTGGATCATTACAAGCGCCTTTCTGATTTTAAAGTCTGAAATGTAAAATATGCAGGTCAATATTAAGCTATAATGATGGGACTAAAGCTTGCTTAACCATCTACTTGTTTTAATAATAAATGTAATATTAGTAAAATTCTCCAACTATTTACATAATAAAATCACCTTTAATTTTTTTCTTCAACTTCTTGTTGAAGTTGCTACAACCACCCAACGACTACTTTGATTACAGGAACTCAAATTTGAACTGCTTATCATTAGAATTTTCACCGGATTTGTGAATTTTGTTGACTAAGCATAAGCCACATATCACAACTATTTGCCTACCAGTCTAAAAATAGTACACATATTAGTCTGCAGTCTGGAAGAAAAGGAAACTTGTTTAGTGGCAGTTGAAATTACATGAAATGACAAATATTTCTTATTCTTTTCTAAATATTTATTTTTTCAAATGCATTGTTAACCATTATATATTTATTACATTTTACATATTTACAAACACTTTTGATCATTGGTGAGGCCTGCACAATGTTGTTTATATTGAAATGACACCAGATTCAGTGCTGCTACTTACATGTATAGATCTCAAATGTTTTTTCATCACAAATTACTCCAGCAATTAAGTTGACAAATTTACTTGATCAAGTTCTTGGTCGGAATATTGACCGAATGACAAATTTACTTGATCAAGTACTTGATCGGAATATTGACCGAATACTCAAGTAGTGATTTTAAGACTTGTTGACATTCCTAATTAATACAAAGTAAAAATCCATGAAAAGTGTTAGTTTTGCCATCTTATAGAACTGTTTTTAATTACATTTTTGATTTGCCTTATGTTTATGTGTGTTAATGTTGATGTGCATAATTTTATAAACATGATAATGAGTTTATTACGTGGACACTATGTATCCTGTGATGCATGTAGTTGAGGTTAAGTTTTATATATTATATAGATCTACTTCAGTATTTGAAAAAAAAGATAAGTTATACACCTTAAAAGTGTATTAAAGCTTGTAAACTTAAATGCACAGTGTTATGTTGGTGACAAATGGATTTGTTTACCCTCGCCTTTCACCATATTGTTATGTGCACATTGTGCAGAGTATCATATAGTGTAATCAATGAATCGAGGCACCTAATCAGCAAGTGTGAACAGCATATGATAACAGACTGGCTTCAAGTTATGTTCTGTTTTGTTCATTAAAGACTACCAATCAGTTTCAATCACCTAACAATCGGTTAATTGAATCAGTCTCAGATTTAATTGGCTTTGGTATAATTAAAGACTCGACAGCTTGAAAAAGCCAAATGTGAGTAAGTGATGTCAGTACACCAATTTTTAATAAAAACTTTTTGCTTGCCTCTTCATCATGCTATATTATTTATATTGTTGTGTTTTCTTTTACAAAGTTATGTACTTAATGGCAAGCAGTTGCAAGATAAAAAGATCTTACCTGTTCAACTCCCAGTTATTTCTTTCACTGGACCTGGTAGCACAATCGGTAGAGCGTCGGCTCCAGGTACGGAAGGCCCCGGGTTCAAGCCCGTGTCGCGACATACCAAAGTCATTAAAAATGGTAGAGGTATAGCACCCTTCTTAAACAAATATATGGGTAGTTCCAGGACTGGTTGGACCAGTGACTGTGTGTGGTATCATGCCAGGTGTCCATGGCATGCTATACAAAGTGAAGACAGCACTATATTTGCATCAAGTGGACATCGTCTCCAGATAACTGAAATATTGTTGGTGGGAAGATAAACCCAATAAATAAATATTTATCCCTGTGCATAAAGAAATTTATGATCTCATTTTTCATGTTTTTATTTTATTTTTCATATATTAAAAAAAGGTTCACATTATAGTGTTGCTTTTGTTTTTTGTTTTTATTCCTATTTTGCTTGTTATAATGAAGAAGAGAGTGGGGTGGTGACTTCACTTGAAACATACATAGAAAATATCACTTTCAATGACACCAACAAATACATAAGACTGATTTATTGTTTTTTCATTTAAAAAGTAAACATGTTCCTTCCTAAAAGCCTTGCTTTACTTTATAAACAAACAATTGACAGAAATGACAAAATAATCTACTGTCCATTTTATTCATTTAAGTGACCCTAAAACCCTTGGTCTGCCACTCCCTCTGCAGTCAGGAATTGACCCTTCCTTGGCTATTTGACAGACAAGCCCCCAAACCAATCAGTTATAGGACTTCCTCAGTGGTTGTGATTGCCCTTCAAACCAATCAGATAATAGGACTTCATCAGTGGTTGTGATTGCCCTCCAAATCAATCAGATAATAGGACTTCCTCAGTGGTTGTGATTGCCCTCCAAACCAGTCAGATAATAGGACTTCCTCAGTGGTTGTGATTGCCCTCCAAACCAGTCAGATAATAGGACTTCCTCAGTGGTTGTGATTGCCCTCCAAACCAATCAGATAATAGGACTTCCTCAATGGTTGTGATTGCCCTCCAAACCAGTCAGATAATAGGACTTCCTCAGTGGTTGTGATTGCCCTCCAAGCCAGTCAGATAATAGGACTTCCTCGGTGGTTGTGATTGCCCTCCAAACCAATCAGATAATAGGACTTCCTCAGTGGTTGTGATTGCCCTCCAAACCAGTCAGATAATAGGACTTCCTCAGTGGTTGTGATTGCCCTCCAAACCAATCAGATAATAGGACTTCCTCAGTGGTTGTGATTGCCCTCCAAACCAATCAGATAATAGGACTTCCTCAGTAGTTGTGATTGCCCTCCAAACCAGTCAGATAATAGGACTTCCTCAGTGGTTGTGATTGCCCTCCAAACCAATCAGATAATAGGACTTCCTCAGTGGTTGTGATTGCCCTTCAAACCAATCAGATAATAGGACTTCCTCAGTGGTTGTGATTGCCCTCCAAACCAGTCAGATAATAGGACTTCCTCAGTGGTTGTGATTGCCCTCCAAGTCAATCAGATAATAGGACTTCCTCAGTGGTTGTGATTGCCCTCCAAACCAATCAGATAATAGGACTTCCTCAGTGGTTGTGATTGTCCTCCAAACCAATCAGATAATAGGACTTCCTCAGTGGTTGTGATTGCCCTCCAAACCAATCAGATAATAGGACTTCCTCAATGGTTGTGATTGCCCTCCAAACCAGTCAGATAATAGGACTTCCTCAGTGGTTGTGATTGCCCTCCAAGCCAGTCAGATAATAGGACTTCCTCGGTGGTTGTGATTGCCCTCCAAACCAATCAGATAATAGGACTTCCTCAGTGGTTGCGATTGCCCTCCAAGGCAGTCAGATAATAGGGCTTCCTCGGTGGTTGTGATTGCCCTCCAAACCAATCAGATAATAGGACTTCCTCAGTAGTTGTGATTGCCCTCCAAACCAGTCAGATAATAGGACTTCCTCAGTGGTTGTGATTGCCCTCCAAACCAATCAGATAATAGGACTTCCTCAGTGGTTGTGATTGCCCTCCAAACCAATCAGATAATAGGACTTCCTCAGTGGTTGTGATTGCCCTCCAAACCAGTCAGATAATAGGACTTCCTCAGTGGTTGTGATTGCCCTCCAAATCAATCAGATAATAGGACTTCCTCAGTGGTTGTAATTGCCCTCCAAACCAGTCAGATAATAGGACTTCCTCAGTGGTTGTGATTGTCCTCCAAACCAGTCAGATAATAGGGCTTCCTCGGTGGTTGTGATTGCCCTCCAAATCAATCAGATAATAGGACTTCCTCAGTGGTTGTGATTGCCCTCCAAACCAGTCAGATAATAGGACTTCCTCAGTGGTTGTGATTGCCCTCCAAACCAATCAGATAATAGGACTTCCTCAGTGGTTGTAATTGCCCTCCAAACCAGTCAGATAATAGGACTTCCTCAGTGGTTGTGATTGCCCTCTAAACCAGTCAGATAATAGGACTTCCTCAGTGGTTGTGATTGCCCTCCAAACCAATCAGATAATAGGACTTCCTCAGTGGTTGTGATTGCCCTCCAAACCAGTCAGATAATAGGACTTCCTCAGTGGTTGTGATTGCCCTCCAATTCAGTCAGATAATAGGACTTCCTCAGTGGTTGTGATTGCCAGCCCAAGGTTAGACAGGTTAGGCAGCTTTAGTGATGCAGTGAATATTTTGATGCACATATTGAATGTTTCACAACAAAATGCATTATTTACTGATATTTAATGAAAGTGAGCTAATCTGGAAATATTGTTTCTTGTGTAAGTAGATTTGTGCATGTGATATACACTTACTGCACATAGATTGTTGCTTTTCATGTAAAGAAAATGCACAAAATAGACATTCTTTCTGAGATTGTTTATTTTCTCTCTATATAAAAATTTTAAGTTTTCCCATAAATATCAGCTAAACCTGGATAAATGCTATTGTGTTTTCTGACAAGTTCTTGTTTCAATCTTTAAGTTGTGAACTTTAGAGTGACTACAGGGTATCATGTGGTGAAAATTGCATTTCTCTCACCCTCTCCTACACTGGAACATAACACAATGACATCTGTCATACCAGTGAAAACCAGTGGGGTGGTAGTTTTATGACCCTGTTGATAGGCTCTTAACACTTCAAACTCCCACCATATATATAAATAAATTAGCAGCTGTATACATTTAAAGCTTGTTCCATTCTTGTGTAGCAATGTGAGAAATTTAATGGAATGAACTGCATATTAGATGTATAAAATTATGGCCATATAAAGTAGAATAATTTAGAAAAAAGCAACAACACAATGCATCCCATTTTAGTACTAAACACACACTTGGTGAAATAAAGTAGAAATAATAAAAAATAATTTAAAAAACACAACGCTGGAATTTCTGGTTGACATGAAATGCAACAATTGGCATTGATATTTATTGTTTTTACACAGATGCTACATGAACACAAAAGCTTTTTTTACAATTTGCTTTTAAGATGTAACAGTATTTTATTCACATTTTATTAAAATCTGAGGCATTCTCTTGACTTGATCCAGAAAGTTTAATGTCATGCAAGGGCCAGATTTTTTTTTATCAAACTTTTACTATAATGCAATGCAAAAATCATCCTTTTGATCTATATATGAGTCACTTCAATTGGAGATATTTAAGCAGCTAAAAGCCCTATCACAAAATGCCCATCATTTGCATACGTTTGTAAGCAGCACATTTTGGCTAATGTTTGTCTAACCTAGTTACTGTAATGACCCATTGCTATGGTAGACGTGGCTACAGCCCATCTGTATCATAATTAAAAATATTTGAATGAGCTGTTATGGCACTTAAGTATTCATTTGTTGTTGTTTTCTGCTGGTTCTTATCATAATTTATCCACATTTATATAAAAGAAAATATTAAGATTGTAGGTCACAACACTTTTAAAGACATTAAACAACATATGAAAGTTATTCATAGCTGGTGATGTATCAATGGATGTACTCTAGCACAGACAAGGTTAATACATTCTATTTGTTATACCCACATAAGCAACTGTTTTTCTTTCGTTTTCAGTATCCACAGAACTTGGGAGCAGTGGAAAATGCACGTTACAGGCAAAGCCATATGTATTCACTACCTACTCCTCAGCAGTGTTGTGTAAGCTTTTAAGGTCTCTCATCAAGTGAGAAATTATAGCCTAAAATTATGGTGCAAGATGAAACAAAGTTGGAGACTGAACCTCCAACAACAACATCAACAACAACACAACGTCCTCCATCAGGGAATAATTTTGGGTCATCTAATAACTATGAAAACTCATCAACCAACAGACACCATTGCTGCAGCAACTATTGCAGTGTTAGCAGTTGTGATCATACTGACTTTGTTATTAGTTGTTTCGTTGCTGTGAGAAAACGACGAAGACTGCAGCGAGGGGAGCAGTTTGGAGACAATGTGATTGCCAACGATTCAACTGGGTGATGGGGTCTGGTATGTTTATAACTGAAAAAAATAGTTAAAAAATATTATATTCTGTTTCTTTATCCAATGTACCCTGTAAAGTTCCACATATTGTGCCTTTTAAGTTTGATTCCAATGTTAAAAATTGCACAAAGCAAATATATTTTTTTTAAAGTTGGCATTTTCGTAACTGTTGTCTTGTTACAGGTGGTGTACAATATTTCTTGTTACTGTTGTCTTGATACAGGTGGTGTACTATATTTCTTGTTACTGTTGTCTTGATACAGGGGGTGTACTTTATATCTTGTTACTGTAGTCTTGATACAGGTGGTGTACAATATTTCTTGTTACTGTTGTCTTGATACAGGTGGTGTTCTATATATCTTGTTACTGTTGTCTTGATACAGGGGGTGTACTTTATATCTTGTTACTGTAGTCTTGATACAGGTGGTGTACAATATTTCTTGTTACTGTTGTCTTGATACAGGGGGTGTACTTTATATCTTGTTACTGTTGTCTTGATACAGGGGGTGTACTTTATATCTTGTTACTGTAGTCTTGATACAGGGGGTGTACTTTATATCTTGTTACTGTAGTCTTGATACAGGTGGTGTACAATATTTCTTGTTACTGTTGTCTTGATACAGGTGGTGTTCTATATATCTTGTTACTGTTGTCTTGATACAGGGGGTGTACTTTATATCTTGTTACTGTAGTCTTGATACAGGTGGTGTACAATATTTCTTGTTACTGTTGATTTGTTACAGGTGGTGTACAATATATCTTGTTACTGTTGTCTTGATACAGGGGGTGTACTTTATATCTTGTTACTGTAGTCTTGATACAGGGGGTGTACTTTATATCTTGTTACTGTAGTCTTGATACAGGTTGTGTACAATATATCTTGTTACTGTTGACCTGTAGGTGGTATACAATATATCTTGTTACTGTTGTCTTGATACAGGTGGTGTACTATATATCTTGTTATTGTTGACTTGTTACAGGTTGTGTACAATATATCTTGTTACTGTTGACCTGTAGGTGGTGTACTATATATCTTGTTACTGTTGCCTTGTTACAGGTGGTGTACTATATATCTTGTTGCTGTTGACCTGTAGGTGGTGTACTATATATCTTGTTACTGTTGCCTTGATACAGGTGGTGTACTTTATATCTTGTTACTGTTGACCTGTAGGTGGTGTACTATATATCTTGTTACTGTTGCCTTGTTACAGGTGGTGTACTATATATCTTGTTGCTGTTGACCTGTAGGTGTTGTACTATATATCTTGTTACTGTTGAATTGTTACAGGTGGTGTACTAAATTTCTTGTTACTGTAGTCTTGATACAGGTGGTGTACTATATATCTTGTTACTGTTGCCTTGTTACAGGTGGTGTACTATATATCTTGTTACTGTAGTCTTGATACAGGTGGTGTACTATATATCTTGTTACTGTAGTCTTGATACAGGTGGTGTACTATATATCTTGTTACTGTTGACTTGTTACAGGTTGTGTACAATATATCTTGTTACTGTTGACCTGTAGGTGTTGTACTATATATCTTGTTACTGTTGAATTGTTACAGGTGGTGTACTATATTTCTTGTTACTGTAGTCTTGATACAGGTGGTGTACTATATCTTGTTACTGTTC